>NC_069475.1:7307618-7443782 GCF_026875155.1 Cherax quadricarinatus | reverse complement strand
AAATTCCGCACTTTTCCCTTACACCATTGTCCTGTTACCTAGCAGCAAATAGGTACCTGGGTGTTAGTCGACTGGTGTGGGTCGCATCCTGGGGGACAAGATTAAGGACCCCAATGGAAATAAGTTAGACAGTCCTCGATGACGCACTGACTTTCTTGGGTTATCCTGGGTGGCTAACCCTCCGGGGTTAAAAATCCGAACGAAATCTTATCTTATCTTATCTGTCTACAATTATTTAGTTTCTATCAAAATAGGTTATAGAATTAGGTAGTGTTAAGTAGGATAGGTACGGTACATAATTGGAGAATCTGCTATATGCATAATGAATGCATATAGCAGGGGAGAGTAATCTCCCCTGAAGACATAGATTACGTAGAACTGTAGGCCTGGGAACCCACCAACGACCTTCAGTAGCTGTATGCAGTCTGTTATTGTACATGGTTTCCGTGGGGATTTTGGTGGGTTCCAGGCTTTGGGTAGTGGTTGTGGTGGGTGTTCTACGTTTTTTATGCCTTTGGTCAAACTGCAAACTTAAATATTGACTCATTAAGTTTACACAGTTTTATCATTTTGGATAATTTAAGCGACGTTCAGGTTCCTATGAATATAAAAGTATTAGTGTCCAGAATTGCAGTTGGTTTGATAGTTTGTAAGTAATAAAGTGTAACACTTGTGGCAGCAGACGTTAATGATGAATATAATGAAAACTTCTGTAATCTGAAGTGTTAGTTGGCAGAAAGGATTAACTAACATCTGATGCTGATGAGTATAGTTAGGGGGGTGAGTTAGATTGTTATTAGTGGGAACAGCATTATTAACCCTGTAGTAACTAGTGTGGGAAGTATTGACTGTCTCCCGACCAGAGATTTAAAACTCTGGTCGGGAATAATAGGAAGTATTCTGTAGTTAGTGCGATATTTTTATTATGCATGATACCCCCGATCCACCGAAACCTGGGCAAGCCGGGCCGCGGGGCGTAGATCCCCCTTTTTTTTTTTACCCAACCCCCTTTACTTCCTAGACCCCCTTGGGGCTTACCTAGACCCCCTTTGGGCTTACCTAGACCTCCTTGATCTTACCCAGATTCCTTTGATCTTACCCAACCCACTTGATCTTACCCATACCCCCCTTGATCTTCCTAACCCCCTTGATCTTACCCAACCCCCCTTTTTCTTAAAAGAGACCTCCTTTACTTACCTAATTCCTTTTTATCTTTCCCAGGCCCCCTTGATCTTACCTGATCCCTTTATCTTACCAATTTTCTTAGATCTTACCTAGACCCCCTTGATCTTTTCTAGACCCCCCTTGTTCTACCAAGACCCCCTTGTTCTTACCTAACCCCCTGTTTTTACCTAGACCCCCTGTTTTTACCTAGACCCCCTTGTTCTTACCCAGATTCGTTTGACTTACCTAACCCCGATTTTTAAAATTCCCTGATCTTACCCCAACCCCCTTTAAACTTACCTATACCCCCCTTTATCTTACCTAAACCCCCCTTGCCCCCTTGATCTTACACTGCCCCTTTGATGTTACCGACCCCCTTTGACTATACCTAGACCCCCCTTGATCTTTTCCCATACCCCTTCGTCATACCAGCCCCTTATCTTTTCAAGACCCCTTTGCGTTATCCAGACCCCCCTTCATCTACCTGGACCCCCTTACCCAATAACCCCCCTTTATCTTGCCCAAACCCCCCTTGATCTTACCAAACCTCCCTTGATCTTACCTAAACCCCTTATCTTACCTAACCCCCCCTTTATTTTACCCAGACTGTGTTTCCCAACCCTCTTTACTTTCCAGACCCTTCGATGTTTACCTAACCCCCTTTATCTTACAAAAACCCCCTTTTACGTTTTCCAACCCCTCTTTAAGTTACCTGGACCACCTTGACCTTACATAGACCCCCTTGTTCTTACCTGGACCCCTTGACCTTTCCTAGACCCCCCTGATCTCACCTAGAACTCCTTGATCTTACCTGTACCTTCATTCATCCTCCCTTGCGCCGCCACTTCTCTACAAATTAGTAAGGCCTATACCTGGAGTATGCTGCATAGTTATGGTGTATATTTCACTTTGTAGGTCTACAATTATTTAGTTTCTATCAAAATAGGTTATAGAATTAGGTAGTGTTAAGTAGGATAGGTAAGGTACATAATTGGAGAATCTGCTATATGCATAATGAATGCATATAGCAGGGGAGAGTAATCTCCCCTGAAGGCATAGATTACGTAGAACTGTAGGCCTGGGAACCCACCAACGACCTTCAGTAGCTGTATGCAGTCTGTTATTGTACATGGTTTCCGTGGGGATTTTGGTGGGTTCCAGGCTTTGGGTAGTGGTTGTGGTGGGTGTTCTACGTTTTTTATGCCTTTGGTCAAACTGCAAACTTAAATATTGACTCATTAAGTTTACACAGTTTTATCATTTTGGATAATTTAAGCGACGTTCAGGTTCCTATGAATATAAAAGTTTTAGTGTCCAGAATTGCAGTTGGTTTGATAGTTTGTAAGTAATAAAGTGTAACACTTGTGGCAGCAGACGTTAATGATGAATATAATGAAAACTTCTGTAATCTGAAGTGTTAGTTGGCAGAAAGGATTAACTAACATCTGATGCTGATGAGTATAGTTAGGGGGGTGAGTTAGATTGTTATTAGTGGGAACAGCATTATTAACCCTGCTGGGTTAGAAACCCAGATAGAGGTTGTGTGTGTGTGGGGGCTTGAATGTATTGGTTCTCAGGTTGTGCCTGGGATGCCAGCCATAACTGGCAGGTAAGGTAGGTTGTGAATTCAGGCTAGCACAGTAGTGTGTTAGGAGACTGCTATATGGCAGAGCTTCAACTGGTTAGATAACCCATTGTGTTGGTTGTTAGTCTAGTGCGCTCTGGGGGACGTGGAATTGTTTGGGAAGTACAGTGATGTCTTAATGATCCTAACTACATTCATGTTAAATTTGGATACCCTTCAAGGGGTGTCTTTGTACTAATGAAGGTATCTTGATACAAGCAGTTACAAGCACCCTCCTCTTCCTTGCATCAACCCTGATTGCCTAACATTCCCCCAAGCTGTGTATAACGCATCTATGTAGTTATGGGTAATTTTATTTGGGTAAATATGCACGTACGTAAAAGTTTGAATGGTGAGGCGGGGGAGCAGTAAACTCTCAAGGGACAGGTCGATGAAAGTCAATCATGTCTGAATCAGAGTAGAGCAATGCAAGTTGACTACTAAAATCTGTTTTTCCTGTTAAATATAGGCCTATAAGGAATATTAGGAGTAGGTTTGTCTAGGTTGTAATATGTTAGGGAGTTCACTCGCCAACTTTTTTAATTGCCACAGAATCCTCCTGACAAACAAGACAGAACACTGGAGACGAGGTGACCATAATAGCCTGTGTTGGAAGACTTATGCACCAGGAAGTGTTTACAGCGAAGACCGTGTTGTACCTGACTGTCCACTGCCGCAACACTTACCTTCCTGACAATACAAACACCAGGTCATGAGACTTTAGAAATGTATCATACCTCAAACTACTAATGATGGCAGTATTGAGACTAACAGTCTCATTACTACTGCTGTTAGTAGGGTTGGGGTAGGTATATTTTTTTTTTTCCCCGAGCTTAAAGCTCCCGAGTTGTGTGAATGTTGTCTCCTGCTGACAAATGCAGCAGTTGAGGCTTGTCTCAATTATTTCCTTTTTCTATTTATTTAGTGTTCTTTGAACACCTTTGTGTGTGTTCCTTGAACACCTTTGTGTGTGTTCCTTGAACATTACTGTGATAAAGACAACTTATTTATTTATTAAATTTTTATTAATCTTGTCCTAGAATTTGTATTGATAAAGCCACTGGATGGCGAAACGTCTACAATAAAGATACCCAGATGTTGCACATGTGTCTTAATCTCATCAGGTTGAAGATATTCCCCGTGCTGTGGGCAGCTGCTGTGTGGTCAAGACCGTGCTGTGGGCAGCTGCTGTGTGGTGAAGACCGTGCTGTGGGCAGCTGCTGTGTGGTGAAGACCGTGCTGTGGGCAGCTGCTGTGTGGTGAAGACCGTGCTGTGGGCAGCTGCTGTGTGGTGAAGACCGTGCTGTGGGCAGCTACTGTGTGGTGAAGACCGTGCTGTGGGCAGCTGCCGTGTGGTGAAGACCGTGCTGTGGGCAGCTGCCGTGTGGTGAAGACCGTGCTGTGGGCAGCTGCCGTGTGGTGAAGACCGTGCTGTGGGCAGCTGCCGTGTGGTGAAGACCGTGCTGTGGGCAGCTGCTGTGTGGTGAAGACCGTGCTGTGGGCAGCTGCTGTATGGTAAAGACCGTGCTGTGGGCAGCTGCTGTGTGGTGAAGACTGTGCTGTGGGCAGCTGCTGTGTGGTGAAGACTGTGCTGTGGGCAGCTGCTGTGTGGTGAAGACCGGGCTGTGGGCAGCTGCCGTGTGGTGAAGACCGTGCTGTGGGCAGCTGCTGTGTGGTGAAGACCGTGCTGTGGGCAGCTGCTGTGTGGTGAAGACCGTGCTGTGGGCAGCTGCAAGTCGTCAGAGATGTCATCACCAGCAGCAACACACCAAAACAATGTCTGCAAAGATAGAACTATGTACTAGATTAATGAACTACAGTCAGCAATAGTTTGAAGTAGAAAGAAAAATATCTATTTTCAAAGCTGATCTATCAAAAATTACGAAGGAATTGGAATAATCCAAGTTTTAATTACCAGAGTTTGATGGAGCTGGAGGTGTTGATGGCGTGGTGGATGGCAGAGAAGTGACTAGTGGCGCCACTATTGTTGACCTCCATAGCTAAATGGCGCCATTGACCTGGATGAGGAGGGGGGGTGATGACGTCAGTGGTTGTTTGTGGGGAGGGGGAAGGTCGTTAAGGGAAGGGTCTGGGGTTGGTTGCTGGTGGAGGGGGGGGAGGGGGGTGAGTAGTTGTTACTGGTGGGAGGGTGATGGTTGTCACTTGGTAATTACTAAGGGACTCTCACAGTCTTGTTACTGTGTGTTAACGTGACTTGAACCTTGGTATTTGAGACGCTCTGGACATTGTACATGATTCATTACCTTTGTACCTTGTTCAACTATCAAAACTTTGTGGTACAGTCCCTGGAGCCATTATGTACCTCCGTAATGTTGAGGTACAGTCCCTGGACCCATTAAGTACCTCTGATCTTTTGACTACCGCCCACAGGATGGGTATGGGGCGACTACTGCCCACAGGATGGGTATGGGGTGACTACCGCCCACAGGATGGGTATGGGGTGACTACCGCCCACAGGATGGGTATGGGGTGACTACCGCCCACAGGATGGGTATGGGGTGACTACCGCCCACAGGATGGGTATGGGGTGACTACCGCCCACAGGATGGGTATGGGGTGACTACCGCCCACAGGATGGGTATGGGGTGACTACCGCCCACAGGATGGGTATGGGGTGACTACCGCCCACAGGATGGGTATGGGGTGACTACCGCCCACAGGATGGGTATGGGGTGACTACCGCCCACAGGATGGGTATGGGGTACATAATAGATATTAAACTAACACTAGCACAAAGACACTAGTTTGCCAAATATTCGTAATTCTAATGAACAATGTCCATAGACTTGATGTTGGGCTGACGTATTTGACACCTCGTGTGGGTTTAGTGCTTAGTTTTAATAGGCCGGATTTAACCTGGGGGGGGGAGCCTCCACATGGGAATTAAATTGAGTTACAAATAAGAGATAATCTAAAATGAATAATGAACATCAATTTTCGAAAAAAAAATTAATTTCGAAGAAATCTGATTTTATTTTTCTCAATAAAATTGAGTTTAAGAATAACTCGCTATATTTTTCAGTTTAATATATCCCATCTACACTATAATAATTACTGTTGTGTATTTATATCTTTGCTGTCAGACTTTCGGTATATATGATGGTAATGCTGTATACCCCTTGTGGTTTAGCGTTTTTTGATTATAATATGGTGGCAGTTGACCACAAGGACACACAAGGTTTTACCTGACAGAAAATCTCATGACTGGGTCTGAATCACATGGTGGAGATTTACTGTCCATGTTTACATAAGTATCAGTATAATATGGTAGTTTATCTGGAGAGTTTACCTGGAGAGAGTTCCGGGGGGGTCAACGCCCCCGTGGCCCGGTCTGTGACCAGGCCTCCTGGTGGATCAGAGTAGTGATTCATCACCTTTGATCTGGTATATTCTTATTTTCTGCAGATGTAGGTAAGACACATAGGCAACATTCAGGCAACTTTATTCCGAAACGTTTCGCCTACACAGTAGGTTTCTTCAGTCGAGTGCAGAAAGTAGGCAGGAACAGTAGAGATGTGAAGACGATGTAATCAGTCCATCACCCTTTAAGAGACCTACTGTGTAGGCGAAACGTTTCGGAATAAAGTTGCCTAAATGTTGCCTATGTGTCTTATCTACCAACCTGTCGGTATTGTATACCATTTGATGATCACTCTGCAGATGTACTTGGGAATGCTGGGAGGTTCTCAGAAGAAATATCTGTTAGTGGTACTGGTTCTTCATTAGTAGCTTCTGTGTTTTCCATTACCAGCCGGGCTGTGGCTCGTACTTTGGATTGTGTGCAGCCAGCAGTAACTGCCTGGTTGATCAGGCTCTGATCCACCATGAGGCCTGGTCACAGACCGAACCGCGGGGGCGTTGACCCCCGCAACTCTCTTCAGGTAAACTCCAGGTAAGCGGAAGCAGAGAAAAATTCTGTAAGGTATTTCTTTTTGCCAAGACCACAGCAGTATTTCTTTCTGGAGTTTATCTGGAGAGAGTTCCGGGGGTCAACGCCCCCGCGGCCCGGTCTGTGACCAGGCCTCCTTAGGTCAGTGTCCCAGGATGCGACCCACACCAGTCGACTAACACCCAGGTACCCATTTTACTGATGGGGAACATAGACAACAGGTGGAAAGAAACACGTCCAATGTTTCTACTCTGGCTGGGAATCGAACCCAGGCCCTCGCCGTGTGAAGCGAGAGCGTTAACCACCAGGCCACCAGAGCCCTTTCACTTGATTCTTTCGAAATCTTTCTTTTCTGAGCTGGAGTTTACCTGGAGAGAGTTGCGGGGGTCAACGCCCCCGCGGCTCGGTCTGTGACCAGGCCTCCTGGTGGATCAGAGCCTGATCAACCAGGCAGTTGATAAATTAGACACATGTGCAACTCTTGGGTATCTTTATTGAGGAAACGTTTCGCCACACAGTGGCTTCATCAGTCCATACAAAGGAGAATCTTGAAGAACAGGAGGAGAATGTGGTAATCAGTCCCTCAACCTTGAGTCGTTTTTTTTTTTTAGATAGATTTTGCCACCGAAGTGGCTAGTTTATTGTGCACCCCATATCCATCCTGTGGACGGTAGCGCGAGAGCATATGGATACACAAAAGGCCTAGGAACTAGGCCCCAAAGGGTTAACAGGAATACATATGGATTTATATCTACATATCTATAGTTCACTTATCTGTTACAAGCAAATTTAGGAAATTTGCTTAGTATATCTGGTATCTTATTTTCATTAATAAGATATCTTGACATGTCACATAGGTTATTATACTGTCTGTCTCTGTATTCCTCAATAAGTGGACAATTAAGCACATAGTGTCGATGTGGTCAGTCCATCAATCTTGAATAGAATACGGCATACGTGCCGTATTTTATTCAAGATTGATGGACTGACCACATCGACTCAAGGTTGAGGGACTGATTACCTCATTCTCCTCCTGTTCTTCAAGATTCTCCTTTGTATGGACTGATGAAGCCACTGTGTGGCGAAACGTTTTCTCAATAAAGATACCCAAGAGTTGCACATGTGTCTAATTTATCAACATGTCGGTTCTCTGAACCATTCATCTGCAAACCAGGCTGTTACTCCTGGCTGCACACAATCCAACGTACGAGCCACAGCCCGGCTGGTCAAGCTCCTGAAGACTGAATTTACCGTGGCACACTGGGTCTCCTGAAAAAGCAAATATTCAGACATTTTGACATTGGCGAGGGGGTCCACCTGGTCAAATTGGAAACTCCAAGTTCCTACCTGGAGTCTACCTGGAAGGTATTCTGGGGATCAGCGCCCCCCGCGGCCCGGTCCATCGCCAGGCCTCTGTTTCTATTCACAAACTCTTCTTTTTTTTTTCACGGTTCAACTACGAAAGCAAAAGACTTGGCAGACGATGCACCATCCCCCCAATGAAAAGCAGGGGTGTCACTAGCACGTTAAGAGACCATACAATAAGTGTCAGGGGCCCGAGACTGTTCAACTGCCTTCCAGCATACATAAGGGGGATTACCAACAGACCCCTGGCAGTCTTCAAGCTGGCACTGGACAAGCACCTAAAGTCGGTTCCTGATCAGCCGGGCTGTGGTTCGTACGTTGGTTTGCGTGCAGCCAGCAGTAACAGCCTGGTTGATCAGGCTCTGATCCACCAGGAGGCCTGGTCACAGACCGGGCCGCGGGGGCGTTGACCCCCGGAACTCTCTCCAGGTAAACCCCTCATGGAAGGTTCCTTGATGTTGGTGAGGGGCTTTTGATTTAGGGAATTGGATCTGTGCTCCAGTTCCCCGAATTAAGCCTGAATGCCTTCCACATCCCCCGTCCCGGGCGCTGTATAATCCTACGGGTTTAGCGCTTCCCCTTTGATTATAATAACAATAACGAATCTTTCCAGTATTTCGGGAAGTCGGGTTCGTTAAGGTCTAAGCCGTCAGTGGTCCTTATAAACCTAAACAACACTGGTTTACGTATTCGTGTGGAAGATAGTCTTGAAACCTTGTTTACAAGTCAACATTGGTTGTATAACTCATGCGGGTTTAACGCAGTTAATGGCAGGATTAACACGTGAAGAATACATGTAAAACCTGTGGGTTTTAAACACGTTTATATCTAATGTAAACGTTAAACCTAAACCCTCAGGGGCTGAGGCTGGCACAACTAAACCCACAGGGGTCGACACTGGCACAACTAAACCCTCAGGGGTCGACACTGGCACAACTAAACCCTCAGGGGTCGACACTGGCACAACTAAACCCTCAGGGGTCGACACTGGCGCAACTAAACCCTCAGGGGTCGACACTGGCACAACTAAACCCTCAGGGGTCGACACTGGCACAACTAAACCCTCAGGGGTCGACACTGGCACAACTAAACCCTCAGGGGTCGACACTGGCACAACTAAACCCTCAGGGGTCGAATTCTAAGCTTTATTAAATAACTGAACCCTTACAGGTTTAGCACCTGGCTACGATTATAATAATTGAGTCGTGGTGATCAACATGGATGACTGTAATAAAACGTTACTTATTATTCTCACTTTACTAATTACGTTTCAAAGGGCGACGTGTACGCAAGAGACGTGTCGTGAGGGACGACGCAACGACGAGAGGTGAGATGCGTGACCCTTACGAGTTTAGTGCTTTCCCATGATTATAATGTTGACAGTTTTAATATCGAGTGTTTCCTTCGACAGGTTTTACCACGACGATGTTGTTATCTCTCGGATCAACACCCCTCAAGGAAGGTTCCTTGATGTTGGTGAGGGGCTCTTGATTTAGGGAATTGGATCCCTCAGGGAAGGTTCCTTGATGTTGGTGAGGTGCTCTTGATTTAGGGAATTGGATCCCTCAGGGAAGGTTCCTTGATGTTGGTGAGGTGCTCTTGATTTAGGGAATTGGATCCCTCAGGGAAGGTTCCTTGATGTTGGTAAGGGGCTCTTGATTTAGGAAATTGGATCCCTCAGGGAAGGTTCCTTGATGTTGGTGAGGGGCTCTTGATTTAGGAAATTGGATCCCTCAGGGAAGGTTCCTTGATGTTGGTGAGGTGCTCTTGATTTAGGGAATTGGATCCCTCAGGGAAGGTTCCTTGATGTTGGTGAGGTGCTCTTGATTTAGGGAATTGGATCCCTCAGGGAAGGTTCCTTGATGTTGGTAAGGGGCTCTTGATTTAGGAAATTGGATCCCTCAGGGAAGGTTCCTTGATGTTGGTGAGGTGCTCTTGATTTAGGAAATTGGATCCCTCAAGGAAGGTTCCTTGATGTTGGTGAGGGGCTCTTGATTTAGGAAATTGGATCCCTCAGGGAAGGTTCCTTGATGTTGGTGAGGTGCTCTTGATTTAGGAAATTGGATCCCTCAAGGAAGGTTCCTTGATGTTGGTGAGGGGCTCTTGATTTAGGGAATTGGATCTGTGCTCCAGTTCCCCGAATTAAGCCTGAATGCCTTCCACATCCCCCCCCCCCAGGCGCTGTATAATCTTCCGGGTTTAGCGCTTCCCCCTTGATTATAATAATAATAATCTTTATAGTTAAATATTCACTTGTTAACATTTAAATATAAATTTCTTTAGGTTATTGTATTATGCAGTATTGTATTTTATCATGCACAGTGTAGACAGTGGATCATACCTGGAGTTTACCTGGAGAGAGTTTCGGGGGTCAACGCCCCCGCGGCCCGGTCTGTGACCAGGCCTCCTGGTGGATCAGCGCCTGATCAACCAGGCTGTTGCTGCTGGCTGCACGCAAACCAACGTACGAGCCACAGCCCGGCTGATCAGGAACTGTCTTTAGGTGCTTGTCCAGTGCCAGCTTGAAGACTGCCAGGGGTCTGTTGGTAATCCCCCTTATGTGTGCTGGGAGGCAGTTGAACAGTCTCGGGCCCCTGACACTTATTGTATGGTCTCTTAACGTGCTAGTGACACCCCTGCTTTTCATTGGGGGGATGGTGCATCGTCTGCCAAGTCTTTTGCTTTCGTAGTGAGTGATTTTCGTGTGCAAGTTTGGTACTAGTCCCTCTAGGATTTTCCAGGTGTATATAATCATGTATCTCTCCCTCCTGCGTTCCAGGGAATACAGGTTTAGAAACCTCAAGCGCTCCCAGTAATTGAGGTGTTTTATCTCCGTTATGCGCGCCGTGAAAGTTCTCTGTACATTTTCTAGGTCGGCAATTTCACCTGCCTTGAAAGGTGCTGTTAGAGTGCAGCAATATTCCAGCCTAGATAGAACAGTGGTAATGCTTCAGCTCACAACCTAAAGAAGGGTGCAATCCTGGGGGAGGTGGAGACATTGTTCGTGTTTCCTTGTGGCAGCAGGGATGGCACTGGGGGGGGGGTTAGGTTTAGGTTAGCTTTAGGTTAGCTTTAGGTTAGGTTTGGTTTAGGTTAGGTTTAGGTTAGGTTTGGTTTAGGTTAGGTTTGGTTTAGGTTAGGTTTGGTTTAGGTTAAGTTTGGTTTAGGTTAGATTTGGTTTAGGTTAGGTTTGGTTTAGGTTAGGTTTAGGTTAGGGTTAGGTTTGGTTTAGGTTAGGTTAGGGTTAGGTTTAGGTTAGGTTAGGTTTAGGTTTGGTTTAGGTTTGGTTTAGGTTAGGTTAGGTTAGGTTTGGTTTAGGTTTGGTTTAGGTTAGGCTTGGGTTAGGTTTGGTTTAGGTTAGGTTTGATTTAGGTTAGGTTTGGTTTAGGTTAGGCTTGGTTTAGGTTTGGTTTAGGTTAGGTTTGGTTTGGGTTAGGTTTGGTTTAGGTTTAGGTTTGGTTTAGGTTTGGTTTAGGTTTGGTTTAGGCTAGGTTTGGTTTAGGTTAGGTTTGGTTTAGGTTATGTTTGGTTTAGGTTATGTTTGGTTTAGGTTTGGTTTAGGTTAGGTTTGGTTTAGGTTAGGTTTGGTTTAGGTTAGGTTTGGTTTGGTTTAGGTTAAGTTTGGTTTAGGTTAGATTTGGTTTAGGTTAGGTTTGGTTTAGGTTAGGTTTAGGTTAGGGTTAGGTTTGGTTTAGGTTAGGTTAGGGTTAGGTTTAGGTTAGGTTAGGTTTAGGTTTGGTTTAGGTTTGGTTTAGGTTAGGTTTAGGTTAGGTTTGGTTTAGGTTTGGTTTAGGTTAGGCTTGGGTTAGGTTTGGTTTAGGTTAGGTTTGATTTAGGTTAGGTTTGGTTTAGGTTAGGCTTGGTTTAGGTTTGGTTTAGGTTAGGTTTGGTTTGGGTTAGGTTTGGTTTAGGTTTAGGTTTGGTTTAGGTTTGGTTTAGGCTAGGTTTGGTTTAGGTTAGGTTTGGTTTAGGTTATGTTTGGTTTAGGTTATGTTTGGTTTAGGTTTGGTTTAGGTTAGGTTTGGTTTAGGTTAGGTTTGGTTTAGGTTTAGGTTTGGGTTAGGTTTGGGTTAGATTTGGTTTAGGTTAGATTGTCAGCATAGTTGGTGATCCCCTACATGTGTTGTATAGCTTATCTGAGTATCATAGTTAGTACCATCCATATGTTTTACATACACTACCCCTTTGCTAGGCCTAGTGACTAGTTTATGTGACATCACATGATGCCGCATGAGTGCGTTGGACGCGCCGCATCGGCCTCAGTTCCCGCATAGGTCTACTACAGGCAACACATGGCAGGTTGGGCTCCCTCTTCATACTCTGCAATATGTGTGTTACCATCCAACAAGTATTTTTAACTCCAACCATCATATCTCCTACGAACCCCCACTACAAGATTTGGTTTACGTTAGATTAGGTTTAAGTTAGATTTAGTTAGGTTTAAGCTAGGTTTAGATTATCAAAAATATTCAACAATGTAAAAATTTAAGAAATTTTTGCTATAACTTTTTTCATTTGTGTGATTTTGTTAATTTTTTTTATATATTTTCAGGTATTTGTTATACGATGTTAATCCAGGGGAAGGATTTAATCTCCGCCGAGATGTGTATATTCGTGTTGCAAACTTAATTCGCAAGCTGAATGATGTTGATAACTGGGTTTTGGTAAGTACTGTATGGGTGTATGATTTTTTTAAATTGTATTATGTTAATCAGTACAACCTCTCCTCACTTAGATGTACGTACTGGTTTACTGATGCCTCGGACGTACGAAGGGCGCTCTGACCAGTATGCATACCTAATTAATGTATGTATATTAGAGCTGATTTCCTTTACTTTCTTTATTACAATATACAGTGCACTACTGTATATACATTTAAAAATATACCAGAAATGTTATAAATGGTATAAAGATAACATTAAAAAATATCAAAGATGGTTGAAGCAAATCCATTACCAGTATACATAGTATGCTCCTCACTTAGCGATGAATTCGTTTAACGATGTAGTCTCAGGAATGGAACTCCATTGTTAAGTGAGGAGAGACTGTGCCACTAGCACTTTAAGAGACAACACAATAAGTGTTAGGGGCCCAAGACTGTTCAACTGCCTCCCATATACATAAGGGGATTACCAATTGACCCCTGGTTGTCTTCAAGCAGGCACTGGACAAGCACCTAAAGTCAATACCTGATCAGCTGGGCTGTGGTTCGTATGTTGGATTCTGTGCGACCAGCAGTAACAGCCTGGTTGATCAGGCCCTGATCCACCATGAGGCCTGGTCGCAGACCGGGCTGCGGGGGTGTTGAACCCCAGAACTCTCTCCAGGTAAACTCCAGGTAATCAGAATGTACAAGTATGTAAAGATAGCTATAGTAAACTTCTTGATTTAATGGAGTAACACCTGGGGTATACCCACAAGGGGGTTTTGGGGGACAATACCCCCATGGTCCGGTCCATGACCAGGCCATGGGGGCCTGGTTAACCAGGATGTTACTGCTGGCCACACGTAAACCAACGTAGGAACAACAGCCCGGCTGGTCAGGTACTGACTTTAGGTGTCTGTCCAGCTGGCTCTTGAAGACAACCAGGGGTCTATTGGTAATCCCCCTTATGTATGCTTGGAGATAGTTGAAAAGTCTTGGGTCCGTCCCTGACAATTATTTTGTTGTCTCTTAGCATCATCATGGTGCCCCTAGGTAAAGCGTGTGGTTGGCAATAATGATTGTGACGGGTCGGGATGAGATTGTTTTGCTGTGATCGTTATGGTAATGGACATTACTGTAACCAGTGGACTTTGTCCATTGTTCTTACACAAATAGATCCAGTTGAGGTTGTCCCATATTTCTGAAATCTGTTAAATAAAGGTCTATATAGTTGAGGGTTTACTCAGTAAACCCTTGGTTTACCAAGTAAGCCTTCAGCTTACTTAATAAACCCTCAGTTTACCGAATAAGCCCTTGGTTTACTGAGTAAGCCCTCAGTTTATCTAAACCATTGGTTAACTGTACTCGAGCATATTACAAGTTGACCTTCTTTATATATCTTTATCCAGATCTTTAATTCAGTCATGCTTGTATAATATAATTTTTTTTCAACAAACTGGCCATATACCACAACCAGGGCAGGATGACCCAAAAAAAAAAAAAAAGCCAAAAACAAGAAAGAAAGAGCATAGCACTTATGTACTCTAGTGTGTGCTAATACAGAGGAACCTCAAAAACTGAACGTATCACATATCAAACGTTTCGAAAATAGGACCATTTTTTCGGACAAACTGTGTCCCTATTATCGAACGCTCCCCTATTTTTGGACCGCCGGGTACAGGACCTGTCTGCCACCCGCTCTGTCCGCGTCCCAGCGCAGGTGCCGTGAGCAGTCTAGCTTTGTTTATGCTTGAGTGAACACTAACCTGCGCTCTCATTCACGCATTTTACGATTATTTCGTTGTGTTTAGTGCTTGTGGGACTGTGAAATAAGCTGCCATGGGCCCAAAGAAACTTGCTAGTGGTACCCCTGTGGTAAAGAAAGTGAGAAACACCATAGGTGTGAAGGAAATAATACAGAAGTATGAGACTTGTTGAGCTTGCCAGGATGTATGGGAAAAACAAGTCGACCATCGGTTCTATCCTGTCAAAGAAAGAACAAATCAAGGAAGCTGATGTTGCGAAAGGTGTTAATATAGGGAGTGGATGAGGTGCCTTCTTCAAAGATTAAGGAGATTTGTGCCAAGTGGAATGATGTCCAAATGTTTGTGCAGAAGTACCACCCTGAGTAAGCTGAAACAAGCCATCTTTGCAACAAGTTCAGTGACAGAACCATGTCCCATTTTAGGGAAATGTTTAAGAGGCGCCAGAAACAGAGGACTGTGGACAGTTATTTTGTGAGACAGGGGTCCAGTGACTCTCAAGCTGGTCCTAGTGGCATTAAAAGACAGAGAAGGGAAGTAACCCCAGAGAGGGCTTTACCTGAAGTCCTCATGGAGGGGGATTCTCCTTCCAAACACTAACCCCAACTCCCTCTCTCCTCCCTATCTTCCAGATGCCATCACCAATCTTCAATAAAGGTAAGTAAAAATGTTATTTTATATGTATTTTTTTTTTTTTTCAACAAGTCGGCCGTCTCCCGCCGAGGCAGAGTGTTGGTACTACATACTATACTTTCATACATTCCCTTCTTTGCCTCCATAGACAACGTTTTTTGACTCCACATATACCTCATGCACCACTCACCTTTTTTCCCTCATCAATTCTATGATTAACCTCATCCTTCATAAATCCATCCGCTGACACGTCAACTCCCAAGTATCTGAAAACATTCACTTCTTCCATACTCCTCCTCCCCAATTTGATATCCAATTTTTCTTTATCTAAATCATTTGATACCCTCATCGCCTTACTCTTTTCTATGTTCACTTTCAACTTTCTACCTTTACACACATTCCCAAACTCATCCACTAACCTTTGCAATTTTTCTTTAGAATCTCCCATAAGCACAGTATCATCAGCAAAAAGTAACTGTGTTAATTCCCATTTTGAATTTGATTCCCCATAATTTAATCCCACCCCTCTCCCGAACACCCTAGCATTTACTTCCTTTACAACCCCATCTATAAATATATTAAACAACCATGGTGACATTACACATCCCTGTCTAAGACCTACTTTTACCAGGAAGTAGTCTCCCTCTCTTCTACATACCCTAACCTGAGCCTCACTATCCTCATAAAAGCTCTTTACAGCATTTAGTAACTTACCACCTATTCCATATACTTGCAATTTCTACCACATTGCTCCCCTATCCACCCAATCATATGCCTTTTCTAAATCCATAAATGCAATAAAAACTTCCCTACCTTTATCTAAATACTGTTCACATATATGCTTCAATGTAAACACTTGATCTACACATCCCCTACCCACTCTGAAGCCTCCCTGCTCATCCGCAATCCTACATTCTGTCTTACCTCTAATTCTTTCAATTATAACCCTACCGTACACTTTTCCTGGTATACTCAGTAAACTTATTCCTCTATAATTTTTACAATCTCTTTTGTCCCCTTTCCCTTTATATAAAGGGACTATACATGCTCTCCGCCAATCCCTAGGTACCTTCCCCTCTTTCATACATTTATTAAACAAAAGTACCAACCACTCCAACAATATATCCCCCCCCTGCTTTTAACATTTCTGTCATGATCCCATCAGTTCCAGCTGCTTTACCCCCTTTCATTCTACGTAATGCCTCACGTACCTCCACCACACTTACATTCTGCTCTTCTTCACTCCTAAAAGATGGTATACCTCCCTGACCAGTGCATGAAATTACCACCTCCCTTTCTTCCTCAACATTTAAAAGTTCCTCAAAATATTCTCGCCATCTACCTAATACCTCCCTCTCCCCATCTACTAACTCCCCTACTCTGTTTTTAACTGACAAATCCATACTTTCCCTAGGCTTTCTTAACTTGTTTAACTCACTCCAAAATTTTTTCTTATTTTCATTAAAATTTCTTGACAGTGCCTCTCCCACTCTATCATCTGCTCTCCTTTTGCACTCTATAATTAAAAACTATAATTAAAAACTATAGTATTTGTTGTATGTAAAACTGTAATTAATCTCTATAAAATGTATTTTTTGTGTTAATATTTTTGGGTTTCTGGAACGGATTAATTGTATTTCCATTATTTCTTACGGGAAATATTGCTTCGAATTTCAGACTTTTCGAATTTAGAACTAGCTCCTGGAACGGATTAAGTTCGATTTTTGAGGTTCCACTGTATAGCAATATACTTGTGTACTCTAGCGTGCTAATATAGCATTGTACTTATGTACTCTAGTGTGTACTAATATAGCAATGTACTCAGTGTACAATTCTGCTGCAGTAAAAATTACATAAAGAAATTAAATGTACAATTTACTAAGTGAAATTTAGCCCATTATTTTTCATCATATTTATGCTTTTCATTCTTTAACGCAGTGCTGTATGACCATGGTGGGTTTAGCGCTTTTTGATTATACAATATACAGTAAGCCGTCTACTGATGAGTACGTCAAGGACCTTCAGTATTGTTTATATTATTATTAAATCGTTATTATACACAATACAGGTCCCCAACATGTTCATAAATTGAAGACTTCGTGTATTATGAATATTTTACACAATACAGGAGGTATTGTGTAAGTTGAGGACTTCCTGTAATAATAATAATATATTCTTGACCACTTCCACAGGTACTACCACCCTGGGGTAACCTGTATCACTGGCAAAACGTGCGTCCTGGTCTCTACGTACCCTGGAAGAATTTCTTCGATGTCGAGAGCTTGAACAAGTGGATACCAGTTACCGAATTTAATGATTACTTGAAAAGTAAACAAATGTGAATGATTATTTGTGTATTGTATATAAGTGGTGTTGATTGATTGGTCGAGTGTGATTCTGGAGGCTTTTTGGAGGATAAAGAGTAAAACAGTGACAGTCAATTTTTCAATTTTCAAACTCCTTCACTCTTTCTTGTCTCTCTCTCTCACTTTTTTTTTTTTACACAGGGTTTGACAAGGTTAGGTTAAGGATCCTTAACTTTATTGACAAGCTATGGATCCCTAACTTTATTGACAAGCTATGGATTCCTAACTTTATTGACAAGCTATGGATCCCTAACTTTATTGACAAGCTATGGATTCCTAACTTTATTGACAAGCTAAGAGTTGTTACCTACATCAGTTCATTTGAAAGCATTTTTATTGATACGAAACATACAAGTAGGGGACAAGATGAGGTTGGAGCCATATGTGGGCCAACATTTTCATTTGATCAATTGACTTTATCATGTTGACATCATAATGCTGTACGAATGTGTTCCAGACTTGAGTCATCCTGGGGATAAATGATCTCAGATGAAGTGATGTTCTGGAGAAAGTTACAGCTAGAGTGAAGTTGTTGCTTTCTGCCCGTCTTGTGGTATAGAAGCTTGCTTCACGCTGTCCTCGAAGTGGATCCAAGTGTGGTACTTTGACAATGTTGGCCTTGTACGTAACAGTAAGGTCACCCACATCCCTCCTGTGTTGAAGGCTCTGCTGAAATGACAGTACTGCTACTACTACTACTACCAATACCAGCATTACCTCTACCACTACTTTTCCATTTCTTTCTTCCTCTCTGTTCTGTCCCTGTCCTCCTCTCCTATGTACACTGGCTCCCTCACCCTTGTGTGTTAGTGTGACTTGTTAATGGTATAAGTGGAACCAAAACATCCACGTAAGTTCCTCTCTCCTGTGTGCGAGTTATTTGTGTATTGTTCCAGTCACGGTATTGTGACTTTATATTCTTTGCTGGATAATATGTTCAATGTTGAATAACATCTTGCTGAATAATTTATATTCAAGTGTATAATGCATTAACAACAGTTTGTATATTTAGGCACAGATACACACAAGTATAATTAACATACATAGTGTAAATTACCCAAAAAAGTCAGTGACTTATTTCAATTGGTGTCCTTGTGATATCTTATTATTTAAACCAGTGTATTAATTTTTTTTCAAGTTATGTATTAACAGTGGTAAAAAAATTAGTGTGTTTTTCCTCATACATAGCTGAAGGAGCAACCGTAGGGTCAACATACGTGTTGCAGAATTATGCAGAAGGATGGGGAGGCAAATGGGAAGAAAAGTACGACAAAAGGCCATGCATTGAGAGGCACAACTTTGAACAGCGGTATGGGGTAACTTGCAGTTGTCAATCAAAAATACAGTGGACCCCCGGTTTATGATATTATTTCATTCCAGAAGTATGTTCAGGTGCCATTACTGAACGAATTTGTTCCCATAAGGAATATTGTGAATTAGATTAGTCCATTTCAGACCCCCAAACATACACGTACAAACGCACTTACATAAATACACTTACATAATTGGTCGCATTGGGAGGTGATCGTAAAGCGGGGGTCCACTGTATTACTATATTTCACAGCTTATTAGACACATCTTTTCCATGAAATGTCTCCAAAACCCACCCTGCGCCCTATAACCTGAAGGTCGGTGATGGGAGCTATGAATTTGGGGTGTAGGGTGGGCTGTAGCTCTTCCAGTTACGTCCGATACCGAGCCATTGACACTATAACAAGTCTTTTAAGCCGCGAAATACGGTTCTTTGTCTTAAAATGATTTATATAAAGTCAGCTCTTATATAAATTTAAATGTTTACTGTGATTTTTTGTTAACTGGTATTAAAAAAATGCAACCAAAATTGTATAGGATGGGGAAAGACCTTCATGGTTTGTCCTGTTCAATTTTGCATTCACCTTTTCAGTTGCATTTGCAAAAAGATCACTAAGAGAACTGAGTGTATTGTATTACAGTGTATTTATTTATTGGATTTGTGTTATAAATATTTATTTAGACATTTAATTGGCTCCAATATACTAGTACACAGGTGATGTCATGTACCAGTATGCACAGTTTTCTGTGCCTGGAAATATGCCATCTGCCAATGTTTTTGACATCAGGATGACTCTTGGGTCTTCTACAACCTGTCTCTGTATAGTCCTTGTGGCTTAGCGCTTCTTTTTGATTATAATAATAATAATACAACCTGTCTATACCTTTGAAAAAATCTAAGTTCAGGCAGGTCCACACTGCATCATGGTTAAGACTAACTTAAGACTACAATGGCTTGGTAGGCAACACTCTTGCTGCACACATTGAATGTCCATGGTTCAATCCCCAGCATGAGTGGAACCACTAGGTGTATTTCCTTACACCTGCTATTCTGTTCACCTAGCAAGCAAGTAGGTACCTGGGTGTTAGTCAGCAGGTGTGGGTGGCATCCTGGGGGACAAGATGAAGGACCACAGTAGAAATGAGACAGAAAGTCCCTCGATGACGCACTGACTTTCTTGGGTTGTTCTGGGTGGTTAACCCTTTGGGGTTAAAAACCCAAACAAACTCTTATATAAAGACATTAAGAGTTTACAAACAAATTTAGGAATTATAAGGAGAACACACAAGCAAATTATTATCACTTAAAGTTGGATTATTATTCAAGTTATAGGAAAAAGAATGCTGTATTTTTTTTTTTCACATATTCATACTTGAGAGAATTGTTTAGCATATTAACACTTAAACTATCCAAATGTAGTTCTATGTTTGCACCGCTAGCACTCCGAATGTAGATCTACGTTTTTTATTTACATTTGAAAGCATGTAATATGAAACGTTGATCTACATTCGGAGTGCTAGCGGTGCAAACGTAGATCTGTGTTTGGACGGTTGAAGGGTTAACACTGCCTAATATAAGGGGCTCTGGTGGCCTGGTGGCTAAAGCTCTCGCTTCACACGGTGAGGATCTGGGTTTGATTCCCAGCCAGGGTAGAAACACTGGGCGTGTTTCTTTACACCTGTTGTCTACGTTCACCCAACAGTAAAATGGGCACCTGGGTGTTAGTGGACTGATGTGATTTTTTGTTAACTGGTATTAAAAAAAATGCAACCACGGGCGGGATTTGAACCCGCGGTCAGAGAGTCTCAAAACTCCAGATCGTAGCATAAAAACTTGCATTTGTGGTCACAGTGGTGGCCTATGCTAACCTTCCTATGGTGTAGAAATACACCTAGTTGGACGAATCTTATTGAAGCTAGCTGGTCCAGTGGCTAACGCAACGGTCTGGAGTTTTGAGACTCTGACCGCGGGTTCAAATCCCGCCTGTGGTATGGTTTGTTTGCAATCTACACAGAGTGAAACATAACTTGATAAAGCTCTACACAGAGTGAAACATAACTTGATAAAGCTCTACACAGAGTGAAACATAACTTGATAAAGCTCTACACTGAGTGAAACATAACTTGATAAAGCTCTACACAGAGTGAAACATAACTTGATAAAGCTCTACACAGAGTGAAACATAACTTGATAAAGCTCTACACAGAGTGAAACATAACTTGATAAAGCTCTACACTGAGTGAAACATAACTTGATAAAGCTCTACACAGAGTGAAACATAACTTGATAAAGCTCTACACAGAGTGAAACATAACTTGATAAAGCTCTACACAGAGTGAAACATAACTTGATAAAGCTCTACACAGAGTGAAACATAACTTGATAAAGCTCTACACATTATCCCCATAAAAGTTGCAACTTCATAAACAAATGGAATCTTCATAACTTGCACTCTCAACAGAGATGACGGGTCTTGGTCGGGACAGATGTGGGCCACCAAGGTGAAAACTGATAATTTCACCTGCCTCTCTATTCAAGGACAAGCAGCAACCTTACTCCCTCTGATACAACGAGATTTGACAAGCAGGTAGCGTAGCTCTCTCTTTTGGGGTTATGTGTATTCCAGTGACCCCATCGTAAGTTGAAAATATCCGAAGTCGAATGTGAATACAGTCTCTCCTCACTTAACGATGGGATTCTGTTCCTAAGAGTAGGTCAGTAAATGAATTGGTCATTAAGTGAGGAGCACTATACTGGTAGTAACTTAATGTAAACTAAATTAGATCTTTGTTTTAATGTCACGTTTGCACCATTTATAATATGTTTAGTATATTTCTAAATGTTTATACAGTATTATATATCGTAATAGACATAAAGGAATTCAGCTCTAATATACATTAGTTATGTATGCATACTGGTCAGAGAGCTGGTCGTAAGTCTGAGCGGTCATTAAATGAGTATGTCGTTAAGTGAAGAGAGATTGCATGTGATAAATAAATAACTGCACCATGGGAAAGTTTAAAAGAATTCTTCCTCCGTAAGCCATGTGTGTCGTAAGAGGCAACTAAAATGCCGGGAGCAAGGGGCTAGTAACCCCCTTCCCCTGTATACATTACTAGGAGTTTTTCTTTTTAGGTCACCCTGCCTCAGTGGGAGACGGCCGGTGCATTAAAAAAAATTATAGTACGATTTTTATTTCTTTATATTATAAAAATAATGAAGTTTACATGTAATATAATATTGATAGACAAAAAAAAGGTAATTAAGATGCAATTCTTTTTGGGTAAACTATTCCTAATGCTTCAGTGTTACTTAAGTAAGTAAGTAAGTTTATTCAGGTATACAGAAATACAGTTACATAGAATTATCATACATAGCAGCATATGTGTAGACAACCTGGGATAACACAAAAAAGTCAGACACAGTGACTTAACCCGTAAACGGTCCCAGCAGATCTACGTTCACATGCGTAGTGCTACAAAAGTAGATCTACGTTTTTTTTACATATTTTCAAATATAACAAAAAAAAAAATCAAAGTTTTTTTACACATTTTGAAATGTAGAAAAACAAAAAGAAGATCTACTTATTTTACATACTTTCAAATGTTGAAAAAACGTATATACAGTGGGCCCCCGGTTTACGATCACCTCCCAATGCGACCAATTATGTAAGTGTATTTATGTAAGTGCGTTTGTACGTGTATGTTTGGGGGTCTGAAATGGACTAATCTACTTCACAATATTCCTTATGGGAACAAATTCGGTCAGTACTGGCACCTGAACATACTTCTGGAGTGAAAAAATATCATTAATCGGGGGTCCACTGTATACGTTTGGACCATTTACGGGTTAATATTAGACATAGACTGTTAAGTAGGATTTCTTATGCAATTAACTACAGTCATATGTACAATAAGAGAGGTTAATGAACATGTGGTACAATTTTAGAAGCATGAGATTAGAGGTTAGGGGAAACTTGGGAGGGAACAGGAGGAGGAACCTGAGTGGGGACAGGAGGAGGAGGAACCTGAGTGGGGACAGGAGGAGGAGGAACCTGAGTGGGGACAGGAGAAGGAACCTGAGTGGGGACAGGAGAAGAAGGAACCTGAGTGGGGACAGGAGGGGAAGGAACCTGAGTGGGGACAGGAGGGGAAGGAACCTAAGTGGGGGGCAGGAGGAGAAGGAACCTGAGTGGGAGACAGGAGAAGAAGGAACCTGAGTGGGGACAGGAGAAGAAGGAACCTGAGTGGGGACAGGAGGGGAAGGAACCTAAGTGGGGGGCAGGAGGAGAAGGAACCTGAGTTGGGGACAGGAGAAGAAGGAACCTGAGTGGGGGACAAGAGAAGAACGAACCTGAGTGGGGACAAGAGAAGAACGAACCTGAGTGGGGACAAGAGAAGAACGAACCTGAGTGGGGACAAGAGAAGAAGGAACCTGAGTGGGGACAAGAGAAGAAGGAACCTGAGTGGGGACAAGAGAAGAAGGAACCTGAGTGGGGACAAGAGAAGAAGGAACCTGAGTGGGGACAAGAGAAGAAGGAACCTGAGTGGGGACAAGAGAAGAAGGAACCTGAGTGGGGACAAGAGAAGAAGGAACCTGAGTGGGGACAAGAGAAGAAGGAACCTGAGTGGGGAACAGGAGAAGAAGGAACCTGAGTGGGGAACAGATGAAGGAACCTGAGTGGGGAACAGGAAAGGAATGAGTAGGATAAACCGCCATCAGTAATCTTTAGTTTTGTAAAGTTATTATGTAATAATCGTGAAGATACAGGAAGTTATGATAGCATCAGTTTTTATTGATTTAAAATACAAAAACACGAGAGGCGTTGCCTCGTTAATGAATAAAAAACAAAAATGTAAAATATTCTTTTTGAAACGGAGTATAATAATTTAAAACACACTATTAATATTTTGGTTGCCAATTGACAGGTCAGTGTTTATTGGTCGAGCAGAAACCATTTTACATGATGAATATGGAGGTAAGTGGTATTGGGCAGCAAGACGCAGCATGCGCTTTGCCAGGCATCTGCGGGAAGAGGCTACAAGGTTCAGAAGAGATTACTTGGGTTCGGACGACAAGCAAGATAAAACTGAAGTGAAAGACGACTGGCGTGACACTAAGGTAGGTTTAATAAATGCAACTTCACATCCAGAATAGATTAATTAAGCTCGTATGACAAGCAAAATAAAACTGTAGTGAAAGACGACTCTCGCAACAGTAAGGTAGGAGGTATGATGATAACCATAATTTTTAAAGGGGTGGAGCAGTAAGCCAGCAGAAATCTTTGGTCAGATAACCAAGAGCTCCAGCTGTGGGTCATCATATGACTAAGACCCGCATCAGGAAACGCTTGTCTTGTTTCCTGATGAACCTTACCTAACCTAACTAAGGAAAGTTTAATAAATGGAACTTCACAGCCCATATCACATAGTGAACCCTCAACATAACAGTCCAACAGGGGAATGTAATAATATTGGTAGAATTAGCGACACTACATGCGAGATACCAGGTATATCTTGCTACTTGCACTTAAACTCCAGTCACACTACACGTGCATGTACCCGCATGTACAGTCGAACCTCAAATATCGAACTTTCTTCAATCCAGAAGGCTGATCGAGTGCCTTTACCGAATGAATTTATTCCCATCAGGAATAATGTAAATTCGATTAGTCCATTTCAGACCCTCAAAAATAAGCTTATAAAAGCACTTACAAAAATACACTTACATAATTGGTTGTGTTGGGAGCAGTTCGATTTTTGAGGTTCCACTGTATATGTACACACCCATCTTGATTTTCTTCTATATTTTTAATATCTCTTGTTCTTTATTTCCTATCTCCATGGGGAAGTGAAACAGAATTCTTCCTCTGTAAGTCGTGTGTCATAAGAGTCGACTAAAATGCCGGGAGCAAGATGCTAGTAACCCCTACTCCTGTATACATTACTAAATTTAAAAAGAAAAACTTTCATTTTTCTTGTTAGGTCACCCTGCCTTGGTGGGATACGACCGGTTCATTGAAAAAAAAATACCGACAATATGCAACTAATGTGACATTATATTGTGGCAACATTTTGCTCTCGCGGAGAGTGAAACGTTGCCATAATCAAATGTCACATTAGTTGCACTTGTGTCCTTTACTTAATGGTAAATATACTTCAAGTTTCTCTTAAATCTGAATACTATTGTTAAATAGCAAAAAAATGGACTTAAGTACTCTATAACTAATATATTACTGCACACAAAACCTACAGATATACAGTGGTACCTTGAATTTCGAACAGCTCCCAGCTCGAACAGTTATGTAAGTATATTTTTGTAAGTGCTTTTGGGGGTCTGAAATGGACTAATCTAATTTACATTATTCCTTATGGGAACAAATTCGTTCAGTAACGGCACTCGAACAGCCTTCTGAAACAAATTATGGCTGAAATTCGAGATGCCACTGAACTATAATAAACACTGAAAATATTGTACCAGAATTATTAAAAGTACAATTTAACCAGTGGTTTTTGCCCATAATTTTAAAAGTTTATTATACTGAGGGTTTACTGTATTATATCCTCTTGTGCCAGTAACACTGTATGCTGTAGATGTGTTCTAAGCTGATAGAGCTCTACTAGGCTGAATCAGGGTATAGAGCTCTATTAGGCTGAATCAGGGTGTGAAACTCTACTATTCTCAATCAGGGTAGGGAGCTCTACTAGGATCAATCAGGGTATGGAGCTCTATTAGGCTGAATCAGGGTAGCAAGCTCTACTAGGATCAATCAGGGTATGGAGCTCTATTAGGCTGAATCAGGGTAGGGAGCTCTGCTAAGATCAGTCAGGGTATGGAGCTCTACTACCTGGAGGGCATTTTGGGGATCAACGCCCCCGTGGCCCGGTCCACGACCAGGCCTCCCGGTGGATCAGGGCCTGATCAACGAGGATGTTACTGCTGACTGCATGCAATCCAACGTACGAACCACAGCCTGGCTAATCTGGCACCGTCTTTAGGTATCTGTCCAGCTCCCTCTTGAAGACAACCAGGGGTCTAGTGGTAATGCCCCTTATTGCTGATGGGAGGCTGTTGAACAGTCTTGGGCCCCGGACACTTATGGTGTTTTCTCTTAGTGTACCAGTGACACCCCTACTTTTCACTGGGGGTATGTTGCATCTTCTGCCAAGTCTTTTGCTTTCGTATGGAGTGATTGCTGTTTGCATATTAGGTACCAGTCCCTCCAGAATCTTCCAGGTGTGGAAATTCTCTCTCGCCTGCGCTCCATTGAGTACAAGTCAAGTGCTTCCAGGCGCTCCCAGTAGTTAGGCTCAGTCAGGGTATGGAACTCTACGAAGCTGAATCAGACCATCTTGATAAATGTCCAGGATGGTTCAGACCATCTTGATAAATGTCCAAGATAGTCTGAACCATCTTGGACATTTATCAAGATGGTCTGAACCATCCTGGACATTTATCAAGATGGTCTGAACCATCTTGGACATTTATCAAGATGGTCTGAACCATCTTGGACATTTATCAAGATGGTCTGAACCATCCTGGACATTTATCAAGATGGTCTGAACCATCCTGGACATTTATCAAGATGGTCTGAACCATCCTGGACATTTATCAAGATGGTCTGAACCATCCTGGACATTTATCAAGATGGTCTGAATCATCCTGGACATTTATCAAGAGGTCTGACCCATCTTGGACATGATAAATGCCCAAGATGGGTCAGACCATCTTGATAAATGTCCAGGATTCAAAATATGGTCAGCAATTTTCTCTTCACATTGGATTACATGTGAAGTGTTCCATCTATAACTACAGTACTGTATTGTGAACAATTCCAGTTATAGAGACAGTACTGTATTGCAAATGGTTCCAGTTATAGAGACAGTACTGTATTGCAAATGGTTCCAGTTATAGAGACAGTACTGTATTGCAAATGGTTCCAGTTATAGAGACAGTACTGTATTGCAAATGGTTCCAGTTATAGAGACAGTACTGTATTGTGAATGGTTCCAGTTATAGAGACAGTACTGTATTATGAATGGTTACAGTTATAGAGACAGTACTGTACTGTCAGTTTTAGTCTGTTTTGCTTGCTACAATTAAAGATATTTATATTTTTCATAATTTTCTTCTATATTTTAGCCTAAACGAGGAGCAGCTGTTGGCGGACCATACATTGCCGTCCACCTTCGGAGGAAAGACTTCGTGCGTGCAAGAGGCGATGAAGTGCCGAGCCTAAAGAAGGCTGCGCAGCAGATTAAGAAATTGTTGCAGAATGAGAATCTCACTTCTGTGTTTATTGCCACTGATGCTCCAGTGATGGGTATGAATACATGTTACATAAATAAGTATTGTCACTTAGTAAATAAAAAAATAATTACTCTAACTAAATACCAGTATTGAAAAGTAAAAATACATATAGCCTCTCCTAACGATATTAATTGGTACCCGAGAACGAATATCGTTAGGCGAGTTTTTTAGCGTTAGCCGAGGCAAAATGTTAGTGTTAAAATGTATCGTTAGGCGAATTTAACGTTATGCGATGCGTTCGTTAGGTGAGGGTCCACTGTACTTGTTTACTGATGACTCGGACTTATGACGGGCTCTCTGACTAGTATGCATACCTAAGTAATGTATATTAGAGCTGACTTCCTCTATTCTGCTTATTACAATATACAGTACACTGCTGTATAAAGATTTACAAATATACCAGAAATGTTATAAATAGTGCAAAGGTAACATTAAACCAGTATCAAAGATAGTTGACACAAACCCACTACCATTTTAGTATGCTCCTCACTTAGTGACGAATTCGTTTACCAACGTGGTCTTAGGAATGGAATTCCATCATTAAGTGAGGAGAGGCTGTATACAAGTTAGAATTGTTGCTTTCATGCTGGGTAATTATCTTAAGTTTCATCGCAAAGTCGAAATATCGTAAGTTGAACCGTTGTAAGTTGTGGAACAACTGTATGTAGTAAGCTTTAGTGCTTTCATGAAATATGATAATAATTATGTATACAACAGGTTAACCAAGACATTATATCACTTACAGTGGACTGGAGAAGGCGTAAGGGAATAACCGGAAAGGGTTGAAGTGAGTGTGTGAAGGAGGTTTTGAATGGTAGTGGATTGAATATTCAGCAGGCATTTATGAGTGTGTTATATCAAAGTGAATGTTAAAAAAAAAAAAAAAAACATGGGTGAGGATAGAACTCGTGGCAAGTTAGTCTTGAAACTCCAGGCTTGGAGTTTTATGACTCGTTCGCCTCAAGTTCAATCCCTACCCATGATATAGCTTGTTTGCAATCATGTGGCCCGGTGGCCTGGTGGCTAAAGCTCCCGCTTCACACACGGAGGGCCCGGGTTCGATTCCCGGCGGGTGGAAACATTTGACACGTTTCCTTACACCTGTTGTCCTGTTCACCTAGCAGCAAATAGGTACCTGGGTGTTAGTCGACTGGTGTGGGTCGCATCCTGGGGGACAAGATTAAGGACCACAATGGAAATAAGTTAGACAGTCCTCGATGACGCACTGACTTTCTTGGGTTATCCTGGGTGGCTAACCCTCCGGGGTTAAAAATCCGAACGAAATCTTATCTTATCTCTTATCTTATCTTGTCATTATGATTTCACGAGTCAAGCGAATGTTATGTTAGTGTGAGTAAGATGGTATTTAGGAAGAAATTAAGCAGACTTGAGTTCCGGAGGTGGAAAGCACAACTCCTGCATTCTGAAGGAAAGGTGGGGGTGGGGGGGGTAATATAATTCAGAGGTATTTTGAACTATGATATGCACTTCTACCAAGACAGCTATTGAATGAGTGATAATGAATGTATTTCCTTTGAGTCGCACCACCTTGTGGGAAATGCCGTAAGGTGTGTGAGTTGGTGTGTTAATGTATATTTTATTTTGTAACTCAAGAGCTGTTTCCAGCCAAGGCTGGGTGACCCAAAAAAGAAAACATATTTACCAACATTTACTCAGTTGATGTGTGTTAAGAAGTGTGCTGATATCACACTCAGATTAATCCTCCGACTGCAACATTCCCAGCCATCCTTCAGAGTACAGGCACTGTACTTCCCACCTCCAGGACTGTAACATTCCCACCCATCTGTCAGAGTACAGGCACTGTACCTCCCAGCTCCAGGACTGTGTGTAACATTCCCACCTGTCCAGGCTGTGCTTCGTACATCAGTTGACATGCTGCCAACAGTAACAGCCTGGTTGATCAGGCCCTGATCTACCATGAGGTCTGGTTACAGACCAGGCCACGGGGGCATTAACCCCCAAAACCCTCTCCAGATATACTCCAGGTATCCTTCAGAGTGCAGGCACTGGACTTCCCCACCTCCAGAACTCGAGTCAGGTTAAGTGGTTGTATGTATATATGTATAATAATCAATAACATTTTGATATTGTATAATTCTTGAGTGCCTCTTCTTTCAAAAAATTCATGAGTGCTCTCACACCAAACGAAAAACACAACAAAAATGATATTAAAGTACACATTTAACCCTTAAACTGTCCAAACGTAGATCTACATTCATACCGCCAACCCTCCAAATGTTTTATTTTACATGCTTTCAAATGTAAAATAAAAAGTAGATATATGTTCGGAGCGCTACGCGAGTAAACGTAGATCTACGTTTGAACAGTTGAAGGGTTAAGAGTGAGGATATGCTGAGGATCATGAGCTCTATAGGAAAGAGAATCGAATCGAGGACGACGAGAGCTGTCGTAAGATGGGAAGGAAGAAGGATAAGGAAGGATGGAAATAACTGGAAAAGGATGGTGAGGAGGAATCAAGGCAAGCGGCCCAAAAGAGACGAACTTTCAATCAAAAGTTTAAGCTCGAATAGATTCTCAACTCATGAGAGGCACTGGCAGCCTCTTTTACACTTTGTGAAATATGTAAGGCTTTTTGTCTATAAATTTTCCCCAACAGCACAAAGTTCAGTTTGAGAGGATCTACAGCATCAGTAGAAACATTCCCGAGCCCAGTGTAAAAACTGCAAGCACATCAGTAACATGCTTGCATTCATTAAACTGTACACAAATAACCTGCACATATATAAGGGGGATTACCAACAGACCCCTGGCAGTCTTCAAGCTGGCACTGGACAAGCACCTAAAGTCGGTATCTGACCAGCCGGGCTGTGGCTCGTACGTTGGTTTGCGTGCAGCCAGCAGTAACAGCCTGGTTGATCAGGCTCTGATACACCAGGAGGTCTGGTCACAGACCGGGCCGTGGGGGCGTTGACCCCCAGAACTCTCTCCAGGTAAACATAGGAGAGATAAACTTGTGATGACGTTTCAGTCTGACTTAGACCATTTAGCTGTGTGACTGGTTATTGGACCAAGTCAGACTGAAATGTTATAAGCTCATCTCTATTTTTTTTTTTTTTATTAACACATCGGCTAATTCCCACCAAGGCAAGGTGGCCCAAAAAAGAAAACTTTCATCATCATTCACTCCATCACTGTCTTGCCAGAGGGATGCTTTACACTACACCTTATAAAACTGCAACATTAACACCCGTCCTTCAGAGTGGTGTTAATGTATGGGTTTTTTGTGAATTATTTCAGTCACGGTATTATGCCTGGAATAATACACAGTACAGTATTAGTTTATTCATTAAACTAATAGCTTATAATAGTTTTTTCATTAAACTAATAGCTTATAATAGTAATAGTTTTTTCATTAAACTAATAGCTTATAATAGTAATAGTTTTTTCATTAAACTAATAGCTTATAATAGTACTGTAGTAGATAGTTTAAATGTTAGGAAATAGTTTTATTTAAAGAAAGCGCTCAAAAAGTCGTTGTTTTAGGATTAAACACAAACAAACAAATCTATTACAATATGGCATCATACAGCCTCTCTTCACTTAGCAACGTAGTCATTTACCGACGCCTTGGACTTATGACGGGCTTTCTGACCAGCATGCATACATAAATAATGTATATTAGAGCTGATTTCCTCTATTCTGTATATTACAATACAGGTCTCCCTCAACATTCGCGAGGCTTAGGGGATCAAGATCCTTGCGAATGTTGAAAAATTGTGAATGTTTGGTGCCCCAATATATTGTAGGGAAATACAGTACAATACTGCTTCCTTAACTTGTTGAACCATGAACAATCATAAAATACATGAAAACATCATAAAATGTACTAAATACATACATGTTATGGTTTAATAACATGTATGGTATTAAATACTACTGCCTCAACCACTGTGGCGCACTGCTCATATTTTGGTACAATTTCTTTCTTCAATTCTATTGTGTTTCTCAATTTATTATTATTATTAATACGATATAATTAAAGAAGGAAATTGTACAAAAATACCAGGGTTGAAGCAGTGGCTGAGGCATCGTCAGTGTGGCTTTGTTTATGCGGGAGTGAGCATTAGCCTCTGCGCTCTTCCAAACATTTCACAATAATTCATTGTGTTTGGTGCTTGTAGACTGAGTGCGACTGCAGTGGTATTTAATAACATGTTAATAATAATAATAAATGTTATTAATAATATGTATTATTATCATTAATAACATAAATGTTATTAAATACCACTGCCTCAAGCACTGCCGCAACCACTGCCTCAACCACAGACTCTACCACTGCAGTCGCACTCAATCTACAAGCACCAAACACAATGAATTATTGTGAAATGTTTGGAAGAGCACAGAGACTACTACTCACTCCAGCATAAAAAAGACCACACTGACTGACGATGCCTCAACCACTGCTTCAACCCTCATATTTTTCTACAATTTCCTTCTTCAAGTCTATATTATTATTATTAGCAGTAACAGAAATGTTTGATTCTTTGCTATGTTCAAGAGTAAACATATGATGTCACTGTTCAATACCTGTCCGAATGGCCATTCCAATATGCAGTCATGAATGGGTTGACATTATTTATACTGTAGTTTAATAGCAAATAATGAACAAACAAAACACTCACCACACTGAGTGGTGGGAGGGCTGGCTGCCAGTTGCGGGGGTCAGAGGGAGGGTAATAAGGACTCGCGGGTGGCGGGAAACTTAAATATGATTTGGCACCTGGGAATTTGGCGGTTGGGAATTTGGGAGTTAGGCATTCGCAAATGTGTGAAGCCCGCGAATGTTGAGGGAGACCTGTATATGTTTAAAAATGTTATAAATGGTGGAATATCAAAGATGGTTGACACAAACCCACTACCATTATAGTGTGCTCCTTCCTTAGCGACAAATTTGTTTACTGATGTGGTCTTAGAAATGGAACTCCGTCGTTAAGTAAGGAGAGGCTGTATGTTGAGTATGTGAGTGTTTTAACTGACACTTGTCTTCTGTAACAGAATTACAAGAGCTTGAGTCCCTTCTACCTGGGTATAAAGTTGTGCACTACAAGCCCAGCACAGACTTCTTGCACAAGTGGGGTGACGGTGGCGTTGCGATAGTAGATCAAATCATCTGTACTCATGCCAGGTTAGTTTAACCTTTTTACGACTACACTCGTTTAATGTTTTGCTCACGTGACGACAGTTTTTCCATATACATGTACATGTAACAGATCTTTCACTTGCATGGGAAAGTGGAACAGAATTCTTCCTCCGTAAGCCAGGAGTGTCATAAGAGGCTACTGAAGTGCCGAGGAAAAGGAGCTAGTAACCCCTTCTGTATGAATTACTAAGTTATTTCTGTATAAATTACTAAATTTATATAGTAATGATAATTGAAGTGCTGGTAATTGAACAATAATTTTTTAAAATTGTTACTATCAACACTTCAATAATCACCACTACCAACACTTCAGATTCCAAATGCCCAATGACTCCATTCACACAACATACACATGGGCATCTGAACTGCCAAAATATTTCACCCAGAGTTCTGTCTTCTTCAGTAAACTTCAGGTAAATATAACATTGGAAACAGTAGGATAAATCTTATTCATTAACTTGTCAGTATTGTAACATTAACCCATAATACCATCACTGTTATTATTATAATCAAAAAGACGTGCTAACCCTACAAGTGTCATACCTGGTCTGCTCTTCTTCCAGTAACATACTATAACCTCCATCAGTCCCTAGGCTGCTCTTCTTCCAGTAACATACTATAACCTCCATCAGTCCCTAGGCTGCTCTTCTTCCAGTAACATACTATAACCTCCATCAGTCCCTAGGCTGCTCTTCTTCCAGTAACATACTATAACCTCAGTGCCCTCAGTTAGTTCCTGGTCTGCTCTTCTTCCAGTAACATACTATAACCTCCATACCCTCAGTTCCTGGTCTGCTCTTCTTCCAGTAACATACTATAACCTCCATCAGTTCCTAGGCTGCTCTTCTTCCAGTAACATACTATAACCTCCATCAGTTCCTAGGCTGCTCTTCTTCCAGTAACATACTATAACCTCCATCAGTCCCTAGGCTGCTCTTCTTCCAGTAACATACTATAACCTCCATCAGTCCCTAGGCTGCTCTTCTTCCAGTAACATACTATAACCTCCATCAGTTCCTAGGCTGCTCTTCTTCCAGTAACATACTATAACCTCCATCAGTCCCTAGGCTGCTCTTCTTCCAGTAACATACTATAACCTCCATCAGTCCCTAGGCTGCTCTTCTTCCAGTAACATACTATAACCTCCATCAGTCCCTAGGCTGCTCTTCTTCCAGTAACATACTATAACCTCCATACCCTCAGTTAGTTCCTGGTCTGCTCTTCTTCCAGTAACATACCATTCCCTCAGTTCCTGGTCTGCTCTTCTTCCAGTAACATACCATTCCCTCAGTTCCTGGTCTGCTCTTCTTCCAGTAACATACTATAACCTCCATACCCTCAGTCAGTTCCTGGTCTGCTCTTCTTCCAGTAACATACCATTCCCTCAGTTCCTGGTCTGCTCTTCTTCCAGTAACATACTATAACCTCCATACCCTCAGTCAGTTCCTGGTCTGCTCTTCTTCCAGTAACATACCATTCCCTCAGTTCCTGGTCTGCTCTTCTTCCAATAACATACTATAACCTCCATACCCTCAGTCAGTTCCTGGTCTGCTCTTCTTCCAGTAACATACCATTCCCTCAGTTCCTGGTCTGCTCTTCTTCCAATAACATACCATACCCTCCTATCAGTAACAAGTGGCGTTCCACAGGGATCAGTCTTGGGCCCGTTGTTTATAATATATACCAATGATCTTGATGAAGGAATTACTAGTGATATGAGCAGATTCGCCGATGACACGAAGATAGGTAGGATAATTGATTCAAACGTAGATGTTAGGGAACTTCAGGAGGATTTAGACAAACTCTACTCTTGGTCAGAAAAGTGGCAGATGCAGTTCAATGTAGATAAATGCAAGGTTCTGAAGCTCGGGAGTGTCCATAACCCTTGCACTTATAAGTTAAATAATGTAGAACTTAGCCATACAGATTGCGAAATGCCTAAGCGTACGTAATAAGGCAAATAGATTACTGGGATTTATATCAAGAAGTGTAAGCAACAGAAGTCCAGAGGTCATACTGCAGCTTTATACATCATTAGTAAGGCCTCACCTAGATTATGCAGCTCAATTCTGGTCTCCATATTACAGAATGGACATAAATTCGTTAGAAAACATTCAGCGTAGGATGACTAAATTGATACATAGCATTAGAAATCTTCCTTATGAAGAAAGATTGAAGACTCTTAAGTTACATTCACTTGTTAGACGAAGAATGAGGGGAGACCTGATCGAAGTGTATAAGTGGAAGATAGGTATTAATAAAGGGGATATTAACAAGGTCTTGAGGATATCTCTCCAAGAGAGAACCCGCAGTAATGGATTTAAATTAGATAAGTTTAGATTTAGAAAGGACATAGGAAAGTATTGGTTTGGAAATAGGGTAGTTGATGAGTGGAACAGTCTACCTAGTTGGGTTATTGAGGCTAGGACTTTGGGTAGTTTCAAATTTAGGTTGGATAAGTACATGAGTGGGAGGGGTTGGATTTGAGTGGGACTTGCACATCAGAGCTTATTTCTTGGGTGGCATTGAAAATTGGGTTGGTCAAATGTTTGTTAGTGGGATGAATTGTAAAGGACCTGCCTAGTATGGGCCAACAGGCCTGCTGCAGTGTTCCTCCTTTCTTATGTTCAGTCAGTTCCTGGTCTGCTCTTCTTCCAGTAACATAACATACCCCCAGTCAGTTTCTGGTCTGCTCTTCTTCCCGTAACATAACATACCCCCAGTCAGTTCCTGGTCTGCTCTTCTTCCCGTAACATAACATACCCCCAGTCAGTTCCTGGTCTGCTCTTCTTCCCGTAACATAACATACCCCCAGTCAGTTCCTGGTCTGCTCTTCTTCCAATAACATACCATACCCTCAGTCAGTTCCTGGTCTGCTCTTCTTCCCGTAACATAACATACCCCCAGTCAGTTCCTGGTCTGCTCTTCTTCCAATAACATAACATACCCCTGGTCTGCTCTTCTTCTCGTAACATAACATACCCCCAGTCAGTTCCTGGTCTGCTCTTCTTCCAATAACATACCATACCCTCAGTCAGTTCATTGTCGATAGGACCTGGTTCGTTTAGTCTTTTAGTGTTGGAAGGGGCTGGTTCCTCGTGTTCTTCAGTGTTGGTAGAAGCTGGTTCTTATAGTTCAGTATGCCCTCTTTTCAAATCTTGATTGTTTTCGAGATTTTTTCTTGATCTCGCTACAATAAATTCCTTGTGCTTTTAAGCGCTTCAGTTTCCGCTGTTTTTTTCTATGAATTATATCAAGCCTTGAAGAGAGTTTAGTGTCAGGTTCCAGCAGTGTGTCACTTCCGTTAGTGTATAAAACGATGTCGCTCTGAAACTCTCTTACAATTGCATACACACGAAGTACGGCTGTGAGGTCTGGAAATTTCCCCATTGTCATGTTGTAGTATAAAAGAACATCTTCGTGGTCATGTAGGTTACAACTGGTAACAATATCCAGGAATGTTATGGCATGGTAGGCGCAGGAGTCCACGTTGCCTTGTTTGGCAAGGTCAACAATCTTGAAATCTGTTGGGAAACAGTTGTGTAAAAGATACATGCAAAATTCAGAAGGTGGGATGCGATTTGTGGAATCATAATAAAGCAAGATTCCATCCATACATCGATATAAAGCCACCGCATGACCATCAATCCCAGGGTTGACGATAGTCAATACCATACCTTGACCTGGTTTTAATCCAGGCTTTGTGAACAAGTACTTAACGTCAGTCATAGTACAACATTTTCCAAATGGTCGAGGAGTTTTGCTGAGGATAGTTTTAACATCATCTGTGTACAAGTAATGAGTTTGCTGAAATAGGGGATGATACGTTCCTAAGTACTCTATATCCTCTTGCATAGTAGCCATTTCTCTGGGTATACCTTCAAGTGTTGATCCGAGAGTAAACTCACGTGTACACTATCAACACGACCTGATGATAATTTTCACTTTTAAGAAATATTAACACTTAAGTAATCTAACTCAGCTGTGTTTTATGGGGTGATTTTATTTTAATAGTGAAATTTAATGAAATATAGTGATCTAAGAATTCTAATGAGTGTTGTAATAAAAATATAGTGAGGCATTATAAGACAGTGTTGGTAATGTTGTAATGATAGTGATGTTATGAAAATTAGTGACACTGATGAGAGTGATGTAATGGAAGGTGATGTTATGAAAGGTAGTGATAGTGATGTTATGAAAGGTAGTGATGGTGGTGTTATGAAAGATAGTGATAATTAGTGTCAGTAGTGATGATACTTGAAGTGCTGGTGTCTATCCCATGATCCTTGTGTCCTCTGTAATACCTTGGAGAAACTGGGCTCGTTCTGACAGGCTGAAAGAAGAGTTAATCTTGCAGACATCAATAAATCTTTTTTATGTTAGGGATCACAGTCGTCTTATTAACTGGTCCTCTCTTATAACTGTCTACCCTACTTGTAGCTTTCACAGTTGCCATCTTGTTGAAGCTTCCCATATATGCAACTTTCCTTGTACAAATCTTAGCCCTGTAGATGCCTTCCTTTTAAATTTTATTAGTAATACTCCATCTAGGTAGTAGGTTGGTAGACAACAACCACCCAGGGAGGTACTACCGTCCTGCCAAGTGAGTGTAAAACGAAAGCCTGTAATTGTTTTACATGATGGTAGGATTGCTGGTCTCCTTTTTTCTGTCTCATAAACATGTAAGATTTCAGGTACGTCTTGCTACTTCTACTTACACTTAGGTCACACTACACATACATGTACAAGCATATATATACACACCCCTCTGGGTTTTCTTCTATTTTCTTTCTAGTTCTTGTTTATTTCCTCTTATCTCCATGGGGAAGTGGAACAGAATTCTTCCTCCATAAGCCATGCGTGTTGTAAGAGGTGACTAAAATGCTGGGAGCAAGGGGCTAGTAACCCCTTCTCCCATATAAATTACTAAATTTAAAAAGAGAAACTTAAGTTTTTCCTTTTGGGCCACCCTGCCTTGGTGGGATACGGCCGGTTCGTTGAAAAAAAAAATTAATACTCCATACTTTAGAACACTTGTGACTTGACCTGATCGTTTCTTCTCCTTTCTCTACTCTCTTCTTTCATTGTCTTCCTTTCTTCTGGCCAAGTGTGTTGTGTGCGTCAGTTTACGTACAGTGTTGTTGGTCCTGCCTCTTGTGGGCCAGTGGCTCTTCTGCAGTGCTACTTTTTGTTGTGTTTAAACTGACCCCTATTACTACTATGATGTCTTCCCCTACATTCCTCTACTACTGCCACTCTTCACTCCCCTTTCTCTTTTGGTGCCACTAACTACTCTCCCTACCAGTCTTGGCACCACTACTCTTTCTACTACCACTACCAGTCATCGTATTGTTGCAGTCATGGTCTGCTCTTCCAGTAACTTACCATACCCCCAGTCAGTTCATTGTCGATAGGACCTGGTTCGTTTAGTGTTGGAAGGGGCTGGTTCCTCATGTTCGTCAGTGTTGGTAGAAGCTGGTTCTTATAGTTCAGTATGCCCTCTTTTCAAATCTTGATTGTTTTCGAGATTTTTTCTTGATCTCGCTACAATAAATTCCTTGTACTTTTAAGCGCTTCAGTTTCCGCTGTTTTTTTCTATGAATTATATCAAGCCTTGAAGAGAGTTTGATATCAGGTTCCAGCAGTGTGTCACTTCCGTTAGTGTATAAAAGGATGTCGCTCTGAAACTCTCTTACAATTGCATACACACGAAGTACGGCTGTGAGGTCTGGAAATTTCCCCATTGTCATGTTGTAGTATAAAAGAACATCTTCGTGGTCATGTAGGTTACAACTGGTAACAATATCCAGGAATGTTATGGCATGGTAGGCGCAGGAGTCCACGTTGCCTTGTTTGGCAAGGTCAACAATCTTGAAGTCTGTTGGGAAACAGTTGTGTAAAAGATACATGCAAAATTCAGAAGGTGGGATGCGATTCGTGGAATCATAATAAAGCAAGATTCCATCCATACATCGATATAAACCCACAGCATGACCATCAATCCCAGGGTTGACGATAGTCAATACCATACCTTGACCTGGTTTTAATCCAGGCTTTGTGAACAAGTACTTAACGTCAGTCATAGTACAGCATTTTCCAAATGGTCGAGGAGTTTTGCTGAGGATGGTTTTAACATCATCTGTGTACAGGTAACGAGTTTGCTGAAATAGGGGATGATATGTTCCTAAGTACTCTATATCCTCTTGCATAGTAGCCATTTCTGTGGGTATACCTTCAAGTGTTGATCCGAGAGTAAACTCACGTGTACACTATCAACACGACCTGATGATAATTTTCACTTTTAAGAAATATTAACACTTAAGTAATCTAACTCACCTGTGTTTTATGGGGTGATTTTATTTTAATAGTGAAATTTAATGAAATATAGTGATCTAAGAATTCTAGTGAGTGATATAATGATAGTGTTGTAATAAAAATATAGTGAGGCATTATAAGACAGTGTTGGTAATGTTATAATGATAGTAATAAGTGTTGACAATGATATGTAGCATAGCCGATAGTGGTATAAGGGACCTGGTGGATTAGTGTTTAGTTTTCATTATAATATGTAGCATCTTAATTTCAAGACTTTTATTTAAAGTGTTAATATTCTATACTTCTTCTCACCAGGTTGTTCACCGGCTCGTATGAATCTACATTCTCGTTTCGTATCCAAGAAGAGCGTGAAATTTTGGGTTTTGAGGAGAGAAGAACCTTCAATAGACTGTGTGGGAAGAAGAGCAACTGCGATCAACCAGCTAAATGGAGAATAATATATTGAAACTTGTTTCCCACTGAGGCAGAGCGACTCAAAGATGAAATAATTGCATCATCATTCACTCCACTGTCTTGCCAGAGGCATACCTATAATAGTTATAAAAAAATTGAAACATATCTCCACTCATCCTTCACAGTGGAGGCATTGTACTTCCCACTTCCAGGACTCTAGTCCAGCTAACTCTGCTTACACTCCAACAGCATATTAAGTCATAAAAACCATTGCCTCTATTCAACTCATACAGTGCAATGAGATTTTTAAAATAATGAGAATAATATCCCATTACACTGTACAGTTACTTCTTGACTTATGATGGGTTCCTCAGAATGTAACCCTATTATAAGTTTAAAATATGATTGTAATCATTATTTAAGTCAATAATTAATATAACAGTATTGAAATGTAAATGAATAAATGTTTATGCCGTCAATAAATATATATTATTTTACACCATCTATTTTTTTCCACTGTCAGTGTTTTGTACCATTTATCTGCAGGTCATATAAGTGTCAGGAAAGATAGTGGTGTGATAGAAGGGTAAGGTAGCTCAGGTAACTTGGGCTCAATAATAATATATATTAGTGAACCACTATCAAGTAAGAGGTTACTCTAATATACTCTGTTCAAACAATAAGCACTGTTATAGTCAAAAATTGCCAAACCCATATGGGTCATTTGGTGCTGCAGAAATATTTATAAGATGCACTAAGCCCAAAAGGGTCATTCAGTGCTAGAAGGCACTGAATGTCAGTGGAAAGGAGAGAATTGACATTATCTTCATATTTTGGATCTAATGGATGAAATCTAGATAATGAAGTTTATTAACAGAATTATCTGTTATGATCCACTGTAGTCATGGTGAAATAATTTCATTTGGATTGCACATAATAGAGGTGCATTAACCTGGAAAGTTTTGCCAAAACTGTGACCTCTAGTGTAGAGGATGGAAACTGTATATACTGGGGTGAGTTTGGATGCTGAAGGTAATGATGGCTGTATTCTTGGGGTAGGACAAGTATTATTAAAATCATATAACTGCCTTTGTTTTGAACAATGATGTTTGTAACGAAGTTCTAAACCCACATCAGTGGTGTTGATAGCAACGACCAAACTCCTTCATGTCAAGTCTGGCATTTTAGAAGTTCATGAGTTGTCTATGAATGTTAAGAAGAATTATTTATTTATTTATCTACAATCTGCTCGAAATAAAGGCAGTTTTACGATTATTTAAATACTTGCCCAACTAATTCTTTGAAAGAATATAGTTATCCCCTGGCTCAGGATCTGTCCTTGCCTACTATATATTTTTTTTTATAAATTCTCTGCATTAGGCTCGTGAAATGTTTCCTATATATAATGCTTTGAATTTAAGATGTCTGATCAGGTGTAACCACTGATTCAAGCCATAACATTATTGATGGTTACCTGGTACAAGACGTGTCGGTCATCCTACTGGCAAATGTTTTCTTGTAGTCGGGTATCTAAGTGCCATGATCTTAACCCACTCCAGGAATGTATATACAAGTGATTGCAACCACCACATTGTACAGGTCTCCCTCAACATTCACGAGGGTTAGGGGATCAAGAGCCTCGTGAATGTTTGGTGCCCCAATATATTATAATACTGCTTCCTTAACTTGTTGAACCATGAATAATCATGAAAACGTCGTAAATTGTACTAAATATATACATGTTATGCTTTAATAACATGTATGTTATTAAATACCACTGCGAGTCCCTACTACCCCCACCACTCAGTGTGGTGAGTGTTTTGTTTGTTCATTATTTGCTATTAAACTACAGTATAAATAATGTCAACCCATTCATGACTGCATATTGGAATGGCTATTAGGAAAGGTATTAGACGGTGACATCATGTGTTTACTCTTGAACACTGCAAAGAATTAAACATTTCTGCTACAGCTAATAATAACAATAGTAATAATAAATACGATATAATTGAAGAAGGAAATTGTACAAAAATACGAGGGAGTGGTTGACACATCGTCAGTGTGACTTTGTTTATGCTGGAGTGAACATTAGTCTCCCTGCTCTTCCAAACATTTCACAATAATTCATTGTGTTTGGTGCTTGTAGATTGAGTGTGACTGGAGTGATTGAGGCAATGGTATTTAATAACATACATCTTAATAATAATATGTACTATTATTATTTATAACATACAGTATATGTTATTAATAATAACATGTACTATTATTATTTATAACATATATGTTATTAAATACCGCTGAATTATTGTGAAATGTTTGGAAGAGCAGGGAGACTAATGTTCACTCCAGCATAAACAAAGTCACACTGACGATGTGTCAACCACTCCCTCGTATTTTTGTACAATTTCCTTCTTCAATTATATCATATTTATTATTACTATTGTTATTATTAGCTGTAGCAGAAATGTTCGATTCTTTGCTGCGTTCAAGAGTAAACACATGATGTCACCGCCTAATACCTTTCCTAATAGCCATTCCAATATGCAGTCATGAATGGGTTTACATTATTTATTCTGTAGTTTAACAGCAAATAATGAACAAACAAAACACTCACCACACCGAGTGGTGGGAGGGCTGGCTGCCAGTTGCGGGGGTCGGAGGGAGGGTAGTAGGGACTCGCAGGTGGCGGGAAACTTAAATATGATTTGGCGGTTGGGAATTCGCGAATGTGTGAAGCCCGTGAATGTTGAGGGAGACCTGTATACCCGTGTAGGGAGTTCCGGTGATTTCTTCAATAGTTTTTGTGTTAAAGATGATACTGGAGCAGCAGTAGGACAGAGGTGATAGAAGTTACTCTTTGTTCGGGGATTTAAAAATGGAGTACAGTGGACCCCCGCATAATGATCACCTCCCAATGCGACCAATTATGTAAGTGTATGTTTGGGGGTCTGAAATGGACTAATCTACTTCACAATATTCCTTATGGGAACAAATTCAGTCAGTACTGGCACCTGAACATACTTCTGGAATGAAAAAATATCGTTAACCGGGGGTCCACTGTACTTGATAATGTGGTTTGTTCAAGTATGTCCATTGTTGCAGTTCCTGAAGATGACATAGAAGAGAGACATGAAAATAGGTATTTTTCTGAGTCACGATAAGAGAAGTACTGGATCGTGTCATTATTCCTGATAAAAAGTAGGAAATCATTCATTTCCTCTTCCAAAGTGAAATGTATACAAGGTTTCACTTGATTAAGTTATTCCATAATGGTTGAAATATCTTGGTTATACTACCCAGATATATTTATCTTAAGAGACAGATGATAGTGAACTGATCTATCATCTTGCTCCCCTCAAGGAAGGTTCCTTGATGTTGGTGAGGGGCTCTTGATTTAGGGAATTGGATCTGTGCTCCAGTTCCCCGAAGCCTGAATGCCTTCCACATCTCTTCCCCTCCCCCCAGGCGCTGTATAATCCTCCGGGTTTAGCGCTTCCCCCTTGATTATAATAATATCATCATCATCTTGCTCTAAGATATATATCTGGGTAGTATAACCAAGATATTTCAACCATTATGGAATAATTTAATCAAGTGAAACCTTGTATACATTTCACTTTGGAAGAGGAAATGAACGATTTCCTACTTTTTATCAGGAATAATGACACGATCCAGTACTTCTCTTATCATGACTCAGAAAAATACCTATTTTCATGTCACTCTTCTATGTCATCTTCAGGAACTGCAACAATGGACATACTTGAACAAACCACATTATCAAGTACAGTGGACCCCCGGTTAACGATATTTTTTCATTCCAGAAGTATGTTCAGGTGCCAGTACTGACCGAATTTGTTCCCATGAGGAATATTGTGAAGTAGATTAGTCCATTTCAGACCCCCATACACACACTTAAATAATTGGTCGCATTGGGAGGTGATCATTATGCAGGGGTCCACTGTACTCCATTTTTAAATCCCCGAACAAAGAGTAACTTCTATCACCTCTGTCCTACTGCTGCTCCAGTACCATCTTTAACACAAAAACTATTGAAGAAATCACCGGAACTTCTTACATTGCTAAAAACACTCATTGTACATGTATACAATCACTTCAAACATCATGGCACTTAGATAACCAACTACAAGAACACACATGCCAGTAGGATGAACGATACATGCAAACACATTTCTTGTACCAGGTAAACAGCAGAGAGAGAAGTGATTATGTCTTGAATCAGCAGATACAATTATACATCACTGAACAGAGGCCAAGTACATTAACTGAAAACTTCTGAAACATAAATTACCAGATGTGATCAAAGGTAAATCCCTTTGATCGTCAGTCGTCACGTGAGGTCACAGACCCTGAGCTGCTTTGGGGATTAGCGTGGACGGTTACAAAGCATGGCTTGCTTCTGCAGTGTTTTAAAAATTGAGGTTGGAGAGTTGAAGGAGGAGGTCTTGCTTCTCCAGGAGGAGATTAGGAGGCTGAAGGTCCACCTCAATGGGTCTGGGAAAGAGTGTGAGGTGGCTGGAGTTGTGGGGAATGAGACTTCTAGCAGTGAGGTGCAGTCTGTCTCTCGCTGTGAGGAGGCTGTAGTTGGGGAGATAGCAACGGCTACCAGCAGTGAGGTGCAGCCCAGCACCTGCTACAAGTGGCGAGTGGTTCACAGTAATGGGAGGCGCATCAGAGTAAGGAAAGTTAAGAGTGAAGATCTGAAGGTAGGAAATCGCTTCTCTGTTCTCCAGGATGAATGTACTTCAGTGGCCAGTGAAGGTAAGGGTACTACTGCCCCTGCTAATGGAGGTAAGCGCATTCTTCGTGGTTGGTGACTCTCAGGTAAGATATATTGACTGTACTTTTTGTAATAGGAATAAGAAGATGAGAGATAGAGTGTGCTTCCCTGGAGCTGGTGTTGGGGACATTGTCAACAGGCTGGATAATATCATGTCAGGTAATGGGAACAAGCCCATTATCTGTCTCAGTGCTGGTGGAAATGATATTGGGAAGGTAGGAGAGAAGAGCTGCTAGATAAGTACAGGTCAGCTATAGATTTCATTAAGTCTAAGGGAGGGATCCCAATCATATGTAGCATCTTGCCTAGAAGGGGAGTAGGAAATGAATGGTTGTCTAGGGCAATTGGTGTAAATTGCTGGCTAGACAGATACTGCAAGGAACTTGCAATCCCATTCATTGACAACTGGAACAACTTTTATGGCAAACATGATATGTATGCAAGGGATGGGGTACATCTCTCTGGGGCTGGGGTGGTAGCACTTGCAGACTCGATTGAGAAGGCCATTGGTGAAATGCCTATGATTTTAAACTGATGGAAGATAGAGGTATGGGTGTGTGTGGGAAACAAGCAGGTTGCAACACTAGGGTTGGAAACAGTAAATGTATAAAAGGCATTCAGCATGAAGTTATAAATAAAGACAATAGATCAGGTCAGCAAACAAAGGGGGACAGCAGAGGGCAGCAAGGGACTAGCTCCCTTAAGGTTTACTATACTAATAGCAGGAGTGTAAGAAATAAGATAGATGAGCTAAGATTAATTGCAAGTGCAGGAAACATAGATATTATTGCTATAACAGAGACCTGGCTCAATCTGAAAGATAGAGAGATGCCCTCTGAATGTCACATACAAGGCTATAAATTATTCCACACTGACAGGGTCAACAGGAATGGTGGTGGAGTAGCGATGTATGTCAGAGACAATTTAAATTGTTGTGTTAGACAAGATATTAAATTAGAAGCGTCAGCCACTGAATCTGTTTGGTTACAGCTTCTCGAGGGCCGAGAAAAACTAATTTTGGGTGTGATTTACAGGGCCCCAAATCTTGATAGGGAGTGCAGTAAACTTCTATGGGACGAAATTCGTAAGGCATCTACATACGAAAATGTTGTGCTAATGGGAGATTTCAACTATAGACAGATTGACTGGAGCAATTTGACAGGAAATTTAGAGTCAGGTGACTTTCTTGATACGATCCAGGATTGTTTTTTAAAACAGTTTGTGACAGAGCCAACTAGGGGAAATAACCTCCTTGACTTGGTTCTTGCCAGTAGGGAAACACTAATTAATAATCTTGAGGTTAATGATGACCTTGGGGAAAGTGATCACAAATCACTCAGTTTTAATATATCATGGAATTCCCTTAATAATGGCAATCAAGTCTCCGTCCCTGACTTTCGCTTGGCTGATTTCATAGGACTGAAAAATTACTTAGGTGGGCTGAACTGGAATGACCTGACTAAGGGTCAGGTAGGTGGTGATGGTTGCCGATATGATGCTTTCCAGGGCATAGTTCTAGCTGCTCAGTCAAATTATGTTCCAAATAGGGAAATCAGATCAAACAAAAATGATCCTAAATGGATGAACAATAGATTAAAATATCTGATTGGTCAAAAGAGAGGCATATATAGGCAAATCAAAAGAGGAGAGGGGCAATTAAGAAATCAATATATTCAGTTAAAGACAGAAATAAAAAAGGGAATTAGAAAAGCAAAAAGAGGTTAAAGTTGCAAGAGAATCGAAGACTAACCCAAAAGGATTCTTTCAGGTATACAGAAGTAAGATCAGGGACAAGATAGGCCCACTCAAAAGTTCCTCGGGTCAGCTCACTGACAGTGATAAGGAAATGTGTAGAATTTTTAACACATACTTCCTCTCAGTTTTTACACAGGAGGATACCAGCGATATTCCAGTAATGATAAATTATGTAGAACAGGACGATAATAAACTGTGCACGATTAGGGTCACAAGTGACATGGTCCTTAGGCAAATAGATAAATTAAAACCTAACAAATCCCCAGGCCCTGATGAACTGTATGCAAGGGTTCTAAAGGAATGTAAAGAGGAGCTTAGCACACCTTTGGCTAATCTTTTCAACATATCACTACAAACTGGCATGGTGCCAGATAAGTGGAAAATGGCAAATGTGATACCTATTTTCAAAACAGGTGACAGGTCCTTAGCTTCGAACTATAGACCAATAAGCCTAACCTCCATAGTGGGAAAATTTATGGAATCAATAATTGCCGAGGCAGTTCGTAGCCACCTTGAAAAGCATAAATTAATCAACGAATCTCAGCATGGTTTTACAAAGGGGCGTTCCTGCCTTATGAATTTATTAACTTTTTTCACTAAGGTATTTGAGGAGGTAGATCATGGTAATGAATATGATATTGTGTATATGGACTTCAGTAAGGCTTTTGACAGGGTCCCACATCAGAGACTATTGAGGAAAATTAAAGCACATGGAATAGGGAGGAAATTTTTTCCTGGATAGAGGCATGGTTGACAAAAAGGCAGCAGAGAGTTTGCATAAATGGGGAGAAATCAGAGTGGGGAAGCGTCACGAGCGGTGTTCCACAGGGGTCAGTGTTGGGCCCCCTGCTGTTCACAATCTACATAAACGACATAGATGAGGGCATAAAGAGCGACATCGGCAAGTTTGCCGATGACACCAAAATAGGCCGTCGAATTCATTCTGATGAGGACATTCGAGCACTCCAGGAAGATTTGAATAGACTGATGCAGTGGTCGGAGAAGTGGCAGATGCAGTTTAATATAGACAAATGCAAAGTTCTAAATGTTGGACAGGATAATAACCATGCCACATATAAACTAAATAATGTAGATCTTAATATTACGGATTGCGAAAAAGATTTAGGAGTTCTGGTTAGCAGTAATCTGAAACCAAGACAACAGTGCATAAGTGTTCGCAATAAAGCTAATAGAATCCTTGGCTTCATATCAAGAAGCATAAATAATAGGAGTCCTCAGGTTGTTCTTCAACTCTATACATCCTTGGTTAGGCCTCATTTAGATTATGCTGCACAGTTTTGGTCACCGTATTACAGAATGGATATAAATTCTCTGGAAAATGTACAAAGGAGGATGACAAAGTTGATCCCATGTATCAGAAACCTTCCCTATGAGGATAGACTAAGGGCCCTGAATCTGCACTCTCTAGAAAGACGTAGAATTAGGGGGGATATGATTGAGGTGTATAAATGGAAGACAGGAATAAATAAAGGGGATGTAAATAGTGTGCTGAAAATATCTAGCCTAGACAGGACTCGCAGCAATGGTTTTAAGTTGGAAAAATTCAGATTCAGGAAGGATATAGGAAAGTACTGGTTTGGTAATAGAGTTGTGGATGAGTGGAACAAACTCCCGAGTACAGTTATAGAGGCCAGAACGTTGTGTAGCTTTAAAAATAGGTTGGATAAATACATGAGTGGATGTGGGTGGGTGTGAGTTGGACCTGATAGCTTGTGCTACCAGGTCGGTTGCCGTGTTCCTCCCTTAAGTCAATGTGACCTGACCTGACCAGGTTGGGTGCATTGGCTTAAGCCGGTAGGAGACTTGGACCTGCCTCGCATGGGTCAGTAGGCCTTCTGCAGTGTTCCTTCGTTCTTATGTTCTTACCAGGGCTCTGTTGCCTGCACCCCCATACTGACTAAGTCACTTCACCTACACCAGATGATACATCTCAAGTTTAGCCTCACCCAATACGATAATATATAATATTACAGTGGACCCTCGCATAACGATCACCTCCGAATGCGACCAATTATGTAAGTGCGTTTGTACGTGTATGTTTGGGGGTCTGAAATGGACTAATCTACTTCACAATATTCCTTATGGAAACAAATTCGGTCAGTACTGGCACCTGAACATACTTATGGAGTGAAAAAATATCGTTAACCGGGGGTCCACTGTACTTCTATCATATTGATAAAGCCTTATACTGGTGTATTACTATAATCAAAGAAAGCGCTAAACCAACAAGGGTCATGCAGCGCTGTTATACTGGTGAAACACAATGGTAATAAAGGTTTCTCATTGCTTTAAGTTTCTTCTAACCACTTTTCACTACCTGAAGTGTATATTCATTAAAGTGGTGGAGCGGAAGGCCTCGGTCAATGACCAAAAGCTCCAGTAGCGGGTCACCACATAACAGACCGGCATCAGGAAACCACTTATCCCATTTCCTGACCAAACTCATCATCCATTCTATCAACAGTACTATTGGATACCAAGGCCAACTCATCAAATTTCCATTTATTACAAAATATAAAATCAATATACTTAAAATTGATTGTAAACAATTCACCAAGTGTATTGTCCTACCGTTTATATAAGAAAAGAAACTCCGTTACTGTAAAACAAGATCTATTTAGTACAGAATAATATTGACTGTGTACATAATTATACATCAAGAAAGAACATCAAGGAATAGGCTCATATTACAAATTATTTGCACACCATAAGTAGTCTGTTTTTTTCTAGTATAGTGAGATTTGTTTTGTACTCTTCATTATTACTGTATTGTGATAATGTGTTGAGCCTTCAGACGGCTTCAAACTAGTCTAAAAATGATTATCAAATTTTGTAAAAAATGGATATATCCAAAACTTCTTAGTTAGGGACTTGAAAACAGTGTTCAATTTCCCCGTCCCTTTACTATCAGCCATATTTTCGTCTGCACGGAGCTTAAGATTCTAGTTTTAACTAGTGTGTGTATACAGTAAGTGCTAGTAACTTTATTTCCCTGTATATTGTTCTCTTAAATGCTACAACAACATAACACAGTTACCAGAAAGAAACAGACATCATTATGAAGTTTCTGGTACTCTGGGTTTTATATCCAATGTAACTATCTGAGTTGGAAATGAGTTATTTGGTCTAGATTTATAATGGAAGAAAGGATTTGTTTTTAAGTACTAGATTGCCGAGTGATGCACTGACGGTGCACCATTTAAAAAACTAGAACTTAAAAATGGAGAAAATAACATGACTTAGATATCAATCTCAAAACCAACTCGGTTATGTCCTATCCTGTGGTTTAAAAACCTTTGTAATTGTACCAATAAATTTAAACATTTAGTAATAAATTTTTGATATACTCTATTATGTTGAAAAAATGTCAATTAAAAATAGTAGACTGTAGGCCTCCCAGGGAAGGCAAATCATTACGATGGATATAAAATACTATGAATATTTTTGAGGCTATTCCTCCACCTGACATGGAAAAACCGACTCCTGTAAAAAAATAAAATAATAATATTGAAAAAAATACTACGTCCGTAAATTGTAATCAGACCAGGAGCACAAAAACGGCAACTGAATCTCTAGTTAAATTTGGCGGAACAACAAAATTCACAAACCCGAGTACACCTTCAATGATGAACTAAGACGACCCGAGGTCTCGAGGGTCAGTCATTCCTTGAATGTAATGGCCACTTTTAAATGTGCCCAACGCTCCTTGCATCACAATTACACAGTGTCTGTACATTTGTTAAGTAGCCCATAACCACGGTACAGCAGTAACGGCCTCGGTCACCCACGTCACTACTTGCCTCACACTAGCCACCAAAATGTGGATATTATTCAAATAAAATACTATAATTTTAATGCTTTAAAATAAGCATATCTTCGTAACACTGAGCGCCACAATAGAAATCTATCGCTACTTCAGCAATATGCTAAAATAGATTACAATCTCAAAATAGAAAAATAAATAAATAATAAAAGAAAATAAACTCTCACGTACATTGTCAATAAATGTGCCCCGGGTATCACTTACTTCCCGCTGCTCTTGTGCTCTCAGCTGCATTATACCCAAACATTCCTTGTAAAATGTGGTGGCTTTCTATGGGTGCAAATGCCCAGTCTTTATGGTTAACAAAGTGAGATTTAGCTTATCAAAACTCCTGTTGTAATAACCACTGTACATTAGGTATATAAAGACAACTGGAAGATTTAAATGGACAGTTCATGTTTTGGTTTATATAAATGAAGTTTTGTTACAAAATAGTTAATAAATAGCAATTTGATTCCACCACAAAAACTGGGCTAAGGCTCCTCCGGGAGGATGGTACTGGGCATGGCAAGAAGTTGAGGCTGGTCACAGATTAGATGAAGTTGGGGTGTGGATGAGTCCGCCTGGGGTGGGTATGTGAGGACGCTCTTCTAACTTGTCGTAATCCAGGTGAAATTCCTTGGGAACTTTCCGCCAATTCTGAAAACAAACGTGTTTTTTCTGTAAATATTGAATATTAACCGACGTAGTTGGTTGGTAGACAGCAACTACCCAGGGAGGTACTACCGTCCCACCAAGTGAGTGTGAAACAGAAGCCTTTAATTGTTTTACATGATGGTAGGATTGCTGGTGTCTTTTTTCTGTCTCTTAAACATACAAGATTCCAGGTACCTCTTGCTACTTCTACTTACACTTACGTCACATTACACATGCACATATATACACCCCCGTCTGTGTTTTCTTCTATTTTCTTACTAGTTCTTGTTCATTTCCTCTCCATTGGGAAGTGGAACAAAATTCTTCCTCCGTAAGCCATGCGTGTCATAAGAGGCGACTAAAATACCAGGAGCAAGGTGCTAGTAAACCTTTCCGCTGTATAAATTACTAAATTTAAAAAACAAAACTTTGATTTTTCTTTCAGGTTACCTTCCCTTGGTGGGATACAGCTGGTTTGTTTAAAAAAAATCTACGGACAGCAAGGAGCTAGTGACCCCTTCTCCTCTATAAATAACTAAATGTAAATTAAAGAAAAACTCTTATTTCATTTTTGGATCACCATGCTGCTGTTAAAAAAAAAAAAATCCCATGAAAAAGACACAACTTGTATGGTATACAGTGGACCCCCGCATAACGATCACCTCCAAATGCGACCAATTATGTAAGTGTATTTATGTAAGTGCGTTTGTAGGTGTATGTTTGGGGGTCTGAAATGGACTAATCTACTTCACAATATTCCTTATGGGGAAAAATTCGGTCAGTACTGGCACCTGAACATACTACTGGAATGAAAAAAGTTCGTTAACCGGGGATCCACTATATTAAACAATAATGCATGTGTTGTACATGTAAATTATTATATATATGGAGAGAGAGAAAGGGCTTACTCAGTGCTGTAGAGGTGAAAGATGGTGAGAGATGGATATGTTGAGAGTCACAGTTGATGTACCAAATTGGCGTCAATTAAGAAATATATGGATATGCTGAGGGTCACAGTTGACGTAGCAAACTGACAAGGTTTGACTGTCAGAGAGAAGGACACAGAGAGGCATTGGAAGTGAAGTTACACTTCTACACACATGTAAGATGCAGGCACAAGTCACACATATCTGTTCCAAAACTACCAAGCTTGAAGCAAGTTCCAGCAGTTAAGGATCTTGGTATGCAAAAGGACTTTCTCCCAAATGTAAACACAGGTCCAGACTGAAGTGTAAAATAATAACAAAGAAAATCATTTAATTCGTGAAGGTCATTCAGATGTGCATGGCAGAGGGATTTACACATGGAGAATAGAAGATCAGCAATTATGAGAGACTTATGCAATATTTGAGAATTTTTATTGAGGAAATGTTTTGTTAGCCAGCGGCTTCTTCAGTAAAATACAGAGAAGAATGGTGGAAGGTGAGGAGTTTGAGGTAATCAGTCCCTCAAACTCCTCCTCATCTTCCATCGTTCTTCTCTGTATTGGACTGAAGAAGCCGCTGGCTGGTGAAACATTTCCTCAATAAAGAATCCTAAATGTTGCCCAAGTCTCTTATTTTTCAACTTGTCAGTTTTCTAAACTATTTACATCACAGAAGAAGGAACACAGGACAAGAATGAAACAAATCAGTCTTAAGTTTTTTTCTTTCAACAAACCAGTCACATCCCACCAAGGCAGAGTGACTAAAAAAGAAAAATGCAAGATTTTCTTCTTTTTTCAACACACTGGCTGTATCCCACCGAGGCAGGGTGGCCCAAAAGGAAAAACAAAAGTTTCTCCTTTTACATTTAGTAATATATACAGGAGAAGGGGTTACGAGCCCCATTGCTCTCGGTATTTTAGTTGCCTCTTACGACACACATGGCTTACAGAGGAAGAATTCTGTTCCACTTCCCCATGGAGATAAACAGAACTAGTATCTATATATGCTTGTACATGCAAGTGTAGTGTGACCTAAGTGTATGTAGAAGTAGCAAGTTATACCTGGTATCCCATGTGTTTACGAGACAGAAAAAAGGCACCAGCAATCTTATCATGTAAAACAATTACAGGTCTCCGTTTCACGCTCACTTAGCAGGGCGGCAGTACCTCCCTGGGTGGCTGCTGTCTACCAACCAACTACCTATCAGCTTAAGTATTACTGTCATATTTAGTGGGAATGCTAAACTTGCAAGGGTTATCCAGCAGTTAGGAAGTGGGAAGTAATCAGATTCAATCCAAGGAAATGGAGGGTTTACCCTTCAATACAAAGCTAGGCATAGCATTGAATACTGCACTTACACAGAGGATAGAGGAGGAGATTAGCAAAATATGGCCGAAAATATAAGTCAGGCAATCTATCAAAACATGGTGAACACTTCATCAGTCATTCCTTGCAGCCTGGTACATGGAACCCATTGAAATAATCAAAAGTGAATCTGGTATGTCTAATGCACAGAGACTAACTTTGCAAAACAAGGAAATAGTTGCACAAGAATGTTGATAGACTGAAGTGAGGAAGGTTCTGTACAGCTAAACATGAACAGAAGTCTACAAGTTTATTGCCCGAAACCAGAGGCCCAACAAAAATAGATAACATCAAATTATGAGGCAGAGACAATTAGTGTCCCAGGACAAGACATCTAGTGTTTGAAACCCAACCATTTCAAAAGCTAGCTGCTATACAAGTTTATCCTATGCTCTGAACCCACGTTATCAATCTTAGACTCACGAAATCGTAATGACACTATTGCAAACAAACCATACCACAGGCGGGGATAGAACCTACAGTCTGGAGTTTTGAGACTCTGATCGCGGGTTCTATCCCCGCCCGTGGTATGGTTTATCAATCTTAGCTTCGTCTGACATAGGTCAAGAATTATGACCTAGGTTATTTTGAGGTCCTTATAAGTATTTCTTTGGAACATCATAACCTGGGTCACAACTTGACCTACAGGTCAAACTAAAGCAAAGATTTTCACATGTGAATTCAGAATATATAAGTCAAATACCATATATGTATAGAGACCTGGAGATGGTAGGGTGTTAAATTGTAAAGAATATTGCTCGTCTTCAGAATTCTTCCTCTGTAAGCCATGCGTGTCATAAGAGGCAATTAAAATACCGGGAGCAAAGGGCTAGTAACCCCTTCTCCTGTATACATTACTAAATTTAACAAGAGAAACTTTTGTTTTTCTTTTTGGGTCACCCTGCCTTGGTGGGATAACCTGGAACTCCCACCAGCAATATAGTTAACCACAGCAACAAAGGCATATAATAGTGCAGCAACTGGCCCCTGAAAAACATTAATTTGAAAGCCAGAAGTATATTATACCCCAGCAATAACCTTGTGACGATGTGATCAAAAAAGAGAATGCAAGTCCAAAACAAAGGCATGAACCTTTGGAAAAGGAAGGACAGACCTGGAGCACAGAGATTTCCTATGGTGGGGGTATAACTTGCAGGAGGAACGGAAAGATGAGGGGGAAGAAGAATCTAGGAAACACTTGCATATACAAATCGTAGTAGTAATTAAGATGGGATGATGAATAATACATAATTTACATAAGAAATACAAACACTAGTATTATTCTACCAAGTAAACTTTACTGGATTAATATGGATAAACAAGACACTATCCTCACCTGGGCATCAAAATAAAAATATGTTCCACGTTCATAATTTGGACCCTTATCCACAGGCGCCATTCCTGGAGCTCTGGTTATCCATACACGCTCGTCCTTGTGGTATCTCCAGTCCCGACTATACCTACAAAATTAATATTTTTATAAATACAACGCAACCAACAGCATGGACTAATATCTAAACATTTTTCAACAGTTAAATTCGCAGATGCTGAGTGCAAACACCGTTAAGTTAACTTAATTTGTGCAATTACTCCTTGACATACAATGGTTTGACTTACAAAATTTTGACTTTACAATGGTGCAAGAGCAATTACATGGGAGAGGAAACTTTAGATAATTACCCAGCATGAAGGCAAGTAAGTCCATAATTTGTATATATTTTTTTACTTTTCAGTACTGGCATTTAGTTACAGTCTGGAGAACAACATACATAACTTATAATCTTAGTGACAGTAATTATTTATTTTTTTTATTATTATTATCACACTGGCCGATTCCCACCAAGGCAGGGTGGCCCGAAAAAGAAAAACTTTCACCATCATTCACTCCATCACTGTCTTGCCAGAAGGGTGCTTTACACTACAGTTTTTAAACTGCAACATTAACACCCCTCCTTCAGAGTGCAGGCACTGTACTTCCCATCTCCAGGAGTCAAGTCCGGCCTGCCGGTTTCCCTGAACCCCTTCATAAATGTTACTTTGCTCACACTCCAACAGCACAGATAACTGCTTTTAAATGAGGGAGAGAAAGTGCTGCAGAGTTTCAGAGAAAGAGAGAAAGAAAGGTCAAGTATGACAGGCTGATAGTACAGAGATAGAATCAAATTGTCATAGTACGTAATAGTACAGTGGACCCCCGCATAACGATTACCTCCGAATGCGACCAATTATGTAAGTGTATTTATGTAAGTGCGTTTGTACGTGTATGTTTGGGGGTCTGAAATAGACTAATCTACTTCACAATATTTCTTATGGGAACAAATTCGGTCAGTACTGGCACCTGAACATACTTCTGGAGTGAAAAAATATCGTTAACCGGAGGTCCACTGTATAATGTACACACACGTAAATTTTGAGGTTAAGGTACACACACATTGTGAGGTTAAGGTACATGCACACATTGTGAGGTTAAGGTACACATACATTATGAGGTTAAGACTAGCACATTATACACAGAGGTTCTGACACAAGCACATTATACATGGAGGTTCTGACACAAGCACATTATACATGGAGGTTCTGACACATGCACATTATACACAGAGGTTCTGATACAAACACAATGACCATGTCCCACTGAGGTAAAGTAGCCTGGAAAAAGAAGAAACACTTCACCATCTATCATTCAATCACTGTCTTTCCAGGAGTGTGCTGACATCACAGTTCAGAAGACCGTCCAAATTGCAACATCCCTCACATATCCTTCGAAGTGCATGCACTGTACATCCCACTACCAGGACTCAAGTCTGGCTAATTGCTTTCCTGAATACTTCATATATGCTCTCACACTAACATGTCGTGTCAAATAAAAAAAATTTACCTTCATTTCTATTTAACGTGTGCACAGAACCTTTTGCCAAGCCCTCTGCACTCAAAACCTCATTTACCCACTCCCTCCAACCCTTCCTGGGACAACCCCTACCACTCTTTTTCTCTAGCCTGGCCCCTATCTCTAGCCTGGCCCATGGCCAGGCTTCAAGGGTACTTAGACACTCAAAATTTAAAGGTATACATACCCTAGATTTGTATACCTTCCTAGTCTACCTATTTTTTTCATCGTTCAATAACCAAACTGCATTAATATACTTTTCCATACAGTGTGAGACTTTGCAAATATGACTGAGAAACTGTTTCCATAAATGAGCAGGAAGTGTGAAGGCCTCTCCAGACACTAATATTTTTGGATAATTTTTTTTTCAAATCATGCTATCGAGAAGAGCTTTATAAAGGAAGTTATACTGTAAATCCAAAATAAACTGTGCATGAGTCAGTAAGTGCTTGTTATCCTGTAATAAATCTTTGTCACAAGTCTGGAGGACAAAATACACACACTTACAATTGTTCCGTCATGAGTCTGGAGAACTACAACACACGTAACTTACTATCATTCCATCGCGAGTCTTGAGAACAATACACGTAACTTACAATTCAGCTGCTGCGAGAATTTGTAGCAAATCTCCTGCATTAGAATAGAACATGTAAAAGAGTAGATCTTCTCCATATCTGTCAAACTTAACCGGCGCCAACTTCCCTCTGCAAAGGAGAAAAATATCTTGGTTCTAGTTTTCTTTTTAAAACATCAGCTGTTTTTCAAGGCACAGTGACCTAAAAGAAACACTTTCATCATCATTCACTCCATCACTGTCTTGCCAGAGGTGTGTTGCAGTTATTAAAATTGCAATATCAACACCCCTCCTTCAGAGCACAGGCACTGTACTTCCCACCTCCAGGACTCAAGTCTGGCTTGCTAGTTTCCCTGATCCCTTTACTGTTTACAGAGTATTCAAATAAAACAAATATAACACGCTAAGATAACAGGGATATCTTGCTACTCCTACTTACACTTTGGTCACACTTCACAGACACGCACATGCATATATATATATACATACATCTAGGTTTTTCTCCTTTTTCTAAATAGCTCTTGTTCTTTTTTATTTCTTCTATTGTCCATGGGGAAGTGGAAAAGAATCTTTCCTCCGTAAGCCATGCGTGTCGTATGAGGCGACTAAAATGCCGGGAGCAATGGGCTAGTAACCCCTTCTCCTGTATACAATTACTAAAAAAGAGAAGAAGAAAAACTTTATAAAACTGGGTTGCTTAAATGTGCGTGGATGTAGTGCGGATGACAAGAAACAGATGATTGCTGATGTTATGAATGAAAAGAAGTTGGATGTCCTGGCCCTAAGCGAAACAAAGCTGAAGGGGGTAGGAGAGTTTCAGTGGGGGGAAATAAATGGGATTAAATCTGGAGTATCTGAGAGAGTTAGAGCAAAGGAAGGGGTAGCAGTAATGTTAAATGATCAGTTATGGAAGGAGAAAAGAGAATATGAATGTGTAAATTCAAGAATTATGTGGATTAAAGTAAAGGTTGGATGCGAGAAGTGGGTCATAATAAGCGTGTATGCACCTGGAGAAGAGAGGAATGCAGAGAGAGAGAGAGAGATTTTGGGAGATGTTAAGTGAATGTATAGGAGCCTTTGAACCAAGTGAGAGAGTAATTGTGGTAGGGGACTTGAATGCTAAAGTAGGAGAAACTTTTAGAGAGGGTGTGGTAGGTAAGTTTGGGGTGCCAGGTGTAAATGATAATGGGAGCCCTTTGATTGAACTTTGTATAGAAAGGGGGTTTAGTTATAGGTAATACATATTTTAAGAAAAAGAGGATAAATAAGTATACACGATATGATGTAGGGCGAAATGACAGTAGTTTGTTGGATTATGTATTGGTAGATAAAAGACTGTTGAGTAGACTTCAGGATGTACATGTTTATAGAGGGGCCACAGATATATCAGATCACTTTCTAGTTGTAGCTACACTGAGAGTAAAAGGTAGATGGGATACAAGGAGAATAGAAGCATCAGGGAAGAGAGAGGTGAAGGTTTATAAACTAAAAGAGGAGGCAGTTAGGGTAAGATATAAACAGCTATTGGAGGATAGATGGGCTAATGAGAGCATAGGCAATGGGGTCGAAGAGGTATGGGGTAGGTTTAAAAATGTAGTGTTAGAGTGTTCAGCAGAAGTTTGTGGGTGCAGGAGGGAAGAGGAGCGATTGGTGGAATGATGATGTAAAGAGAGTAGTAAGGGAGAAAAAGTTAGCATATGAGAAGTTTTTACAAAGTAGAAGTGATGCAAGGAGGGAAGAGTATATGGAGAAAAAGAGAGAGGTTAAGAGAGTGGTGAAGCAATGTAAAAAGAGAGCAAATGAGAGAGTGGGTGAGATGTTATCAACAAATTTTGTTGAAAATAAGAAAAAGTTTTGGAGTGAGATTAACAAGTTAAGAAAGCCTAGAGAACAAATTGATTTGTCAGTTAAAAATAGGAGAGGAGAGTTATTAAATGGAGAGTTAGAGGTATTGGGAAGATGGAAGGAATATTTTGAGGAATTGTTAAATGTTGATGAAGATAGGGAAGCTGTGATTTCGTGTATAGGGCAAGGAGGAATAACATCTTGTAGGAGTGAGGAAGAGCCAGTTGTGAGTGTGGGGGAAGTTCGTGAGGCAGTAGGTAAAATGAAAGGGGTAAGGCAGCCGGGATTGATGGGATAAAGATAGAAATGTTAAAAGCAGGTGGGGATATAGTTTTGGAGTGGTTGGTGCAATTATTTAATAAATGTATGGAAGAGGGTAAGGTACCTAGGGATTGGCAGAGAGCATGCATAGTTCCTTTGTATAAAGGCAAAGGGGATAAAAGAGAGTGCAAAAATTATAGGGGGATAAGTCTGTTGAGTGTACCTGGTAAAGTGTATGGTAGAGTTATAATTGAAAGAATTAAGAGTAAGACGGAGAATAGGATAGCAGATGAACAAGGAGGCTTTAGGAAAGGTAGGGGGTGTGTGGACCAGGTGTTTACAGTGAAACATACAAGTGAACAGTATTTAGATAAGGCTAAAGAGGTCTTTGTGGCATTTATGGATTTGGAAAAGGCGTATGACAGGGTGGATAGGGGGGCAATGTGGCAGATGTTGCAAGTGTATGGTGTAGGAGGTAGGTTACTGAAAGCAGTGAAGAGTTTTTACGAGGATAGTGAGGCTCAAGTTAGAGTATGTAGGAAAGAGGGAAATTTTTTCCCAGTAAAAGTAGGCCTTAGACAAGGATGTGTGATGTCACCGTGGTTGTTTAATATATTTATAGATGGGTTGTAAGAGAAGTAAATGCGAGGGTCTTGGCAAGAGGCGTGGAGTTAAAAGATAAAGAATCACACACAAAGTGGGAGTTGTCACAGCTGCTCTTTGCTGATGACACTGTGCTCTTGGGAGATTCTGAAGAGAAGTTGCAGAGATTGGTGGATGAATTTGGTAGGGTGTGCAAAAGAAGAAAATTAAAGGTGAATACAGGAAAGAGTAAGGTTATGAGGATAACAAAAAGATTAGGTGATGAAAGATTGAATATCAGATTGGAGGGAGAGAGTATGGAGGAGGTGAACGTTTTCAGATATTTGGGAGTGGACGTGTCAGCGGATGGGTCTATGAAAGATGAGGTGAATCATAGAATTGATGAGGGAAAAAGAGTGAGTGGTGCACTTAGGAGTCTGTGGAGACAAAGAACTTTGTCCTTGGAGGCAAAGAGGGGAATGTATGAGAGTATAGTTTTACCAACGCTCTTATATGGGTGTGAAGCGTGGGTGATGAATGTTGCAGCGAGGAGAAGGCTGGAGGCAGTGGAGATGTCATGTCTGAGGGCAATGTGTGGTGTGAATATAATGCAGAGAATTCGTAGTTTGGAAGTTAGGAGGAGGTGCGGGATTACCAAAACTGTTGTCCAGAGGGCTGAGGAAGGGTTGTTGAGGTGGTTCGGACATGTAGAGAGAATGGAGCGAAACAGAATGACTTCAAGAGTGTATCAGTCTGTAGTGGAAGGAAGGCGGGGTAGGGGTCGGCCTAGGAAGGGTTGGAGGGAGGGGGTAAAGGAGGTTTTGTGTGCGAGGGGCTTGGACTTCCAGCAGGCATGCGTGAGCGGTGTTTGATAGGAGTGAATGGAGACAAATGGTTTTTAATACTTGACGTGCTGTTGGAGTGTGAGCAAAGTAACATTTATGAAGGGATTCAGGGAAACCGGCAGGCCGGACTTGAGTTCTGGAGATGGGAAGTACAGTGCCTGCACTCTGAAGGAGGGGTGTTAATGTTGCAGTTTAAAAACTGTAGTGTAAAGCACCCTTCTGGCAAGACAGTGATGGAGTGAATGATGGTGAAAGTTTTTCTTTTTCAGGCCACCCTGCCTTGGTGGGAATCGGCCGGTGTGATAATAAAAAAAAAAAAAAAAAAATAACTGACTAAATTTGAGACTATGATTTAAGAGAATATTGGGTAACATTTAGTGAAGGGACTCAGGGAAACTGGACTCGAGTCCTGGAGGTGGGAACTACAATGCCTACACTCTTAAGGAAGGGGGTTAGAGATATTGACTGTCTGGAGGGAAATCTGAATTGCCGTATCTGCAAGACTGGTAGTGTGAATGATTGTGAAAGTTTTTTTTCGGGTCACCCTGCCTCACTGGGAGACTGTCCTATTGTGTACAACATTAGTCTAATAAATACAAATTATTTTTATTGATTATATGTGATATTACAGTTGAAAGAAAATTTCAGGGAATGAGGGGCTAGTAATCCTTTTCCTGCATACATTACTAAATTTAAAAACAAAACAAAAGAGAAACTTTTGTTTTTCTTTTTTAGGTTACCCTGACTTGGTGGGATATAGCCTGTTCATTGAAAAAATTATAAAAATGATATACCTTATTTGTTGGTTGGTAAGATACTCTTGGGGTACATGGTAGTCAATATCCTGCGGTCTGCATGGCGTTTCTGCCCAAGGACCAGCAAAATTAGGGTATAGGTTTTCTGGAGAATTCAAATTAAGACCTAACGTAGTTAGATCAGAACCTAACGCCAATGAGACGAGGTTGTGGTCTGTTTCCGCTGCTCTGATAAATGTCAGGAGCCCCACCATGCCAAACTGATCCGTTACCATACCGCCAGGAATGTTGGTCACCTTGCCTGATGGAAGAAAATATTGAAAAATTCAATTAATATTCATTATTGCTGTAAAAATTTTATGTCAGCAGATTACCATGGCAACTCAATCTTCCCCCCCTCCCCCTTTTTTTTTTCAAGGCACCATATCCCACCGAGGCGGAGTGGCCCAAAAAGAAAAACAAAATTTTCTCTTTTTAAATTCAGTAATTTATACAGGAGAAGGGGTTACTAGCACCTTGCTCCCGGCATTTTAGTTGCCTTTTACGACACACATGACTTACGGAGGAAGAATTCTGTTTCACTTTCCCTTGGAGATAAGTAGAAATAAACAAGAACTAGTAAGAAAATAGAAGAAAACCCAGAGGGGTGTGCAACTGTGCATATATATGCTTGTACATGCATGTGTAATGTGACCTAGGTAGAAATAGCAAGACGTATCTGCAACCTTGCATGTTAATGAGACATAAAAAAGACACCAGCAATCCTACCATCATGTAAAACAATTAGTTTTTGTTTTACACTCACTTGGCAGGACGGTAGTACCTCCCTGGGTGGTTGCTGTCTACCAACCTACTACCACAGGACGGTAGTACCTCCCTGGGTGGTTGCTGTCTACCAACCTACTACCACAGGACGGTAGTACCTCCCTGGGCGGTTGCTGTCTACCAACCTACTACCACAGGACGGTAGTACCTCCCTGGGCGGTTGCTGTCTACCAACCTACTACCACAGGACGGTAGTACCTCCCTGGGTGGTTGCTGTCTACCAGCCTACTACCACAGGACGGTAGTACCTCCCTGGGCGGTTGCTGTCTACCATCTTGCGATACACAAAATGCACTTTCTTTTCAAAATATCTCTGTGTCCTACACAAGGAATATCAGGCTTGGGATCTATGAGTAATTCCATTTAACAAAGAGAATAATTAAGAAAATAAATAAACAAGTGATATTTCATAAATTTAGGAGGGTCCTATATGCCACAAAATATAGTACACATGCTCCTCACTTTATGATGGTTCGACTGATGATAAAGTAGACCCTTATATTACACAGTAGTTACGTTCCTCGAAGCTATAATCTAGGTGAAGTAGAGCTTGGTCATACAGAATGTGAAAAAGACTTGGGAGTCATGGTAAGCAGAAATCTAAAGCCAAGACAGCAGTGCCTTAGTGTGCGCAACAAGGCCAACAGATTACTTGGATTTATCTCAAGAAGTATAAGTAACAGAAGTCCAAAAGTTATTTTACAGCTCTATACATCACTAGTGAGGCCTCATTTAGATTATGCTGCTCAGTTTTTGTCCCCTTACTACAGGATGGACATAGACTCATTAGAGAACATACAGAGAAGAATGACTAAAATGATTTACTGTGTAAGGAACCTCCCATATGAAGATAGACTTAAAGCCTTAAATCTCCACTCTCTGGAGAGGCGTAGAATGAGGGGAGATATCATTGAAGTGTATAAGTGGATGACGGGCATAAACAAGGGAGACATTAATAAAGTACTGAGAGTGTCGAACCAGGAATAATGGATTTAAGTTGGATAAATTTAGATTTAGAAAGGACATAGGTAAGTACTGGTTTTCTAACAGAGTTGTAGATGCGTGGAACAGTCTTCCCAGTGGGGTGATAGAGGCTAGGACCTTGGGTAGCTTTAAGAAGAGACTGGACAAATATATGAGTGGGAGGGGCTGGGTTTGATTGGTGTCAAGGGGTACGGGAGTTATTTCTTGAGTAGCTTTAGGTATATGTCGTTTTGATAAGGACCTGCCTCGTATGGGCCAGTAGGCCTTCTGCAGTGTTCCTACATTCTTATGTTCTTAAATGCCGGTATAGATAAATCCGTGTTATATAAAACTGAAGAACTTATGGGAAAAATAGGGTTACGTTCCAGGGGCTCCTCCAGAAGCAACAGTTTTTTTTTTTTTTTAGAGATCCACATCTTCCAAAATAAAAATGATAATGTTGTTTTTGTTGCTTAAGACTACAAATGCAACAGAAATAATATTATTTACCTTAAATTGTGGTTGCTGGTGTATATCAGTGATTGTGAAGAGAGTGGAGATGCAAGGTGTGGCCCTACTGGGCTGAGGTGGACAGTTCTTGGTTGTCAGCAGAAGTCGATGGTTGTGGTTCTGGTGCTAAAGTCGATGGTTGTGGTTCTGGTGCTTAAGTCGATGGTTGTGGTCCTGGTGCTAAAGTCGATGGTTGTGGTTCTGGTGCTAAAGTCGATGGTTGTGGTTCTGGTGCTTAAGTCGATGGTTGTGGTTCTGGTGCTAAAGTCGATGGTTGTGGTTCTGGTGCTAAAGTCGATGGTTGTGGTTCTGGTGCTAAAGTCGATGGTTGTGGTTCTGGTGCTAAAGTCGATGGTTGTGGTTCTGGTGCTAAAGTCGATGGTTGTGGTTCTGGTGCTAAAGTCGATGGTTGTGGTTCTGGTGCTAAAGTCGATGATTGTGGTTCTGGTGCTAAAGTCGATGGTTGTGGTCCTGGTGCTCAAGTCAATGGTTGTGGTTCTGGTGCTAAAGTCGATGATTGTGGTTCTGGTGCTAAAGTCGATGGTTGTGGTTCTGGTGCTAAAGTCGATGGTTGTGGTTCTGGTGCTAAAGTCGATGGTTGTGGTTCTGGTGCTAAAGTCGATGGTTGTGGTGCTAAAGTCGATGGTTGTGGTTCTGGTGCTAAAGTCGATGGTTGTGGTTCTGGTGCTAAAGACGATGGTTGTGGTTCTGGTGCTAAAGTTGATGGTTGTGGTTCTGGTGCTAGTCGATGATTGTATTGGAGTGTGCATAAATTCTGTAATGGATCTCTGGCTTCTTTTACCCTGCAGTACAATATACATTATTCCAGCTTGGAACTGTCAGGTTGGAGTCAAGAGTCCACTGATGCAACTAGTTTTTCCATCACTTTTCTTGTGTAGTTACACCTGAATAACTTAACTCCTCGAGCCAGTGGTTGTATTAAAGATGTATTTGGAGGTAAAAATATAACTTTTACACATGGGATCACATCCAGTAAAGCTTGTGGATGAGTACGGGAATTATCAAGAATGAAGAGAGCCTTGAATGCATGGTTCTTGCCGTGCAGGTAAAACTTGACTTCAGGAATCAAGTGATGCTTAAACAAGTCAATAAATATTTTCTCTGTCATCCATGCTGATTGGTTTGATTGCTAAGGTGTTTTTGTCTACACCTTTCAAAGCACAAGGATTCTTAGAGCGGTAAATAACCATGGGCTTACACTTAAAATCACCTGACACATTACTGCAAAGGAGCAAGGTGAAGTGATCCTTGAAGCCCAGTGCCGCCCTGTGGAGACAGTGGTCTCACCCGCAGCCTGAGCTAAGGGAAACACCCCGCAGGCGATGCTCCAAATTTCTTCCCCTCCCACAAACTGAATCGTGTTAATTTTATGAAGTGTTTAAAATTATGCGCAATTTTTCAATAGTATACTAGCCAAAACCTGTCAAATAAATCCATGTGGTATGAGAGGTCTACTGTATTTCAACTTGACAATGGTGCAGGGAAAGCAGTTACTATGGAAATGAAACTTAATTACCCAAACATGAGCAAAAGTCTGTACATGCTTTTCCCTGGGTAATAAAGTCAATGAAAATTTTGTAAAACTTTTTTTTTGCTGTACTGTAGTGTCATTTTTTGGGGGAATATAAAACTTATTTTTTTTTTTATTTCCACCGGGCCGATTCCCCCCAAAGGGCCCGGGTGGCCCGAAAAAGAAAAATTTTTAAACCATAAAACACTCCATCACTGTCTTCCCAAAAGGGGGGCCTTACACTACTTTTTTAAAACTGCAACTTTAAAACACCCCTCCTTCAGAGTGCAGGCACTGTATTTCCCCATCCCCAGGACTCAAGCCCGGCCGGCCGGTTTCCCTGATCCCTTATAAATGTTACTTTCTCACACTCCAACAGCACTAATATTAAACCCATTTGTCTCCTTCACCCCTACAAACACCTCACGCATCCTAGGGGAAGGGTCCAACCCCCTCGCACAAAAAACCCTCCTTACCCCCTCCCTCCAACCCTTCCGGGGCCCGCCCCCTACCCCCCCTTCCTTCCACACAGACTGATACACTCTTTAAGTCTTCTGTTTCGCTCCATTCCTCACATGTCCAACCACCTCAAAAACCCCTTCCTCCCCTCTGGACAACATTTTTGGAAATCCCGCCCCTCCTCCAAATTTCCCCAAAAAACGAATTCTCTGCTTAATTTTCACACCACACATTGCCCTCGAATGACCTCCACTCCCCCCAGCCTTCTCCTCGCGCAACATTCATCACCCACGCTTACACCCTAAAGAGCGTTTGGGAAAACTATATCCATACTCCCCTCTTTTCCTCCAAAGGGCAAAGTTCTTGTCTCCCAGACTCCCAAGTCACCACTCACTCTTTTTCCCCCACAATTTTATGATTCACCTCATCTTTCATAGACCCATCCCTGACAAAGTCCACTCCCAAATATCTGAATACGTTCACCCCTCCATACTCTCTCCCTCCAATTTATATTTAATTTTTCATCACCAATCTTTTTTTATCCCATAACTTACTCTTTCCTGTATTCCCTTTAATTTTTTTCTTTTTTCACACCCACCAAATTCATCCACCAATCTCTGCAAAATTCTCTTTAGAATCTCCCAAAGCACAGTGTCATCACAAAGAGAGCTGGACAACCCCACTTTGTGTGTGATTCTTTTCTTTTAACTCCCCCTCTTGCCAAGAACCCCCGCATTTACTTCTCTTTCAACCCATCTATAATATATTCAACCACGGTGACATCACACATCCTTGTCTAAGCCTACTTTTCTGGGAAAAAATTTCCCTCTTTCCTACATACTCTAACTTGAGCCCCATATCCTCGTAAAAACTCTTCCTCTTTCTAACCTACCCCCTACCCAAACCTTGCAAATCTGCCACATTGCCCCCCCATCCACCCTGTCATACGCCTTTTCCAAAACCATAAATGCCACAAAGACCTTTTAGCCTTATCCAAAAAACTGTTCATTATATGTTTCATTTTAAACACCCGGGCCCCACACCCCCCCACCTTTCCCAAAGCCTCCTTGTTCATCTCATCCATTCTCCCTCTTTCTTTAAATTTTTTCAATTTTAACTTCCTCACTTTTCCAGGTACACTCAACAGATTTTCCCCCCAAAAATTTTTGCACTCCTTTTTTCCCCTTTGCCTTTTTAACAAAGGAATATGCATGCTCTCTGCCAATCCCTAGGTACCTTTCCCTCTTCCATACAATTTTTAAAAAAATTGCCCCAACCCCTCCCAAAAAAAATTTTCCCCCCCCGCTTTTTAAAATTTCTATCTTTATCCCTCAATCCCGGGTGCCTTTCCCCCCTTTTATTTTTCCTACTGCCTCACGAACTTCCCCCACACTCCAACTGGTCTTCCTCACTCCACAAGTGTTATTCCTCCTTGCCCTATACACAAATCACAGCTTCCCTTTTTTCACAAAATTTAACAATTCCCCAAAATTTTTCCCCCCATCTTCCCAATACCCCTAACTCTCCATTTAAAAAACCTCCTCTCCTATTTTTTAACTGAAAATCCATTGTTCTCTAGTTTTTTAAACTTGTTAAACTCACTCCAAAACTTTTTTTTATTTTCAACAAAATTTGTTGATAACATCTCACCCACTCTCTCATTTGCTCTCTTTTTACATTGCTTCACCACTCTCTTAACTTCTCTCTTTTTCTCCATATACTCTTCCCTCCTTGCATCACTTCTACTTGTAAAAACTTCTCATATGCTAACTTTTTCTCCCTTACTACTCTCTTTACATCATCATTCCACCAATCGCTCCTTTCCCTCCTGCACCCACTTTCCTGTAACCACAAACTTCTGCTGAAACACTCTAACACTACATTTTTAAACCTACCCCATACCTCTTCGACCCCATTGCCTATGCTCTCATTAGCCCATCTATCCTCCAATAGCTGTTTATATCTTACCCTAACTGCCTCCTCTTTTAGTTTATAAACCTTCACCTCTCTCTTCCCTGATGCTTCTATTCTCCTTGTATCCCATCTACCTTTTACTCTCAGTGTAGCTACAACTAGAAAGTGATCTGATATATCTGTGGCCCCTCTATAAACATGTACATCCTGAAGTCTACTCAACAGTCTTTTATCTACCAATACATAATCCAACAAACTACTGTCATTTCGCCCTACATCATATCGTGTATACTTATTTATCCTCTTTTCTTAAAATATGTATTACCTATAACTAAACCCCTTTCTATACAAAGTTCAATCAAAGGGCTCCCATTATCATTTACACCTGGCACCCCAAACTTACCTACCACACCCTCTCTAAAAGTTTCTCCTACTTTAGCATTCAAGTCCCCTACCACAATTACTCTCTCACTTGGTTCAAAGGCTCCTATACATTCACTTAACATCTCCCAAAATCTCTCTCTCTCCTCTGCATTCCTCTCTTCTCCAGGTGCATACACGCTTATTATGACCCACTTCTCGCATCCAACCTTTACTTTAATCCACATAATTCTTGAATTTACACATTCATATTCTCTTTTCTCCTTCCATAAACTGATCATTTAACATTACTGCTACCCCTTCCTTTGCTCTAACTCTCTCAGATACTCCAGATTTAATCCCATTTATTTCCCCCCACTGAAACTCTCCTACCCCCTTCAGCTTTGTTTCGCTTAGGGCCAGGACTCCCAACTTTTTTTCATTCAAAACTCAGCAATCTCTGTTTCTTGTATCCGCCTAACCCACGCACTTTAAGCAACCCAGTTTTATAAAGTTTTTCTTCTTCCTTTTTTATAATTGTATCGGGGAAAAGGGGGTTTACTACCCATTGCCCCCCGGCTTTTTAGTCCCCTCATACACCCATGGCTTAGGGAGGAAAGATTCTTTTCCACTTCCCCTGGCAATAGAAGAAAAAAAAAAACAAGACTATTTAGAAAAAGGAGAAAAACCTAGATGTTGATATTTTAAATATGCATGTGCGTGTTGTGAATGTGACCAAGTGTAAGTGGGAGAGAAGATATCCTTTATCTTAGCGTGTTTTGAGACAGAAAAAGAAACCACAATCCTCCCTCATGCAAAAAAGTTACAGGTTTTTGTTTCACAGCATCTGGCGGGAGGTATATTCCCTGGGGGGTTTGCTGCTACCAACCACTACCAAAAATATAAACTTGAAATTCATTTATTTATTTTTTCAATCGGGGATTTAGTTTTTTTTTTTTTCAAAAAGTCGGTGTTTCCCACCGGGGCGGGGTTGACCCAAAAAGAAAGAAAACCCCCAAAAAAAAAATACTTTCATCTCATTCAACTTTTTCCCCACCTCACTCACACATTATCACTGCTTTTGCGAGGTGCTCAGAATACAACATTTAAAGCATATACGAAAAGATACACAACAATCCCCCCAAACTGCCCAAAATCCCAAACCCCCCCTTTAAAGTGCAGGCATTGTATTTCCCATTTCCAGGACTCAAGTCCGACTATATGAAAATAACCGTTTCCCTAATCCCTTCACTAAATATTAACCCTGCTCACACTCCAACACATCGTCAGGTCCCAAGTATCATTCATCTCCATTCACTCCTATCTAACACGCTCATGCACGCTTGCTGGAAGTCCAAGCCCCTCGCCCACAAAACCTCCTTTACCCCCTCTTTCCAACCCTTTCGAGGACGACCCCTACCCCTCCTTCCTTCCCCTACAGATTTATATGCTTTCCATGTCATTCTATTTTGATCCATTCTCTCTAAATGACCAAACCACCTCAACAACCCCTCTTCTGCCCTCTGACTAATGCTTTTATTAACTCCACACCTTCTCTTAATTTCCACACTCCGAATTTTCTGCATAATATTTACACCACACATTGCCCTTAGACAGGACATCTCCAACTGTCTCCTCGCTGCTGCATTTACCACCCAAGCTTCACACCCATATAAGAGTGTTGGTACTACTATACTTTCATACATTCCCTTCTTTGCCTCCATAGATAACATTTTTTGACTCTACATATACCTCAACACACCACTCACCTTTTTTCCCTCATCAATTCTATGATTAACCTCATCCTTCATAAATCCATCCGCTGACATGTCAACTCCCAAATATCTGAAAACATTCACTTCTTCCATACTCCTCCTCCCCAATTTGATATCCAATTTTTCTTAATCTAAATCATTTGATACCCTCATCATCTTACTCTTTTCTATGTTCACTTTCAACTTTCTACCTTTACACACATTCTCAAACTCATCCACTAACCTTTGCAATTTTTCTTTAGAATCTCCCATAAGCACAGTATCATCAGCAAAAAGTAACTGTGTCAATTCCCATTTTGAATTTGATTCCCCATAATTTAACCCCACCCCTCTCCCGAACACCCTAGCATTTACTTCTTTTACAACCCCATCTATAAATATATTAAACAACCATGGTGACATTACACATCCCTGTCTAAGACCTACTTTTACCGGGAAGTAGTCTCCCTCTCTTCCACACACCCTAACCTGAGCCTCACTATCCTCATAAAAACTCTTAACAGCATTTAGTAACTTGCCACCTATTCCATATACAGTGGACCCCCGCATAACGATATTAATCAGTTCATGAGAGCTCATTGTTATGCGAAATTATCGTTATGCGAATGAATTTTCCCCATAAGAAATAATGGAAATCAAATTAATCCATGCAAGACACCCCAAAGTATGAAAAAAAAACATTTTCACCACATGAAATATTAATTTTAATACACACAAACTGAAAATGGCATGCACAATTACATGACACTTATCTTTATTGAAGATCTGGTGATGATTGATGGGATGGGAGGAGGAGAGAGTCTTAGTGTTTAGAAGGGGAATCCCCTTCCATTAAGACTTGAGGTGTCAAGTCCTTTTCTGGGGTTACTTCCCTTCTTCTTTTAATGCCACTAGGACCAGCTTCAGAGTCACTGGACTTCTGTCGCACAACATATCTGTCCATAGTGGGCTGTACCTCTCGTTCCTTTATGACTTCCCTAAAGTGTTTCACAACATCGTCAGTGTAATAGTCACCAGCACGGCTTGCAATAGCTGTGTGAGGGTGATTTTCATCCATAAAGGTTTGCACTTTCAGCCACATTGCACAGATTTCCTTAATCTTTGTAGTAGGCAACTTCTTCAATTTCTCTCTCCCCTCCTCCGAACCAGTTTCCTCAGGTCTGGCCTCTTGCTGTTGAAGTTGATCTAGCAGCTCATCAGTGGTTAGTTCTTCATTGTTCAACTCTTCCACATCATCCCCACTAACCTCCAACCCCAAGGACTTTCCCAATGCCACAATGGATTCCTCAATTGGCATAGGACTCTCAGGGTTAGCCTGAAACCCTTCAAAATCCCTTTGATCTACACATTCTGGCCACAGTTTCTTCCAAGCAGAGTTCAAGGTCCTCTTAGTCACTCCCTCCCAAGCCTTACCTATAAGGTTTACACAATTGAGGATATTAAAGTGCTCTCTCCAAAACTCTCTTAGAGTCAATTGAGTTTCTGAGGTCACTACAAAGCACCTTTCAAACAGAGCTTTTGTGTACAGATTTTTGAAGTTTGCAATAACCTGCTGGTCCATGGGCTGCAGGAGAGGAGTGGTATTAGGAGGCAAAAACTTCACCTTAATGAATTTCATGTCCCCATAAAGTCGCTCTGCCACGTCTGTAGGATGACCAGGGGCATTGTCTAACACCAGGAGGCACTTAAGGTCTAATTTCTTTTCAGTTAGGTAATCTTTCACATTGGGGGCAAATGATGGTGTAACCAGTCATAGAAAAAGTCCCTAGTGACCCATGCCTTACTGTTTGCCCTCCACAGCACACACAAATTAGCCTTGAGGATATTCTTTTGCCTGAACGCTCTGGGAGTTTCTGAGTGATACACTAATAAAGGCTTCACTTTGCAATCACCACTAGCATTGGAACACATCAACAGAGTAAGCATGTCTTTCATAGGCTTATGTCCTGGGAGTGCCTTTTCCTCCTCAGTAATGTAGGTCCTGCTTGGCATTTTCTTCCAAAACAGGCCTATTTCATCACAATTATACACTTGTTCAGGTTTCAGTCCTTCACTCTCTATGTACTCCTTGAATTCCTGCACATATTTTTCAGCTGCTTTGTGGTCCGAACTGGCAGCCTCACCATCCCTTATCACACTATGTATGCCACTACGCTTCTTAAATCTCTCAAACCAACCTTTGCTGGCCTTAAATTCACTCACATCATCATCACTTGTTGCAGGCATTTTTTTAATTAAATCCTGACGCAACTTCCTAGCCTTTTCACTTATGATCACTTGAGAGATGCTATCTCCTGCTATCTGTTTTTCATTTATCCATACCAATAAGAGTCTCTCAACACCTTCCATCACTTGCGATCTCTGTTTCGAAAACACAGTTGAACCTTTGGCAAGAACAGCTTCCTTGATTGCCGTTTTGTTGCCCACAATAGTAGAGATGGTTGATTGGGGTTTATTATACAACCTGGCCAGCTCGGAGACACGCACTCCACTTTCATACTTATCAATGATCTTTTTCTTCATCTCCATAGTAATTCTCACCCTTATTGCTGAAGGGTTGGCACTAGAAGCTTTCTTGGGGCCCATGGTCACTTATTTTGCAGATAAAATCACCAAAAACACTGTAATAATATGAAATGTTCCGATTGTATGCTTGGATGTTACCGCGGAGGCTGGCTGGTAAACAATGCCACCGGCGGAACATGTGAGGCTGGCTAAGGCCGCACATTAGACGCGTCTCGGACGAACAGCGTTGAGCGGGTTTTTTAGCGGTATGCGAGGCAAAATCTTAGTGATAAAATGTATCGGTATGCGGATTTAACGTTATGTAAGGCCAACGGTATGCGGGGGTCCACTGTACTTGCAACATCTGCCACATTGCTCCTCTATCCACTCTATCATATGCCTTTTCTAAATCCATAAATGCAATAAAAACTTTCCTACATTTATCTAAATACTGTTCACATATATGCTTCAATGTAAACACTTGATCTACACATCCCCTACCCACTCTGAAACCTCCCTGCTCATCCGCAATCCTACATTCTGTCTTACCTCTAATTCTTTCAATTATAACCCTACCGTATACTTTTCCTGGTATACTCAGTAAACTTATTCCTCTATAATTTTTACAATCTCTTTTGTCCCCTTTCCCTTTATATAAAGATACTATACATGCTCTCCGCCAATCCCTAGGTACCTTCCCCTCTTCCATACATTTATTAAACAAAAGTACCAACCACTCCAACACTATATCCCCCCCTGCTTTTAACATTTCTGTCATGATCCCATCAGTTCCAGCTGCTTTACCCCCTTTCATTCTACGTAATGCCTCACGTACCTCCACCACACCTACATTCCGCTCTTCTTCACTCCTAAAAGATGGTATACCTCCCTGGCCAGTGCATGAAATTACCGCCTCCCTTTCTTCCTCAACATTTAAAAGTTCCTCAAAATATTCTCGCCATCTACCTAATACCTCCCTCTCCCCATCTACTAATTCCCCTACTCTGTTTTTAACTGACAAATCCATACTTTCCCTAGGCTTTCTTAACTTGTTTAACTCACTCCAAAATTTTTTCTTATTTTCATTAAAATTTCTTGACGGTGCCTCTCCCACTCTATCATCTGCTCTCCTTTTGCACTCTCTCACCGCTCTCTTCACATATGTACTAATATTCTTCTTTCTTTCTTTCAACACACCGGCCGTATCCCACCGAGGCAGGGCGGCCCAAAAGGAAAAACGAAAGTTTCTCCTTTTACATTTCGTAATATATACAGGAGAAGAGGTTACTAGCCCCTTGCTCCCGGCATTTTAGTCGCCTCTTACAACACGCATGACTTACGGAGGAAGAATTCTGTTCCACTTCCCCATGGAGGTAAGAGGAAATAAACAAGAACAAGAACTAGAAAGAAAATAGAAGAAAACCCAGATGGGTGTGTATATATATGTTTGTACATGTATGTGTAGTGTGACCTAAGCGTAAGTAGAAGACGTACCTGAAATCTTGCATGTTTATGAGACAGACAAAAGACACCAGCAATCCTACCATCATGTAAAACAATTACAGGATTTCATTTTACACTCACTTGGCAGGATGGTAGTACCTCCCTGGGTGGTTGTTGTCTACCAGCCTACTAGCACAGGATGGTCGTACCTCCCTGGGTGGTTGTTGTCTACCAGCCTACTAGCACAGGATGGTAGTACCTCCCTGGGTGGTTGTCTACCAGCCTACTAGCACAGGATGGTCGTACCTCCCTGGGTGGTTGTTGTCTACCAGCCTACTAGCACAGGATGGTAGTACCTCCCTGGGTGGTTGTCTACCAGCCTACTAGCACAGGATGGTAGTACCTCCCTGGATGGTTGTTGTCTACCAACCTACTACCACAGGATGGTAGTACCTCCCTGGGTGGTTGCTGTCTACCAACCTACTACCACAGGACGGTAGTACCTCCCTGGGTGGTTGCTGTCTACCAACCTACTACCACAGGACGGTAGTACCTCCCTGCGTGGTTGTTGTCTACCAACCTACTACCACAGGACGGTAGTACCTCCCTGTGTGGTTGTTGTCTACCAACCTACTACCACAGGACGGTAGTACCTCCCTGGGTGGTTGTTGTCTACCAACCTACTACCACAGGACGGTAGTACCTCCCTGGTGGTTGTTGTCTACCAACCTACTACCCCAGGATGGTAGTACCTCCCTGGGTGGTTGTTGTCTACCAACCTACTACCACAGGACGGTAGTACCTCCCTGGGTGGTTGTTGTCTACCAACCTACTACCACAGGACGGTAGTACCTCCCTGGGTGGTTGTTGTCTACCAACCTACTACCACAGGACGGTAGTACCTCCCTGGTGGTTGTTGTCTACCAACCTACTACCACAGGACGGTAGTACCTCCCTGGGTGGTTGTTGTCTACCAACCTACTACCACAGGATGGTAGTACCTCCCTGGGTGTTGTTGTCTACCAACCTACTACCACAGGATGGTAGTACCTCCCTGGGTGGTTGTTGTCTACCAACCTACTACCACAGGACGGTAGTACCTCCCTGGGTGGTTGTTGTCTACCAACCTACTACCACAGGACGGTAAGTACCTCCCTGGGTGGTTGTTGTCTACCAACCTACTACCACAGGATGGTAGTACCTCCCTGGGTGGTTGTTGTCTACCAACCTACTACCACAGGATGGTAGTACCTCCCTGGGTGGTTGTTGTCTACCAACCTACTACCACAGGATGGTAGTACCTCCCTGGGTGGTTGTTGTCTACCAACCTACTACCCCAGGATGGTAGTACCTCCCTGGGTGGTTGTTGTCTACCATCCTACTACCACAGGATGGTAGTACCTCCCTGGGTGGTTGTTGTCTACCAACCTACTACCACAGGATGGTAGTACCTCCCTGGGTGGTTGTTGTCTACCAACCTACTACCACAGGATGGTAGTACCTCCCTGGGTGGTTGTTGTCTACCAACCTACTACCCCAGGATGGTAGTACCTCCCTGGGTGGTTGTTGTCTACCATCCTACTACCACAGGATGGTAGTACCTCCCTGGTGGTTGTTGTCTACCAACCTACTACCACAGGATGGTAGTACCCTCCCTGGGTGGTTGTTGTCTACCAACCTACTACCACAGGATGGTAGTACATCCCTGGGTGGTTGTTGTCTACCAACCTACTACCCCAGGATGGTAGTACCTCCCTGGGTGGTAGTTGTCTACCAACCTACTTCCTATAATGTACTAATATTATTAATAATAATATTATTATTAAACTATAATATAATATAGTTTACTCATTACTTACCTTAAAATATCTGTCGAAAGAGAGAGGTGAGTAAACAAGATTAAATGAATAAACGAGAGAGAATGAGTGTAGAAGGTTCGCGAGTTTTGTAAATTATTTGTTGTTGTTGTTGTTATCAGCCCGGACAAGAATGGTTATTGTTCGCTGACTGGAAAAACATCTCACATTTTTTTTTTTTTTATTATCACACTGGCCGATTCCCACCAAGGCAGGGTGGCCCGAAAAAGAAAAACTTTCACCATCATTCACTCCATCACTGTCTTGCCAGAAGGGTGCTTTACACTACAGTTTTTAAACTGCAACATTAACACCCCTCCTTCAGAGTGCAGGCACTGTACTTCCCATCTCCAGGACTCAAGTCCGGCCTGCCGGTTTCCCTGAACCCCTTCATAAATGTTACTTTGCTCACACTCCAACAGCACGTCAAGTATTAAAAACCATTTGTCTCCATTCACTCCTATCAAACACGCTCACGCATGCCTGCTGGAAGTCCAAGCCCCTCGCACACAAAACCTCCTTTACCCCCTCCCTCCAACCTTTCCTAGGCCGACCCCTACCCCGCCTTCCTTCCACTACAGACTGATACACTCTTGAAGTTATTCTGTTTCGCTCCAGTCTCTACACATGTCCGAACCACCTCAACAACCCTTCCTCAGCCCTCTGGACAACAGTTTTGGTAATCCCGCACCTCCTCCTAACTTCCAAACTACGAATTCTCTGCATTATATTCACACCACACATTGCTCTCAGACATGACATCTCCACTGCCTCCAGCCTTCTCCTCGCTGCAACATTCATCACCCATGCTTCACACCCATATAAGAGCGTTGGTAAAACTATACTCTCATACATTCCCCTCTTTGCCTCCAAGGACAAAGTTCTTTGTCTCCACAGACTCCTAAGTGCACCACTCACCCTTTTCCCCTCATCAATTCTATGATTCACCTCATCTTTCATAGACCCATCTGCTGACACGTCCACTCCCAAATATCTGAATACATTCACCTCCTCCATACTCTCTCCCTCCAATCTGATATCCAATCTTTCATCACCTAATCTTTTTGTTATCCTCATAACCTTACTCTTTCCTGTATTCACTTTCAATTTTCTTCTTTTGCACACCCTATCCAAATTCATCCACCAATCTCTGCAACTTCTCTTCAGAATCTCCCAAGAGCACAGTGTCATCAGCAAAGAGCAACTGTGACAACTCCCACTTTATGTGTGATTCTTTATCTTTTAACTCCACGCCTCTTGCCAAGACCCTCGCATTTACTTCTCTTACAACCCCATCTATAAATATATTAAACAACCACGGTGACATCACACATCCTTGTCTAAGGCCTACTTTTACTGGGAAATAATTTCCCTCTTTCCTACATACTCTAACTTGAGCCTCACTATCCTCATAAAAACTCTTCACTGCTTTCAGTAACCTACCTCCTGCAACATCTGCCACATTGCCCCCCTATCCACCCTGTCATACGCCTTTTCGAAATCCATAAATGCCACAAAGACCTCTTTAGCCTTATCTAAATACTGTTCACTTATATGTTTCACTGTAAACACCTGGTCCACACACCCCCCTACCTTTCCTAAAGCCTCCTTGTTCATCTGCTATCCTATTCTCCGTCTTACTCTTAATTCTTTCAATAATAACTCTACCATACACTTTGCCAGGTATACTCAACAGACTTATCCCCCTATAATTTTTGCACTCTCTTTTATCCCCTTTGCCTTTATACAAAGGAACTATGCATGCTCTCTGCCAATCCCTAGGTACCTTACCCTCTTCCATACATTTATTAAATAATTGCACCAACCACTCCAAAACTATATCCCCACCGCTTTTAACATTTCTATCTTTATCCCATCAATCCCGGCTGCCTTACCCCCTTTCATTTTACCTACTGCCTCACGAACTTCCCCCACACTCACAACTGGCTCTTCCTCACTCCTACAAGACGTGTTCCTCCTTGCCCTATACACGAAATCACAGCTTCCCTATCTTCATCAACATTTAACAATTCCTCAAAATATTCCCTCCATCTTCCCAATACCTCTAACTCTCCATTTAATAACTCTCCTCTCCTATTTTTAACTGACAAATCCATTTGTTCTCTAGGCTTTCTTAACTTGTTAATCTCACTCCAAAACTTTTTCTTATTTTCAACAAAATTTGTTGATAACATCTCACCCACTCTCTCATTTGCTCTCTTTTTACATTGCTTCACCTCTCTCTCTTTTCTCCATATACTCTTCCCTCCTTGCATCACTTCTACTTTGTAAAAACTTCTCATATGCTAACTTTTTCTCCCTTACTACTCTCTTTACATCATCATTCCACCAATCGCTCCTCTTCCCTCCTGCACCCACTTTCCTGTAACCACAAACTTCTGCTGAACACTCTAACACTACATTTTTAAACCTACCCCATACCTCTTCGACCCCATTGCCTATGCTCTCATTAGCCCATCTATCCTCCAATAGCTGTTTATATCTTACCCTAACTGCCTCCTCTTTTAGTTTATAAACCTTCACCTCTCTCTTCCCTGATGCTTCTATTCTCCTTGTATCCCATCTACCTTTTACTCTCAGTGTAGCTACAACTAGAAAGTGATCTGATATATCTGTGGCCCCTCTATAAACATGTACATCCTGAAGTCTACTCAACAGTCTTTTATCTACCAATACATAATCCAACAAACTACTGTCATTTCGCCCTACATCATATCGTGTATACTTATTTATCCTCTTTTTCTTAAAATATGTATTACCTATAACTAAACCCCTTTCTATACAAAGTTCAATCAAAGGGCTCCCATTATCATTTACACCTGGTACCCCAAACTTACCTACCACACCCTCTCTAAAAGTTTCTGCTACTTTAGCATTCAGGTCCCCTACCACAATTACTCTCTCACTTGGTTCAAAGGCTCCTATACATTCACTTAACATCTCCCAAAATCTCTCTCTCCTCTGCATTCCTCTCTTCTCCAGGTGCATACAAGCTTATTATGACCCACTTCTCACATCCAACCTTTACTTTAATCCACATAATTCTTGAATTTACACATTCATATTCTCTTTTCTCCTTCCATAACTGATCATTTAACATTACTGCTACCCCTTCCTTTGCTCTAACTCTCTCAGATACTCCAGATTTAATCCCATTTATTTCCCCCCACCGAAACTCCCCTACCCCCTTCAGCTTTGTTTCGCTTAGGGCCAGGACATCCAACTTCTTTTCATTCCTAACATCAGCAATCATCTGTTTCTTGTCATCCGCACTACATCCACGCACATTTAAGCATCCCAGTTTTATAAAGTTTTTCTTCTTCTCTTTTTTAGTAAATGTCTACAGGAGAAGGGGTTACTAGCCCATTGCTCCCGGCATTTTAGTCGCCTCATACGACACGCATGGCTTACGGAGGAAAGATTCTTTTCCACTTCCCCATGGACAATAGAAGAAATAAAGAGGAACAAGAGCTATTTAGAAAAAGGAGAAAAACCTAGATGTATGTATATATATATGCATGTGCGTGTCTGTGAAGTGTGACCAAAGTGTAAGTAGGAGTAGCAAGATATCCCTGTTATCTAGCATGTTTATGAGACAGAATTTATATGTTACATAGCAAGTTTATTATATACAATTTTGAAAAAAAAAAAAAAATCATAGATGGATTAAGCAAAATGGTCTATATTAAAGTTTTATACATAATTCGCCTCAGAGTGATTATTATTGTGTTATTATCATTATTAATATGGCATCTTCAAGACCAATAACACACTCTTAATGATTTTAATGTTACTTACACACCAGCACAGATGCAACATGTGGAGTTTAAAGTGGTTAAGTTTATATTTTATTCATTCTAGAGTGTACGTCATGTTTTTATGTTATTTATATTGTTTATTGTGTCATATTAGATGAATTGTGATAGATAAATAAGCTGTAAAGTGATATTGGCGTCATATTGAAGATGTGACAACTCTGCTTCGTGTGTAAAACCTGTTGGTTCATGAGCGGCTCTGAGACAGAGAGACAAGCTGACAGAAAAGACAGACACACAGGTAAAGAGAAAGACAAAAGACAGACAGAGACAGACAGATTTATGTGCAACAGTGAAAACAAATACACCTACCATCCGACTTACGACCTGCTCGACTTATGACCACTCGACTTACGACCGTGTTTTTTATGCCAAATTTCTGGGAAATCAACTATTTGTGTTGTACACAGTGTTTATCCTAAACCTTACAGTATAAAATACAGTACTAACAGCATAAAAAGTAAAGTAAAACATGAAATACCTAATAAAACAATAAAATAAAGTCATTACAAAAATATTTTGTTGATATCCAGTAGTAAAGTTCGACTTATGACCATTTCGACTTACAACCGGTTTCTCGGAACCGAACTCGGTCGTAAGTCAGATGGTAGGTGTAGAGTTCGAGAGTAAGAGCCTTTCTTGCCACAATCTCCAGTACAAAATTCAGACTTGCTCTTAGGGGCCATGGTGAAATTTACTGTCCAGTTAGTACAGTTAATACAGTACGTATGATGCTGCTGATAGGGCAGGGTAACTCAAACTGATGCTGCCTGCATGGTTTGTTGCCGCCACGAGTATCGTCAAATATTATACAGCGGCATGTATCAGCCGGCCCAGCCCAGCTGCCAGATGTACAGTCATAAGTCGAGTGGACGTATGTCGAGCTGGTCGTAAGTCGGATGGTAGGTGTACTTGTTTACCGATGCCTTGGACTCATGACGGGCTGTCTGACCAGCATGCATGCCTAAATAATGTATATTAGAATTGATTTCCTTTATCCTGTTCATTACAATATACAGTACACAACTGTATAAACATTAAAAAATATACCAGAAATGCTACAAATAATGTATTAAAACATTAAAACACTAGATGGTTGACACAAATTCACTGGAACCCTCCAGCTGGAGCGCCCAAGAAAGAAGACAGAAGAAAGATGATGAACGACACCCCCCACCGGGGGCCACAGCTGGGTCACCACATGGAGAAGACCTGGGCCGGAAGTACCGGCGAACCTCTAATGAATGAATGAACAAATTCACTACCATTATAATGTGCTCCTCACTTAGCCATGAATTCGTTTACTGACTTGGTCTTAGGAACGGAACTCCGTCATTAAGTGAGGAGAGGCTGTATTCATATTCGGCTTATGGTACTTTCAATTTCTGATGGGCTCACCGGAACATAACCCCATTGTAAGTCAAGAAGCACTATATACAAACCATCGGGTGATGTCTGAATTCCTCTCTTCTGTGACTGTGATTTCTCCGCTGCTCGTAGCACCAAATCTGAAGGGGTGTCTGTGCCTGTCGTAGAATTTGATTTCTTTTCATTATTCGAAAACCCATCATCTGAAAATGGCGAGAAGACTTTCTTTCGGTTATCAGGTAGTTCAAACAACAATCTACTGCACAACAATATAATGTTTCAAACACAGAGTTTCGCTAATGCAGCGGTTTTCAATTATTCAGACTTCCTACAATAAACTTATTCACCACTCGCTATAAGCTAAGGATAAATATATTTTAAGGTATATGCATTTTTTAGGCCTAGCTCTATTGCTCAATACGTGTATATGTGTTATCGGGCTTTTATATGCGTTTGAAAGTGAAAAAATGGCTGTGTTTCACAATAAGCAGTAGCCCAGAACCCTAACCTGCTGTATAAGTGGGGCCCTACAGTAGCGTGGAATCTAACCTGCTGTATAAGTGGGGCCCTACAGTAGTGTGGAATCTAACCTGCTGTATAAGTGGGGCCCTACAGCAGCCTGGAATCTAACCTGCTGTATAAGTGGGCCCCTACAGCAGCCTGGAATCTAACCTGCTGTATAAGTGGGGCCCTACAGCAGCCTGGAATCTAACCTGCTGTATAAGTGGGGCCCTCCTGTACAACAGCAGCCCAGAGCTTAACCTGCTATATCAGCAGGATCCTCCTATACAACAGCAGCCCAGAACTTAACCTGCTGTACAAGCAGGACCCTAATGTACAGCAGTAGCCTGAAACTACAGGTGAGCCCTGCTGTACAAGCAGGGCTCTCCTGTAGTGTTATCCATCTTGAATGTCTGCCAGGAGTCAGTTGACAAATAAGAAGAAAATATTTTTCTATCATCTTTGTATTCATCAGAGATGGGTCCATTGTTTAGCACGAAGTGCTGATGTAACCCCTGTTTTATGGGTGCATTTTACAAAAAATAATCAAAATATCATTAATGAGCAGGATGTAACATGTCTTTTTGCTATTGAAGGAGATGTGACTGCTCCTAGGGCATCAACAAGTTGATGGAACCATCAACTAGTCATCAATTTGTTGGGTTCAACCCAAGAATAGCTGATGGCTTCGGGGACGACACATGTGGTTTGCCGGCTACTTCTCTTGGTATTATGATATTTTTTCATATTTTGTTATGTATTTATACAATGGAGATATACACAAATAACCCGCACATAAAAGAGAGAAGCTTACGACGACGTTCCTGGTGTCTACTCTATTTCTTGCTCCTCCTGTCCTCTTCAATACTTCGGAGAAACTGGTTGATCTCTTTCTGACAGACTTAAGGAGCACAAAAATAGTGTTAGGCTTGCCGACACTAACAATGCTTTTTTCTGTCACGTCAGAGATCATAGCCATCCTATTGATTGGTCTTCTGCTAAAACTGTCTTCCCTACTTCCAACTCGAACAGTCGCCGTCTAGTTGAGTCCTCTCTAATAGACAACTTTCCTTGTATGAATCTTAGCCCTGGCTTCGTCTCTGTAGATGCCTTCCTCTCCCACTACATTGTAAAATGCTCCAAACTTCAGAACACCCGTGACTTAACCCGACTCCTCATTTTTTCTTTTTCTTTTTCTTCTTCTCCCTCTTCCCCTTTCCTCTTTCCTTTTCTCCTCTGGGCTGTCTTTCTCTCTTCTGTCTCGTGTTTCTGTTCCTACTTCATTTATTTCCCACTTCCCCTTTCACGCACCTCTGTGCGCTTGCTCTCCCTCAGTGGGCATCTAGCTCTCTTGCAGTGCTCCCCTTTCTTTGTATTCGACTGGCTCGTCCTCCTTATTTCCCACTTCTACCACTACCTCTTCTACTACTACAACTACTGATGAAATTAAGACACATGTGTGGCGTCTGGTTGTCTTTGTTGTGGACGTTTGGCGAAACGTCTACGATAGGGATGCCCGGGTGTTGCGCATGTGTCTTAATTTCATCTTGTCGGTATTATATACCATTCTTGTACTACTACTACTACTACTACCACCACCACCTCTTCCTGCCAATATATAGCCGTCCTGCTCCACTTCTGGTTAGGGTGACTTTGTCAATGGTCCAAGTCGGACCAAAACGTCGTCGTAAGCTTCTCTCTTTTATGTGCGGGTTATTTGTGTATCGCTCCAGTCATGGTATTGTGCCTTTTTTTTTTGTTATTAATGGAGATATAACAACACTCTGCCTTTGCCAAACAATAAACCTATCTCTGGTGAAAGAGAAAACAATTTACGTATAAAAATTACCATTTATATATAAAAATTACTAAGTTGTTGTACAAGGAAAGGATGGTTATCAACCTGGAGTACGATCATTAACCGTTAAACTGTCCAAATGTAGATCTACGTTTATGTGTGTGGCACTCCAAACTTTCTATTTTACATGCTTCATGTAAAAAAAAACATTGATCAACATTCGGAGCACTACGGACACGAACAAAGATCTGTTTAAGGGTTAAACGAACAGGAGGGGGTCGTGTAACGTGGAAAAAAGTCCACTTTTCGAGGGGTTATTACTCAAAATTGTTATATAAGAATATTAGGAAGAAGGAGTACTGCAGAAGCCAACTGGCCTATGCTAGGCAGGTGCAAGTCAGCCACTGGCCCATGCTAGGTAGGTCAAAGTCACCCAGTGGCCCAAGCTAGTCAGGTCCAAGTCACATACACTTAAGAAGAAGCACCACATAAGCCTACTGGCCCAAGCCAATCAGGTCCGACTTTTACCCACAAGAGTTAACAGCATCATTATTATGCTCAAAAATGATAGAACTACAGTATGTGGGTCACATAGTCACCGCAATGTCAGAGGAGCGCCACTTACTTTTACCAGTGGGATTTGCTTGAGAGCCAGGTAATGCCGGAAAATCTTCACTGCTCATAGTGAACTCTGAGGTCTCTGGTGTAGGCTGCTTTACCATGCCAACTGTGGAATACATAGCACATCAACAACTTCCCATTAGTCATAACCCTATACCAATATTTTGGATCGGAATATTGTACTGCTGATGGTATTGACGAGAAGATATGCAGTGCGAAGCAAGCTCTTATTGAGGCCATATTTAATTTTGTGTAGAGCTTTATCAAGTCTTGTTTCACTATGTAAAGCTTCGTCAAGTCTTGTTTCACTGTGTAAAGCTTTGTCAAGTCTTGTTTCACTGTGTAAAGCTTCGTCAAGTCTTGTTTCACTGTGTAAAGCTTTGTCAAGTCTTGTTTCACTATGTAAAGCTTTGTCAAGTCTTGTTTCACCATGTAAAGCTTTGTCAAGTCTTGTTTTACTATGTAAAGCTTTATCAAGTCTTGTTTTACTATGTAAAGCTTTATCAAGTCTTGTTTTACTATGTAAAGCTTTGTCAAGTCTTGTTTCACTATGTAAAGCTTTATCAAGTCTTGTTTTACTATGCAAAGCTTTGTCAAGTCTTGTTTTACTATGTAAAGCTTTATCAAGTCTTGTTTCACTATGTAAAGCTTTATCAAGTCTTGTTTTACTATGTAAAGCTTTATCAAGTCTTGTTTTACTATGTAAAGCTTTATCAAGTCTTGTTTTACTATGTAAAGCTTTATCAAGTCTTGTTTTACTATGTAAAGCTTTATCAAGTCTTGTTTTACTATGTAAAGCTTTGTCAAGTCTTGTTTTACTATGTAAAGCTTTATCAAGTCTTTTTTTACTATGTAAAGCTTTATCAAGTCTTGTTTTACTATGTAAAGCTTTATCAAGTCTTGTTTTACTATGTAAAGCTTTATCAAGTCTTGTTTTACTATGTAAAGCTTTATCAAGTCTTGTTTTACTATGTAAAGCTTTGTCAAGTCTTGTTTTACTATGTAAAGCTTTATCAAGTCTTTTTTTACTATGTAAAGCTTTATCAAGTCTTGTTTTACTATGTAAAGCTTTATCAAGTCTTGTTTTACTATGTAAAGCTTTGTCAAGTCTTGTTTTACTATGTAAAGCTTTATCAAGTCTTTTTTTACTATGTAAAGCTTTATCAAGTCTTGTTTTACAATGTAAAGCTTTGTCAAGTCTTGTTTTACAATGTAAAGCTTTGTCAAGTCTTGTTTCACTATGTAAAGCTTTATCAAGTCTTGTTTTACAATGTAAAGCTTTGTCAAGTCTTGTTTTACAATGTAAAGCTTTGTCAAGTCTTGTTTCACTATGTAAAGCTTTATCAAGTCTTTTTTTACTATGTAAAGCTTTGTCAAGTCTTGTTTCACTATGTAAAGCTTTACCAAGTCTTGTTTCACTATGTAAAGCTTTATCAAGTCTTTTTTTACTATGTAAAGCTTTGTCAAGTCTTGTTTCACTATGTAAAGCTTTGTCAAGTCTTGTTTCACTATGTAAAGCTTTACCAAGTCTTGTTTCACTATGTAAAGCTTTGTCAAGTCTTGTTTTACAATGTAAAGCTTTGTCAAGTCTTGTTTCACTATGTAAAGCTTTGTCAAGTCTTGTTTTACTATGTAAAGCTTCATCAAGTCTTGTTTCACTATGTAAAGCTTTGTCAAGTCTTGTTTTACTATGTAAAGCTTTATCAAGTCTTGTTTCACTATGTAAAGCTTTATCAAGTCTTTTTTTACTATGTAAAGCTTTATCAAGTCTTGTTTTACAATGTAAAGCTTTGTCAAGTCTTGTTTTACAATGTAAAGCTTCGTCAAGTCTTGTTTCACTATGTAAAGCTTTACCAAGTCTTGTTTCACTATGTAAAGCTTTACCAAGTCTTGTTTCACTATGTAAAGCTTTGTCAAGTCTTGTTTCACCATGTAAAGCTTTGTCAAGTGGATGTGACAGTTAAAAACAGAATAGGGGAGTTAATAGATGGGGAGATGGAGGTATTGGGAAGATGGTCGGAATATTTTGAGGAACCCGCACATAGAAACTTTGTAAATGGTCCAAGTCGGACCGAAACGTCGTGATAAGCCCTCTCTTATGTGTGGGTTAATTGTGTATTGTTCCAGTCACGGTACCATTAAATGATTATGAAGAGAGGGAGGCAGTAATTTCATGTACTGGCCAGGGAGGTATACAGTGGATCCCCGCATAACGATTACCTCCGAATGCGACCAATTATGTAAGTGTATTTATGTAAGTGCGTTTGTACGTGTATGTTTGGGGGTCTGAAATGGACTAATCTACTTCACAATATTCCTTATGGGAATAAATTCGGTCAGTACTGGCACCTGAACATACTTATGGAGTGAAAAAAAATCGTGAACCGGGGGTCCACTGTAATGTCTTTTACGAGTGATGTAGAGCCAGATGTGAGTTGGGGGAGGTGCACGAAGCATTACGTAGAATGAGGGCGGTTAAAGCAGCTGAAACTGATGGAATCATGACAGAAATGTTATGAGCAGGTGGGGATATAGTTTTGGAGTGGTTGCTACTTTTGTTCAATAAATGTATGAAAGAGGGGAAGGTACCTAGGAACTGGCAGAGAGCATTCATAATTCCTGTATAAAGGAGAGGGGGACAAAAGAGTAAAACTCATAGGGAAATAAGCCCACCGATTATATCAGGTATAGTGTGTGGTAAGGTTATTATTGAAAGAATCAGAGGCAAGATGGAGAGCAGGATCGCAAATGAACAAGGTAAGGGATGTGTAGAGCAAGTGTTTATATTGAAGCATATAATAGAACAATATTTAGATAAAGGTAGGGAAGTTTTCATTGCATTTATGGATTTAGAAAAGGCATATGATTGGGTGGATAGGGTAGCAATGTGGTAGATGTTGCAAGTATATGGAATAGGTAGTAGGTTACTGAAAGCAGTGAAGAGTTTTTATGAGGATAGTGAGGCTCAGGTTAGGGTGTATAGGAGAGAGGGAGACTTCTTCTCAGTAAAAGTAGGCCTTAGACAGGGATGCGTAACGAGACAAAGAACATTATCCATGGAAGTAAAGAGGGGAATGCATGAGAATATGGTTAAACCAATGCTCTTGCATGGGTGTTGAATGCTGCAACAAGAAGGCTGGAGGCAGTGGTGATGTCAAGTCCGAGGGCAATGTGCAGTATGAATATAATGCAGAAAATCTGCAGTTTGGAAATTAGGAGAGGTGCAGGGCTACTAAAAGTAATATCCAGAGAGCTGAGGAGGGGTTGCTGAGGCGATTCGGATATTTAGAGAGGATGGAACAATATAGAACGACTTGGAGAGCATACAAATTTGTAGTGGAAGGAAGGCGGAGGAGGCGTCAGCCTAGAAAAGGTTGGAGGGAGGGAATAAAGGAGGCTTTGTGTGTGTGGGACTTGGACTTCCAGCAAGTGTGTGTGTGCGTGTGTGTGTGTGTGTGTTTTAGATAGGAGCGAGTGGAGACGAGTGGTTTTTATGATTTGACGTGCTGTTGAAGTGTCAGCAAAGTAACATTTATGAAAGGATTCAGGGAAACCGGCAGGCTGGACTTGAGTCCTGGAGATGGGAAGTACAGTGACTGCACTCTGAAGGAGGGAAGCTGATGCTGCAGTCTTTTAACTGTATTGGAGGCACGCCTCTGGCAAGACAGTGATGGAGTGAATGATGATAAAGTTGTTTCTTTTTTTTGGGGGGTCACCCTTCGTCAGCGAGAGACGACCAATGTATTAAAAAATAAGACTTACCATAAGGTTGTCTTCCAGCCATTGGGTTCGGTTGAGAGCTGTCAGTGTTTCGAGAAGAGAGAGAAGGAAATTCTGATAGATCTAGCGGAGGAGGGGCAGAGTCCCCTCCAAAATTGCTATGGAGACCCATCATGCTATTGCCGCCTCCGCTGCCGTACGGTCTACCAACGAAGCCACTTAAGCTTCTGTTCCTGAAATGGAATAAAGAAACTGTTGAGTATGTCACAATACTAAGACAGAAACAATTCACAACTAACCCACAATACCATGACTAACAATTCACTCCTAACTCACAACACCATGACAGCAACAATTCACAACTAACCCACAATACCACAACTAACAATTCACACCTAACCCACAACACCATGACAGCAACAATTCACAACTAACCCACAATATGTACCGGGCCGCAGGGACGTTGACCCCCGGAACTCTATTCTACTGTATTCACCTCTATTAATAATAATTTTCCTCAGAGATTTGTTAAGTTATACCATGAATTAAGGAAAGATCCTGGACTTTACCTTATGAAAGTAGACAAAGCAAATGCAATAGTAATTATGGACAAGGTAGATTATAGTGGAAAAATGAACACGTTATCAGAAAACGGGGGAACTTACATGCCTCTTAAGCCTAACTTTAGACTACAATGGTAATAAACATGGCTACCACGTGTCTTCACCTCCTGCTGACAGCACCATGGGCATACTTAATAATTTCAGTCTGTCAACATAACTCATGTTTTTAAACTCTGGTAACCATTTGTAGCATTTCTATGGATCCTTTCTAACTAATCCAAATGTTTGTTTTAACTGATAAAATGATATAGTCTGGGAGGTGTGAGATAATAATACCAGATTTTTTTTTTTTGTTGACATGTTGGCAGTTTCCCACCGAGGCAGACGGACCCCGAAAAAAAAAAAAAAAAGAAAACACTTTTACCATCATTCACACATAATCACTGTCTTTGCAGAGGTGCTTAGATACGACAGTTTAAATGTCACTCCAAAATAGCCAATATCTCAAACCCTTCCTTTAACCCGTAAACGGTCCAGGCAGATCTACGTTCACATGCGTAGTGCTACAAAAGTAGATCTACGTTTTTTTACACATTTTCAAATATAACAAAAAAAAAAGTAGATCAAAGTTTTTTTTTACACATTTTCAAATGTAAAAAAACAAAAAGATCTACTTTTTTTTCATACTTTCAAATGTTGAAAAAACGTATATATACGTTTGGACCGTTTACGGGTTAAAGATATGGAGTTTAATATACATAAGGTATAAGAACAGAATAAAAAGCGAAAAAGCCATGGGAATATAGCAATTACAAGGGCTGGTTAACAAAGGACACTCTGGTCTCGATTTGCATTTCTTGAACTATAGAATCAGCACGCCTCTGGCAAGACAGTGATGGAATGAGTGATGATGAAAGTGTTTCTTCTTTCTTGGGTCACCATGCCTTGGTGGGAAATGGCTGATGTATTATAAAATTAGACGAGACAATAAGAAACGTTTCCTGAACAATAAAAGTTACAATACCAGGGCTGGAACAATTCACAAATAACCACATTTAGAAGAGGACCCTTATGACAACAGTTTCATTTGTCCCAGAACAATGGGTTATTGGTGAATTTTTGAAAAAAGCTTTTCAGTTCTCACCCGAGGCCTTGCATATGCCGCAGCATCTCGCTGACAGCCCGTTGTTGCGTGGCAGCAGTCGCTTGAATACTGTTCGCCATGAATAGTGAGTTGGTGTTGTGCGATGCTGCCACTGCCGAGGACAGTGCTGCCAGACTGGGACCCCCAGAGCCACCTCCGCCACTGCTCACCAGGTTACCTACGCTCGGACCACTCACGATGCCACGGCTCTCAATGCTTCTCGCAACAGTACCGCCTAAACTCCCCATAATACCTGAAAGGGAAATAGCCTCTTTATTATCAGTGCAAATGTGTATAACTAACTTCTTGTACCATACTTTCGGTCATAGAGATGGAGCTATGACTGTGGTGTCACATCATTAACCCTTAAACCGTCCAAATGTAGATCTACGTTTGTACTGCTAGCGCTTCAAACGTAGATCTACGTTTTATTTTACATGCTTTAAAATGCAAAATAAAACGTAATCTATGCTCGGAGCACTACGAGAGTAAACGTAGATCTACGCTTGGACAGTTGAAGGGTTAAACACAATTTTAAAAACATACATGCACTCACTGATGTCTGAGTCACTAAATCAACTATGCTGATTAAGAATATAAATTTTTTTTGTGCATAGCATTTGCTTATAAATAATAATTTTATTGAATAAATTAAAGGAATTATTCCATTTCATTTGCACAAAACTTTCATATATAACCAATAAGAAAAAACAAACGGATCCTAAGTACAATACAGTATAATAAAGTCACACGTAAGTAGAAAAAGTCATAGTATTAGTAATCACCATAAATATTTTAAAAATGCTTAGCCTATCACCTGTAGGTCTTGGCTGACTGGTCTCTTTGCAACATCCAGCAGAAATCAGTGCAACATCCAGCAGAAATCAGTAAGCATTGTGGGACTCCATTTACCTTTGTAGTAAGTTTCCAATGCTGCAACATCATGGAATCTCTCTCCATGCTCGTCACTCACATCAGACAGGTTGTCAAGACAATAAGACAGATGTGAGTGGAGGAAATGCAGTTTGACTGACATGCTGGAGCCCAGTCATTGGTGACTTTACAGCAGTAGATCTGTCAGTGCCTTGCAGTTGACGTCTCTGTGTTGGCCAAGTACTTCGTTGCAGATGCTCTTTGCCAAACTGTTAACTTCACGTCATTCATTGCCATCTGAAAATCATTGTCAGCCATGAGCTGGCGAATTTGTGGACCTGCAAATACACCTTCCTTACTCTTGGTCTTACTTAGTTTGTGGAACTTTCCTAACAGGTATCTGAATGCTGGATGATCCTCGTCAACCGTCTTGACCAGTTCTTTGACGAGATTGAGTTTTACGTGCAGCGATGGCAACACAATCTCGTCCACTGACTGTGTCTGGAATGACCGAATCACGTAGTGGCCAAAGGTTATGCTGCACTAGGTTGAAATTTAAATTTTATACTCTGCCTTGATTTCAAAAGGTGGGGACAAAGGAAAAATGTACGGCCAAAACTACGTATTCTTAAACCGTGCATATGAAAGGCCTGGTATATGAACTATACATTTAGTAAAAATATTAAAACACGAGATACACACCATGCTCATGGTATCACATGATAAACTATCAACATTTTTCCCCCATGGATACAGTTATGTACTGAATATTCTTGAAGCCCATGCCAGCTGTCTATTGCTGTTTCTGAAGAGATACTTCCTACTATGTGTACCGACTCACTCTTTTTATAGAACATGTGTCCCTATGTTGGTTCCTCCCACCCCCCAAAAAAAATAAATCTTACCATTTTTATTTTACTGTATCACGTTGTAAGTGATATCTCCATCCATCTTCATTTATGGAATCCACGGTCTTGTATTTCAGATTTCTCAAGCAGGATTGATCATGACAGCTGAGATGTGATTTACCTGTGGCTGGTTTTGAGGGTATATCTAATCTTGGAGCCCAGTTTGGGGCCAGGCTTCTCTGACTGGCTGTTCAACCATGATTTTCGCAGGTGGCAGTTTTCTGATCCATACAACCGCTGTACAGAGGAAGTGGTTCAATTAAAGACTTACACTTGTTCCAGCAAGATTTCTAAAATCTGATGGTAGCAGATTAAATAGTTCTGGGCCACGGCAACCCTGCATTTCATTGGGCCCATTTTACACTTCCTCCCATATCACTCCAGGAACACTGGGTCACTATTTGGAAAAGACCCGGGCTGAGACAAGACCGGCGAACCTACCACAGTAATACTCCAGGAACATAAATGAAACATAAATGATTCACACAGTGAAGAATAAAATTTAAGAAGACTTTTTGGCCCAATTTGGACCATTAAATGGTGTATATTATCAGGTAGGGTAGATCTCGTCTTCACTCCAGAAAATACGTAGTAACTTCGAGGCATTTCCAGTAACTTCAATGTTTTATTGACGTTATGCAGGCAGTAAAGAATCTGTACATATTCCAGCTCTGATATCTCTCCCGCTTGGAATGGCACTGTTAGCAGCAAACAATATTTTAGACAAGAGAGCAAAAGTGATCAGAATATGTCACCACTTGCATTATTGCTCAATTTGTAAGTTATCATTATCCACATCATTTTCTGGCATTTGCTTTACTGTGTTCTCTAAATGACACATCCTCCATTATTGTTATACCCAAGTTTGTTTTATGACAGGTTCCTTCTGTATTCTGTGCTTATTTTGGATCTTCATTTTTTCCATTTCCATTATTTCCATTACCCACTGGAAGGTTAATAGTGTATCTCCTTATTTTTCTGTCTCCATTTCCATTATTTCCATTACCCACTGGAAGGTTAATAGTGTATCTCCTTATTTTTCTGTCTCCATTTCCATTATTTCCATTACCCACTGGAAGGTTAATAGTGTATCTCCTTATTTTTCTGTCTCCATTTCCATTATTTCCATTACCCACTGGAAGGTTAATAGTATCTCCTTATTTTTCTGTCGTCTACCGAGGCAACTTTCATGCACCACTCATAAAGGATGAAATGAAGCTATGGCTAGTGTTTTTATCTATATCTACTATGAGGATGAGAAACAGTTAAGGTGCCAGGACTGTGCCCTGTGGTGCTGTGCTTTTTACTTTGCTATATTTTGCTTTATCACTAATCTTTGAGGTCCATTTGTTAAAATTTAATACTGATTTTCCTACTTTTCCAGTTATACCTATTGACATTACTTTGTGGATTATCATCCCATGATCGCATACATCGAACGCCTTAGAAAAGTCAGTGTAGATCACATATATTTTGGTTTTCTTTGAAAGCCTCTGTAATGTTATGATGATCCGATAGTTGTGACAGGCACAGTCTTCCCGCTAAACCCATACCCGGAGGGGGTTTTGGAGGTCAATATCCCCATGGCCCGGTCTGAGACCAGGCCTTGTGGTGGATCAGGGTCTGATCAACCAGTCTGTTACTACTGGTCGCATGCACAGTGACCCGAGTTGCATATTTTTTTTTATTAACACATCAGCCATTTTGCACCGAGGCACGGTGACCCAAAAAAAAGAAAAATTTTCATCATTCATTCAATAAAATTAGTAATTAGTCTTCTCCTCATTCTTTCACAGACTTAAATGATGTGTTGTTGGTGCGTTTGGTCTATAATTCATAGCAGTACTCTACTGCCTCCTCTGTACAGAGGAATGGTCTCCACCTTTAAGGCCTGTGGGATTTAGCCTAGATCCAAGTTTTTTAAAAGAATAAATACAGCCTCTCCTTACTTAGCAACGTACTCGTTTACCGACAATTCGAACTTACGACGGGCTCTCTGACCAGTATGCATACCAAAATAATGTATATTGGAGCCGATTTTCTTCATTCTGTTTATTACAATATACAGTACACTACTGTATAAACATATAAAAATATACCAGAAATGTTATAAATGGTTCAAAGGTAACATTAAAATAATGTAAAAGATGGTTGACACAAACTCACTACCATTATAGTATACTCCTCACTTAGTGACAAATTCGTTTACTGACGAGGTCGTAGGAACGAAACTCTGTTGTTAAGTGAGGAGAGGCTGTACCGAGTGCTCGTGCTAGTGGCATTCAGTGCTTCTTTATACAAAGCTCCAGGAATCAGGCCCAGGAGCTGCATGTGTGGGCAACTTGGCATGTAGTCAGAGATAGGCGATCCTTAGCTTACAATGGGGTAATGTTACAATGAATCCATTGTAAAGTCAAATATGAATACAGTGGACCCCCGCATAACGATTACCTCTGAATGTGACCAATTATGTAAGTGTATTTATGTAAGTGCGTTTGTACGTGTATGTTTGGGGGTCTGAAATGGACTAATCTACTTCACAATATTTCTTATGGGAACAAATTCGGTCAGTACTGGCACCTGAACGTACTTCTGGAGTGAAAAAATATCGTTAACCGGGGGTCCGATGTATATGACATATCGGTAAATAACTAGTGTCTCTGAATAGGTAAATAAGTAACTACCATAACTAACTAATAGTATTTTCAAGTAAATGATTGAATACAAGCTTATCCTATCAATAAATGTACATTACTGTACGATGGTGATATTTCGACTGTACGATGGTGAAAGTCAAAATATTGTAAGTTGAACCATCGTAAAGCAAGGAGCATCTACTTTACCACACCCCTTAGTATAGAGGAGCTTTATAAGAGAGGTGACTGTATTACACCGAAGCAGTGATTATATCACATTGACTAGAGACAAACGGGTAGAAAGTAAAAACTTGCCTAAGGTTTCTCCTGCCCCAGGCCTCACACCAGGAGCCCTTTGGTTGCGCGCTGAACGAGATACCACTGTGCTGCGAGACTGGAACGAGGCCTGCAATTGACCTGAAAATTAACTCCGGCATAATACAAATACATATACAGCGCGTATTTTTGATGTTCCATGTTTCTGTTCATTATGCTCCACTAGCTGTTGATTGTCATGGGGGGGATGGGGGGATGCCTTAATTGAAAGCCAACAAAAATGTGGAACATCGAAAATGTGTGCTTTATATGCAGGGATATTCTACACAGCAAGTCCTTGACTTATGAACACATTGAGGTCCTTCCATACTGTGTATAATAATATAATGATATTATAGACAACAATACAGTAATATTATATACAAAATACAGAAGACTCTCGACATGTTCGTAACTCGCGGACTTACCGCACAAAACACAATGTTTTTACAGAAATAAGTGAGACCTCTTGAAAGCCCATGATTATGCAGAGCATTTAGGGCAAGATTAAGCTTATGCCTACAAGGGCATAGCATTGTACATGAATGTACAATTGGGGTTATATTTTAGAAGATCTCAGAGTAAGTAAGTTTATTCAGGTATACACAAATACAGTTACACAGATTGTCATACATACAGATTGTCATACATATGTGTAGAGAACCTGGGATAACCCAAAGAAGTCAGACAGAGTGACTTATTTCCATTGTGGTCCTTTTCCCTTATTATAATATAAAGGTTATAATATTTTCTTATTATTCTATAATGAAGATAACATCTTATTATCATACTAAAAAGACTATCTACTACACGAGGGTCATTAAGACTATCTACTACACGAGGGTCATTAAGACTATCTACTACACGAGGGTCATTAAGACTATCTACTACATGAGGGTCATTAAGACTATCTACTACATGAGGGTCATTAAGACTATCTACAATACGAGGGTCATTAACCCTTTGAGGGTCCGTCCCGTAGATCTATGGCTTTACGTTCAGGGTCCAAACCGTAGATCTACGTCATGAGCTCAGCTCACTCTGATAAACTGTGACTGGTACATTTGGGCCTAGATATGAGAGAATACATCTATGTGGTATGTGTGCACCACATAAAACAGATCCTGCAGCACACTGTGTATAATGAGAGAAAAAACTGAAATCATGATTTTTCGATTAAAACAGTGACTTTGCAGTGTTTTATCGTATGTTTTTATAGTTCTATTTGTGATTTCTTGGTCTCATTTGATAGAATGGAAGACATATTACAGAAATAGAGATGATTTTGATTGGTTTTAGCAATGGAAATGGCTTGAAACTGAGCTCCAAGTAGCAGAAATGTTAAATTTTTGCCGATATTCAAGAGTAAACAAACGGCCTCACATGTCTAATACGCGCCAGCATTCACAAATATGGTGATGATATTTATACAATTATTACAGTATTGCATAACAGTAAATCTTCTATTTTTTGGTGTGAATAAAAATTCATTATGTGAATAAAAAATGAAAATGGAGTTTATTTGTAAAGCCTCAAAACATAACTAATGAACAGAGGAAATGTTAGTTTAGTTCCAGGAATATCTACATTGTTTATTCTGGACCCTATTTTGAAATTGGAATATTTTGAACTTTGTGTTAAATTGGCCAAATTAACAATTTCCGATCACTTTAATTTGTAGTTGAAACAGTTGACTTGGCGATTTCTTGTGCTCAATCGATAGAATAGAAGTAATACTAGTGAAATAGCTAAGAATTTGGTTGACTGGAATAATGTAATTGGCCTAAAATGGGAGTCCAAGTCGGCAAAATCGCCAATTCGTAAATATCGCTGACACATCAAAATTCGCGAGAGCATAATTTCGGCAATTTTCCATCAAATTTCGTACTTTTTGTTTTATTACCTTCACAAAAAGATTCTCTACCATTTCATAATAAAAATAACAAATTTTTTTTTTTGAAAATTCTTGGACACTGGGGCACCACTTCAGATTTGGGCCTTGGACCCTGAAGGGGTTAAGACTATCTACTACACGAGGGTTATTACTAGGAATAAGGTAAAATTTACACGTATGTTAGCTAGAAAATAAAAAATCATTCCCCTCCCTTTCTGTAGCTACATTCATCAGACACCTTTTGGCAGTCTTCTTGAACTGGTTCATGCTATGACTGGCTTTGACATGTGCGGGCTGTCTGTTCCATTCCTTTATTGCTGTACAATAAAAGGTGTTTGAAGCCTGGCCACTGACTGTGGCTACTACAAAGTTGTGCTCTCTCCCCCTAGTACTATGATTATTCTCTCCCCCTAGTACTATGATTGTTCTCTCCCCCTAGTACTATGATTGTTCTCTCCCCCTAGTACTATGATTGTTCTCTCCCCCTAGTACTATGATTGTTGTCTCCCCATAGTACTATGATTGTTCTCTCCCCCTAGTACTATGATTGTTGTCTCCCCCTAGTACTATGATTGCTTTGGTTCCCAACCTTGACAAAATTGACAGCGAGATATTCTGGACACTGTTTGTGAGCAATTTTATAAACATGATTTAGCTTCAGTTGTTTTACTCTGTCTTCAACATTCAGCATATCCAACTGCTGTAATTCATCCTGGCCTACATGTTCTCTTAAACTCGCAAGTTTTTCTCTCTTTTTTACCAGGTTAGGCGAAACGGGGAAAAAGAATATCAGAAATGAGGTCGGGGAATGAATACATAACTTAATGCAATTAAACAAATTCCTCATCAGGAATAAGATTTCTGTTAAATCTATGAAATATTACAGCCCGCAGCATAAATTTATACAATGGTTCCAAAGGTGCAGAGATGTTTTAGGCATAACAATGGTACATCATATAAATTTAACCTAGGATAACCTTCCCCATAACACATCCCTCAACAGTCATGAACGATGCGAAATGCATGGCTTGGTTGGCACTGCACTTGCCTAGCACACAGTGTTCGAAGTTCAATCCCCAGCCCGCTGGAAATGTTACATGTGTCACCTTACACCTGCTGTCACTGTTCACCTAGCAGAAAGTAGGTACCTGGGCATTAGTGGACTGGTGTGGGTGACATCCTGGGGGACAAAATTAACCTAAGTTACAGGAAATGCTCTACATAACCAGGGACTTTCTATATAGTATGTCATTGGTGTCAGCTATGGTCTGTATAAGTTGTATCTTGTACTGGTAGAAATATACATTATTATTATTATGATTATGATGATTACAATTATGTACTATGATAATTATCATTATTACTGTTGTTATTATTGCTATTATTATTATTAACATTATTATTATTAAATGCCCCTAACACAAAGGATGGAGAAGTATTTTAATAAAATTATAGCCATTTAGTCAATTTAAAGATATTTATTATTTTTTTTTATGATTAACACATCAGCCGTTTCCCACCAAGGCAGGGTGGCCCGAAAAAGAAAAACTTTCATCATCATTCACTCCATCACTGTCTTGCAAGAGGTGCTTTACACTACAGTTATAAAACTGGAACATTAACACCCGTCCTTCAGAGTGCAGGCATTGTACTTCCCATCTCCAGGACTCAAGTCCAGCCTGCCGGTTTCCCTGAATCCCTTCATAAATGTTACTTTGCTCACACTCCAACAGCACGTCAAGTGTTAAAAACCATTTGTCTCCATTCACTCCTATCAAATACGCTCAGGCATGCCTGCTGGAAGTCCAAGCCCCTCGGACACAAAACCTCCTTTACCCCCTCCCTCCAACCTTTCCTAGGCCAACCCCTACCCCGCCTTCCCTCCACTACAGATTTATACACTCTCGAAATCATTCTGTTTCATTCCATTCTCTCTACATGTCCAAACCAGCTCAACAACCCATCCTCAGCCCTCTGGATAATAGTTTTGGTAATCCTGCACCTCCTCCTAATTTCTAAACTACAAATTCTCTGCATTATATTCACATCACATATTGCCCTCAGACACGACATCTCCACTGCCTCCAGCCTCCACCACTGTCTCCAGCCTCCACCACTGCCTCCAGCCTCCACCACTGCCTCCAGCCTCCACCACTGCCTCCAGCCTCCACCACTGCCTCCAGCCTCCACCACTGCCTCCAGCCTCCACCACTGCCTCCAGCCTCCACCACTGCCTCCAGCCTCCACCACTGCCTCCAGTCTTCTCCTTGTTGCAACATTCACAACCCATGCTTCACACCCATGTAAGAGTGTTGGTATAACTATACTCTCATACATTCCTTTCTTTGTTTCCACAAACAAAGTTCTTTGTCTCCACAGACTCCTAAGTGCACCACTCACCTTCTTCATCTCATCAATTCTATGATTCACCTCATCTTTCTTAGACCCATCTGCTGACACGTCCACGCCTAAATATCTGAATACATTCACCTCCTCCATACTCTCTCTCCCTCCAATCTGATATCCAATCTTTTGTCACCTAATCTTTTTATCCTCATCACCTTGCTCTTTCCTGTATTCACTTTTAATTTTCTTCTTTTACACACCCTACCAAATTCATCCACCAACCTCTGCAACTTCTCTTCGGAATCTTCCAAAAGTACAGTGTCATCAGCAAAGAGCAACTGAGACAACTCCCACTTTGTGTTAGATTCTTTATCTTTTAACTCCACGCCTCTTGCCAACACCTGAGCATTCACTTCTCTTACAACTCCATCTATAAATATATTGAACTACCATGGTGACATCACACATCCTTGTCTAAGGCCTACGTTTACTGGGATATAATCTCCCTGTCGCCTACATACTCTAACCTGAGCCTCACTATCCTCGTAAAAACTTTTCACCGCTTTCAATAACTTATCTCCTATACCATACATTTGCAACATCTGCCACATTGCCCCCTATCCACCCTGTCATACGCCTTTTCCAAATCCTTAAATGCCACAAATACCTCTTTACCCTTATCTAAATACTGTTCACCTATATGTGTCACTGCAAACACTTGGTCTACATACCCAAATCCCTTCCTAAAGCCGCCTTGTTCATCGCTATCCTACTCTCCGTCTTACTCTTAATTCTTTCAATAATAACTCTACCATACACTTTACCAGTTAGACTTATTCCCCTATAATTTTTACACTCTATCCCCTTTACCTTTATACAATGGAACTATGCATGCTCGCTGCCAGTCCCTAGGTACCTTGCCCTCTTCCATACATTTAATAAAAACACTAACCACTCCAAAACTATATCTAGAGGGAGATAAAGTTCAGATTTTTTTTTTTTTTAATTTGGCACAGTCAAAGTTAGTCATGATTTTTTTTTTTTTTACCTCTGGGAGGCCCATACTAGTTTTGCACTCTCCATGAATTTGGTACTTTTCTGGAGTAGAATGAAAGGGGGTAAAGCAGCTGGGATTGATATATCTGTCCAAACAGATCTATGTTCACATGCGTAGTGCTCCAAAAAGTAGATTTACGTATTTTTTACATATTTTCAAATATAACAAAAAAAAAAAAAAAAACATAAATCAAAGTTTTTTTTTACACATTTTCAAATGTAAAAAAAAAAAAAAAAAAAGATTACATTTTTTTGCATAATTTCAAATGTTGAAAAAACGTATATATACGTTTGGACAGTTTAATAAGGGTTAACATTTCTCTCTCTATCCCATCAATCCCAGCTGCTTTACCCCCTTTCATTCTACTCCAGAAAAGTACCAAATTCATGGAGAGTGCAAAACTAGTATGGGCCCCCCAGAGGTAAAAAAAAAGAAAAAAAAACATGACTAACTTTGGCTGTGCCAAATTTAAAAAAAAAAAAATTCTGAACTTCATCTCCCTCGAGAAAAACGTTCTGAATTTATCTCCCTCGAGAAAAACATTCTGAATTTATCTCCCTCGAGAAAAACGTTCTGAATTTATCTCCCTCGAGAAAAACGTTCTGAATTTATCTCCCTCGAGAAAAACGTTCTGAATTTATCTCCCTCGAGAAAAAAGTTCTGAATTTATCTCCCTCGAGAAAAAAGTTCTGAATTTATCTCCCTCGAGAAAAAAGTTCTGAATTTATCTCCCTCGAGAAAAAAGTTCTGAATTTATCTCCCTCGAGAAAAACGTTCTGAATTTATCTCCCTCGAGAAAAACGTTCTGAATTTATCTCCCTCGAGAAAAACGTTCTGAATTTATCTCCCTCGAGAAAAACGTTCTGAATTTATCTCCCTCGAGAAAAACGTTCTGAATTTATCTCCCTCGAGAAAAACGTTCTGAATTTATCTCCCTCGAGAAAAACGTTCTGAATTTATCTCCCTCGAGAAAAACGTTCTGAATTTATCTCCCTCGAGAAAAACGTTCTGAATTTATCTCCCTCGAGAAAAAAGTTCTGAATTTATCTCCCTCGAGAAAAAAGTTCTGAATTTATCTCCCTCGAGAAAAAAGTTCTGAATTTATCTCCCTCGAGAAAAAAGTTCTGAATTTATCTCCCTCGAGAAAAAAGTTCTGAATTTATCTCCCTCGAGAAAAAAGTTCTGAATTTATCTCCCTCGAGAAAAAAGTTCTGAATTTATCTCAATCGAGAAAAAAGTTCTGAATTTATCTCAATCGAGAAAAAAGTTCTGAATTTATCTCCCTCGAGAAAAAAGTTCTGAATTTATCTCCCTCGAGAAAAAAGTTCTGAATTTATCTCCCTCGAGAAAAAAGTTCTGAATTTATCTCAATCGAGAAAAAAGTTCTGAATTTATCTCCCTCGAGAAAAAAGTTCTGAATTTATCTCAATCGAGAAAAAAAGTTCTGAACTCTATTTCCCTCGAAAAAATCTGAACTTTATCTCCCTCAAGAAAAAAAAATTTCTGAACTATCTTCGTCAAAAAAAAAAAAAAAAGTGCATCGCGAAAAAAAAAATTATAAACAAAAATCAATGCTTGCAAAAAATTCCTGGAGAGCACTAAACCTGTAGGAGGGTTGCAGCCCCCTGGGGGGAAACAGTAGTAGAAAATCAGGTTGACTCTTAAGGTCAGATCTAATTCCTGGGATCACGAGCCCCTGACAAGTGTGAAGGACCATTCCTTGAGGGTTAGTGGTCCCAGAGATCACTAACAGTGGTCCCAGAGATCACTAACAGTGGTCCCAGACCACTAACAGTGGTCTAGGTGCTCCCAGAAACCACTAACAGGAGTCCCAGAGACCATTAACTGGTCTAGGTGAAAGAGACCACTAACAGCGGTCTAGGTGGCGAAAGACCACTAAGTGTTCTAGGAGTCCCAGAAACCACTAAGTGGCCCCAGAAACCACTAAGTGGCCCCAGAGACCACTAAGTACCCCAGAAACCACTAAGTGGCCCCAGAGACCACTAAGTGGCCCCAGAGACCACTAAGTGGCCCCAGAGACCACTAAGTGGCCCCAGAGACCACTAAGTGGCCCAGAGACCACTAAGTACCCCAGAAACCACTAAGTGCCCCAGAGACCACTAAGTGGCCCCAGAGACCACTAAGTGGCCCTAGAGACCACTAAGTACCCCAGAAACCACTAAGTGGCCCCAGAGACCACTAAGTGGCCCCAGAGACCACTAAGTGGCCCCAGAGACCACTAAGTGGCCCAGAGACCACTAAGTACCCCAGAAACCACTAAGTGCCCCAGAGACCACTAAGTGGCCCCAGAGACCACTAAGTGGCCCTAGAGACCACTAAGTACCCAAGAAACTACTAAGTACCCCAGAAACCACTAAGTGGCCCAGAGACCACTAAGTACCCCAGAGACCACTAAGTGGCCCCAGAGACCACTAAGTGGCCCTAGAGACCACTAAGTACCCCAGAAACTACTAAGTACCCCAGAAACCACTAAGTGGCCCAGAGACCACTAAGTACCCCAGAGACCACTAAGTGGCCCCAGAGACCACTAAGTGGCCCCAGAGACCACTAAGTACCACAGAGACCACTAAGTACCCCAGAGACCACTAAGTACCCCAGAAACCACTAAGTGGCCCCAGAAACCACTAAGTACCACAGAGACCACTAAGTGGCCCAGAGACCACTAAGTGGCCCAGAGACCACTAAGTGGCCCCAGAGACCACTAAGTGGCCCCAGAGACCACTAAGTACTCCAGAAACCACTAAGTACCCCAGAAACCACTAAGTGGCCCCAGAAACCACTAAGTACCACAGAGACCACTAAGTACTCCAGAGACCACTAAGTGGCCCAGAGACCACTAAGTGGCCCCTGAGACCACTAAGTGGCCCCAGAGACCACTAAGTACCACAGAGACCACTAAGTATTCCAGAGACCACTAAGTAGCCCAGAGACCACTAAGTGGCCCCTGAGACCACTAAGTGGCCCCAGAGACCACTAAGTACTACAGAGACCACTAAGTACTCCAGAGACCACTAAGTACCCCAAAGACCACTAAGTACTCCAGAGACCACTAAGTACTCCAGAGACCACTATGTACCCGAGAGACCACTAAGTACCAAAGAGACCACTAAGTACCCCAGAGACCACTAAGTGGCTCCAGAGATCATTAAGTGACCCCAAAGACCACTAAGTGGCCCCAGAGACCACTACGTGGCCCCAGATACCACTAAGTGTCCCCAGAGACCACTAAGTGGCCCCAGAGACCACTAAGTGGCCCCAGGGACCACTAAGTGGCCCCAGAGACCACTAAATGGCCCCAGAGACCACTAAGTACTCCAGAGACCACTAAGTACCACAGAGACCACTAAGTGGCCCCAAAGACCACTAAGTGGCCCCAGACCACTACGTGGCCCCAGACCACTAAGTGTCCCCAGAGACCACTAAGTGGCCCCAGAGACCACTAAGTGGCCCCAGAGACCACTAAGTACCCCAGAGACCACTAAGTGGCCCCAGAGACCACTAAGTACCCCAGAGACCACTAAGTGGCCCAAGAGACCACTAAGCACCCCAGAGACCACTAAGTGGCCCCAGAGACCACTAAGTGGCCCCAGAGACCACTAAGTGGACCCAGAGACCACTAAGTGGCCCCAGAGACCACTAAATGGCCCCAGAGACCACTAAGTGGCCCCAGAGACCACTAAGTGACCCCAGAGACCACTAAGTGGCCCCAGAGACCACTAAGTGGCCCCAGAAACCACTAAGTGGCCCCAGAGACCACTAAGTGACCCCAGAGACCACTAAGTGACCCCAGGGACCACTAAGTGGCCCCAGAAACCACTAAGTGGCCCCAGAAACCACTAAGTTGCCCCAGAGACCACTAAGTGACCCCAGGGACCACTAAGTGGCCCCAGAAACCACTAAGTGGCCCCAGGGACCACTAAGTGGCCCCAGAGACCACTAAATGGACCCAGAGACCACTAAGTGGCCCCAGAGACCACTAAGTGGCCCCAGGGACCACTAAGTGGCCCCAGAAACCACTAAGTGAACCCAGAGACCACTAAGTGGCCCCAGAAACCACTAAGTGGCCCCAGGGACCACTAAGTGGCCCCAGAAACCACTAAGTGGACCCAGAGACCACTAAGTGGCCCCAGAAACCACTAAGTGGCCCCAGAGACCACTAAGTGGACCCAGAGACCACTAAGTGGCCCCAGGGACCACTAAGTGGACCCAGGGACCACTAAGTGGACCCAGGGACCACTAAGTGAACCCAGAGACCACTAAGTGGACCCAGGGACCACTAAGTGGACCCAGGGACCACTAAGTGGACCCAGAGACCACTAAGTGGCCCCAGAGACCACTAAGTGGCCCCAGGGACCACTAAGTGGCCCCAGGGACCACTAAGTGGCCCCAGAAACCACCACCACCACTAATCACCCACCAACATTCACCCCTTTACCACCCCCCAGGGGAGCCACTTACGAGCCTCGGATCAAACCAGTCATGGGCCCTGTTACCCATACTCTCAAGTGGCACCTCCACTTGCTCCAGCAGACCCTCAAGTGGATATATCCAAGACAATAAAGTGGAGGGTAATAATGGTGCAGCTTACACTGTCAGTCCCAGATCAACAAAGACAGTGCTGCCACCTGTACCTGGTTGGTCCAACCTCCAAACCCGCCAGTTTTAAAGGTTTTTTGGGGGGTTTTCGGGTTTTTTTGGGGGGTTTTTGAGTTTGTAAGTGGGGGGTTTGGGTGTAGGTGGTGGTGTGTTGAGGGGTAGTTGTTGTTTGTTAGGTTAATTGGGTAGGATAATCAGGAAATGTTGGGTAAAGTGGGTTAGTTCAATTGGGGTTCTTGACTTACTTTCATTAAGTTTGTAAGTATTTAAGTTTGTAAGTGGGTTTTTAAGCTTGTAAGTGGGGGGTTTGGGTGTAGGTGGTGGTGTGTGGATGGGTAGTTGTTGTTTGTTAGGTTAATTGGGTAGGATAATCAGGAAATGTTGGGTAAAGTGGGTTAGTTCAATTGGGGTTCTTGACTTACTCTCATTAAGTTTGTAAGTATTTAAGTTTGTAAGTGGGTTTTTAAGCTTGTAAGTGGGGGTTTGGGTGTAGGTGGTGGTGTGTGGAGGGGTAGTTGTTGTTTGTTAGTTTAATTTGGTAGGATAATCCGGAAATGATGGGTAAAGTGGGTTAGTTCCATTGGGATTCTTGACTTACTTTCATTAAGTTTGTAAGTATTTAAGTTTGTAAGTGGGTTTTTAAGCTTGTAAGTGGGGGGTTTGGGTGTAGGTGGTGGTGTGTGGAGCGGTAGTTGTTGTTTGTTAGGTTAATTGGGTAGGATAATCCGGAAATGTTGGGTAAAGTGGGTTAGTTCCATTGGGATTCTTGACTTACTTTCATTAAGTTTGTAAGTATTTAAGTTTGTAAGTGGGGGTTTGGGTGTAGGTGGTGGTGTGTGGAGGGGTAGTTGTTGTTTGTTAGGTTAATTTGGTAGGATAATCAGGAAATGTTAGGTAAAGTGGGATAGTTCCATTGGGGTCCTGGACTTATTTTCATTAAGTTTGTAAGTGGGGTTTTAAGTGGGTGTTTAAGTTTGTAAGTGAGGGGGTTACGGTGTAGGTAAGTTAGTGAGTTATCTTAGTACTAGTACACATAAGTAAGGTCCTCATTTGTTGTGTAAATTAGCCAGAATAACCAAACCAAGTCAGCCAGACTTAGGTACATTGGGGTACTTCACTTATTTTCATTAAGTAAGTTTGTAAGTGGATATTTAAGTTTGTAAGTGAGTGGGTAAGGGTGTAGGTAAGTTAGTGAGTTATTTGGGCAGTGGTTCACGTAAGTATAGTTGTTATTCAATGTATAAATTAGTTAGGATAACCCAAAAAGTCACAGTAACTTATTCCACATGAGGTCTTCGGCTTATTTCAATTCGGGTGCAATTATGTGCCTCAAATGTATTCCCGTTGGGGAAGAGTGATGATCTGAGGAGTTGGATCTGCTTATTGGTGATGCTAAGGGGATTTTACGGCCTAAAGGCCTACTAAAATCTCCTTGATATGCTCTCTAAGCCTCCACTATGATGCTAATCATCAGTTTGTCAACTTATTTTTGAGTATAAATCAACGCCCATGCCACATGATAGGCCTATAGGCTCAATAGGCATACTGTAGTGGTCCTGTGTTACATAAGAACACAAATATAAGAACTGAGGAAAAATATATAGGCCTATTGGTCCAGACATGGAGATGACAAGACGCATATACCTCTGTAATCATTTTGACTACCGCCCCACAGGATCTTCAGTCGAATACAAGATTGATAAGATAAGATAAGATAAGATTTCGTTCAGATTTTTAACCCCGGAGGGTTAGCCACCCAGGATAACCCAAGAAAGTCAGTGCGTCATCGAGGACTGTCTAACTTATTTCCATTGGGGTCCTTAATCTTGTCCCCCAGGATGCGACCCACACCAGTCGACTAACACCCAGGTACCTATTTGCTGCTAGGTGAACAGGACAACAGGTGTAAGGAAACGTGTCGAAATGTTTCCACCCGCCGGGAATCGAACCCGGGCCCTCCGTGTGTGAAGCGGGAGCTTTAGCCACCAGGCCACCGGGCCCATCACTGATCACATCGACTCCAGGCTGAGGGACTGATTACCTCATACTCCTCCTCTCCTTACGCCTTCCTCTTTGTATTGGACTGATGAAGCCACTGTGTGGCGAAACGTTTCCTGAATAAAGATTCCCATATGCTGCATAAGTGTCTCAATCTTCAACTTGTCGGTTTTTCAAACCATTCATCACACACACACACGAATATAAAGGCGACAGTAGTGGCAAGATGATGTGTTTAACCTATCAGTGAGGAGGTGGTCAGTCCCTCAGCCTGGAGAAGAGTTCAGCTCCATGGTCTGGAACAAGGTGGTCAGTCCCTCAGCCTGGAGAAGAGTTCAGCTCCATGGTCTGGAACAAGGTGGTCAGTCCCTCAGCCTGGAGAAGAGTTCAGCTCCATGGTCTGGAACAAGGTGGTCAGTTCCTCAGCCTGGAGAAGAATTCAGCTCCATGGTCTGGAACAAGGTGGTCAGTCCCTCAGCCTGGAGAAGAGTTCAGCTCCATGGTCTGGAACAAGGTGGTCAGTCCCTCAGCCTGGAGAAGAGTTCAGCTCCATGGTCTGGAACAAGGTGGTCAGTTCCTCAGCCTGGAGAAGAGTTCAGCTCCATGGTCTGGAACAAGGTGGTCAGTCCCTCAGCCTGGAGAAGAGTTCAGCTCCATGGTCTGGAACAAGGTGGTCAGTTCCTCAGCCTGGAGAAGAATTCAGCTCCATGGTCTGGAACAAGGTGGTCAGTCCCTCAGCCTGGAGAAGAGTTCAGCTCCATGGTCTGGAACAAGGTGGTCAGTTCCTCAGCTTGGAGAAGAATTCAGCTCCATGGTCTGGAACAAGGTGGTCAGTTCCTCAGCCTGGAGAAGAGTTCAGCTCCATGGTCTGGAACAAGGTGGTCAGTTCCTCAACCTGGAGAAGAGTTCAGCTCCATGATCTGGAATAAGGTGGTCAGTTCCTCAGCCTGGAGAAGAGCTCAGCTCCATGATCTGGAATAAGGTGGTCAGTTCCTCAGCCTGGGGAAGAGTTCAGCTCCATGGTCTGGAACAAGGTGGTCAGTTCCTCAGCCTGGAGAAGAATTCGCTCGATGGTCTAGGACAAAGTGGTCAGTCCCTCAGCCTGGAGAAGAGTCCAGTTCCATGGTCTGGAACACTGGGAATGAAACCTTATACACTGCCAAATGTAAAGCTTCCTTCTGATGCTTCAGCTTCAGATTACGGAGCTGAGCCCTTCTCCAGGCTAAGGGACTGACCACCTCAAAACTGCAGTCATAACACTTTGTTAGGACAGAAACCACTAGTATGCAGATGAATTTTTGGCAAATTAATCCTAATGGATCTAGACATTGTGTACCGTGGCTGGGTTGGTAGTGCACTCGCCTCACACACTGAGGACATTGGTTCGATCCCCGGTACGAGTGGAAGCATTGGGGCGTGTTTCCTTAAGACACCTGTTGTCCCTGTTCACCTATCAGTAAGTAGGTATTTGGGTGTTAGTTACTTTTACACCTGCTGTCCCTGTTCACCTAGCAGTAAGTAGGTACCTGGGTGGTAGTTACCTTACACCTGCTGTCACTGTTCACCTAGCAGCAAGTAGGTACCTGGGTGGTAGTTACCTTACACCTGCTGTCACGTCACCTAGCACAAGTAGGTCCCTTTGGGGAAATTAGTGACGGCTTGGGTGCATCCTGTGGGGCAAAATTAACCTAAGTTTGCCGAAAATGTTTCTACATAACCAGGAACTTTCTATATAGTACGGCATAGGTGTGAGCTATGGTCTGTATAAGTTGTATCTTGTACTGGTAGAAATATACATTATTATTATTAGTAGTAGTAGTAGTAGTACACGTGTCTCTCACATACTAGGCCTACTATAAAACTAGAGGTTGTTAAACTACGAGCATCGGCCCAAAAGGGGTGTCAGTGTTCCGTTCTACACATGTACACCAAGGTTACATCAGTGGAAAGTATCAGTGTACCTGCAGTGGGTGGTGAGGTCAGTGTGTTTACACTGACTAATATGGCTCCAATCACAGCACTTTCTTATTGGGGAACTGAGTCAACACGCATGTGTAAGATTTGTACTTCACTGCCCTGGGTACTAGTCGTAGGGGGCGCTGACCCCCAGGATTCGTCTCCTGGTAATGGTTGGTTGGGCGCCTCCAGAAGGTTGTAACACTTTCACTGTCATTCGTGCAATGACTGTCTTGCCAGGAGTGTGTTGATATTACTGTTCAGATGACCCTTTGTACTGTAACATTCTCACCCATCCTTCAGAGTACAGGCACTGTACTTCCCACCTCCAGGACTGTAACATTCCCAAGCCATCCTTCAGAGTACAGGCACTGTACTTCCCACCTTTCCCGGACGTAACATTCCCAGCCATCCTTCAGAGTACAGGCACTGTACTTCCCACCTCCAGGACTGTAACATTCCCAGCCATCCTTCAGAGTACAGGCACTGTACTTCCCACCTCCAGGACTGTAACATTCCCAGTCATCCTTCAGAGTACAAGCACTGAAATTCCCACCTCCAGGACTGTAAAAAATTTCCCCGCCATCCTTCAGAGTACAGGCACTGTACTTCCCACCTCCAGGACTGTAACATTCCCAGCCATCCTTCAGAGTACAGGCACTGTACTTCCCACCTCCAGGACTGTAACATTCCCAGTCATCCTTCAGAGTACAGGCACTGTACTTCCCACCTCCAGGACTGTAACATTCCCAGTCATCCTTCAGAGTACAGGCACTGTACTTCCCACCTCCAGGACTGTAACATTCCCAGCCATCCTTCAGAGTACAGGCACTGTACTTACGACCTCCAGGACTGTAACATTCTTACCCATCCTTCAGAGTACAGGCACTGTACTTTCCACCTCCAGGACTGTAACATTCTCACCCTCCTTCAAGTACAGGCACTGTACTTTCCCCCCTCCAGGACTGTAACATTCCCAGCCATCCTTCAGAGTACAGGCACTGTACTTTCCACCTCCAGGACTGTAACATTCCCAGCCATCCTTTAGAGTACAAAGGGACTGTAAATTTCCCACCCCCCAGGACTGTAACATTCTTACCCATCCTTCAGAGTACAGGCACTGTACTTTCCACCTCCAGGACTGTAACATTCCCAGCCATCCTTCAGAGTACAGGCACTGTACTTCCCACCTCCAGGACTGTTAAAAATTCTCACCCATCCTTCAGAGTACAGGCACGTATTCCCCACCTCCAGGACTGTAACTTTTCCCACCATTCTTCAAATACAGGCACTGTAAATTCCCACCTCCAGGACTGTAACATTCCCACCCATCCTTCAGAGTACAGGCACTGTACTTTCCACCTCCAGGACTGTAACATTCTCACCCATCCTTCAGAGTACAGGCACTGTTCTTCCCAAATCCAGGACTGTAACATTCTCACCCATCCTTCAGAGTACAGGCACTGTACTTTCCACCTCCAGGACTGTAACATTCTCACCCATCCTTCAGAGTAAAAGGCACTGTACTTTCCACCTCCAGGGCTGTAACATTCACCATCCTTCAGAGTACAGGCACTGTAAATTCCCACCTACAGGACTGTAACATTCTAACCCATCCTTCAGAGTACAGGCAAATGTACTCCCACCTCCAGGATTGTAACATTCTCAGCCATCCTTCAGAGTACAGCACTGTACTTTTCCACCTCCGGACTGTCACATTCTCAGCCATCCTTCAGAAAACAGGCACTGTACTTCCCACCTCCAGGACTGTAACATTCCCAGCCATCCTTCAGAGTACAGGCACTGTACCATCCCACCTCCAGGACTGTAACATTCCCAGCCATCCTTTAGAGTACAGGCACTGAAATTCCCCCCTCCAGGACTGTAACTTTCCCAGCCATCCTTCAGAGTAAAGGCACTGTAACTTCCCACCTCCAGGGCTGTAACATTTCCATCCATCCTTCAGAGTACAGGCACTGTACTTCCCACCTCCAGGACTGTAACATTCTAACCCATCCTTCAGAGTTCAGGCACTGTACTTCCCACCTCCAGTACTGTAACATTCTCACCCATCCTTCAGAGTACAGGCATTGTACTTCCCACCTCCAGGATTGTAACATTCTAACCCATCCTTCAGAGTTCAGGCACTGTACTTCCCACCACCAGTACTGTAACATTCTCACCCATCCTTCAGAGTACAGGCATTGTACTTCCCACCTCCAGGACTGTAACATTCTAACCCATCCTTCAGAGTACAGGCACTGTACTTCCCACCTCCAGGACTGTAACATTCCCAGCCATCCTCCAGAGTACAGGCACTGTACTTCCCACCTCCAGGACTGTAACATTCCCAGCCATCCTTCAGAGTACAGGCACTGTACTTCCCACCTCCAGGACTGTAACATTCCCAGCCATCCTCCAGAGTACAGGCACTGTACTTCCCACCTCCAGGACTGTAACATTCTCAGCCATTCTTCAGAGTACAGGCACTGTACTTCCCACCTCAAGGACTGAACATTTTTTCCCCGCCATCCTTCAGAGTAAAAGGCACTGTACTTTCCACCTCCAGGACTGTAACATTCCCAGCCATTCTTCAGAGTACAGGCACTGTACTTCCCACCTCCAGGACTGTAACATTCCCAGCCATTCTTCAGAGTACAGGCACTGTACTTTCCACCTCCAGGACTGTAACATTCCCAGCCATCCTTCAGAGTACAGGCACTGTACTTCCCACCTCCAGGGCGTAACATTCCCAGTCATTTCCTTCCAGAGTACAGGGACAGTACTTTCCACCTCCAGGACTGTAACATTCCAGCCATTCTTCAGAGTACAGGCACTGTACTTTCCCACCTCAAGGACTGTAACATTCCCAGCCATCCTTCAGAGTACAGGCACTGTACTTCCCACCTCCAGGACTGTAACATTCCCAGCCATTCTTCAGAGTACAGGCACTGTACTTCCCACCTCCAGGACTGTAACATTCCCAGTCATCCTTCAGAGTACAGGCACTGTACTTTCCACCTCCAGGACTGTAACATTCCCAGTCATCCTTCAGAGTACAGGCACTGTACTTCCACCTCCAGGGCTGTAACATTCCCACCATTCTTCAAGTACAGGCACTGTACTTCCCACCTCCAGGGCTGTAACATTCCCAGCCATTCTTCAGAGTACAGGCACTGTACTTCCCACCTCCAGGATTGTAACATTCTCACCCATCCTTCAGAGTACAGGCACTGTACTTCCCACCTCCAGTACTGTAACATTCTCACCCATCCTTCAGAGTACAGGTACTGTACTTCCCACCTCCAGTACTGTAACATTCTCACCCATCCTTCAGAGTACATGCACTGTACTTCCCACCTCCAGGACTGTAACATTCCCAGCCATCCTTCAGAGTACAGGCATTGTACTTCCCACCTCCAGGATTGTAACATTCTAACCCATCCTTCAGAGTACAGGCACTGTACTTCCCACCTCCAGGACTGTAACATTTCCATCCATCCTTCAGAGTACAGGCACTGTACTTCCCACCTCCAGGACTGTAACATTCCCATCCATCCTTCAGAGTACAGGCACTCTACTTCCCACTTCCAGGACTGTAACATTCCCATCCATGCTTCAGAGTACAGGCACTCTACTTCCCACTTCCAGGACTCAAGTCTGGCTAACCGGTTTCCCTGAATTTCTTCATAAATGTTACCCTGCTCACACTCCAACAGCACGTCATGTCCTAAAAACCACGTCTCCACTCTCTCCAACCTAACACGCTCACGCACGCTTCATGGATGTCCAAGCCCCTCGCATACAAAACCTCCTTTATCCCCTCCCTCCAACTTTTCCTAGGACGACCCCTACCCTCCTTCCTTCCACCCATGATTTATATATAAAGTCATCCTATTCTGCTCCATCCTCTCTAAATGTCTAAACCACATCCACAACCTTCCTCAGCCCTTTGGATTATACTCTTGGAATCTCCACATTTCGTCGCCTCCGAACATAATATTCATGCCACAAACCATACCACGGGTGGGGTTAGAACCCACGACCAGAGTCTCAAAACTCCAGACCGACACGTTAGCCACTGGGCCAGCTAGTGGAGTTTTGGTCCGGAGTTTTGAGACTCTGATCGCGGGTTCTAACCTCACTCGTGGTATGGTTTGTTTGCAATCGTGTCATTACGATTTCGTGATTCATACCACACATTGCCCTCACACGAAAATCACTCACTACGAAAGCAAAAGACTTGGCAGACGATGCAACATCCCCCCAATGAAAAGCAGGGGTGTCACTAGCACGTTAAGAGACCATACAATAAGTGTCAGGGGCCCGAGACTGTTCAACTGCCTCCCAGCATACATAAGGGGGATTACCAACAGACCCCTGGTTGTCTTCAAGACCCCTGACTGTCTTCAAGACCCCTGGTTGTCTTCAAGACCCCTGACTGTCTTCAAGACCCCTGGTTGTCTTCAAGACCCCTGACTGTCTTCAAGACCCCTGGTTGTCTTCAAGACCCCTGACTGTCTTCAAAACCCCTGGTTGTCTTCAAGACCCCTGACTGTCTTCAAGACCCCTGGTTGTCTTCAAGACCCCTGACTGTCAAGACCCCTGGTTGTCTTCAAGACCCCTGACTGTCAAGACCTCTGGTTGTCTTCAAGACCCCAGACTGTCTTCAAGACCCCTGGTTGTCTTCAAGACCCCTGACTGTCAAGACCTCTGGTTGTCTTCAAGACCCCTGACTGTCTTCAAGACCCCTGGTTGTCTTCAAGACCCCTGACTGTCAAGACCTCTGGTTGTCTTCAAGACCCCAGACTGTCTTCAAGACCCCTGGTTTTTCTTCAAGACCCCTGACTGTCAAGACCTCTGGTTGTCTTCAAGACCCAGACTGTCTTCAAGACCCCTGGTTGTCTTCAAGACCCCTGACTGTCAAGACCTCTGGTTGTCTTCAAGACCCCTGACTGTCTTCAAGACCCCTGGTTGTCTTCAAGACCCCTGACTGTCAAGACCTCTGGTTGTCTTCAAGACCCCAGACTGTCTTCAAGACCCCTGGTTGTCTTCAAGACCCCTGACTGTCAAGACCTCTGGTTGTCTTCAAGACCCCAGACTGTCTTCAAGACCCCTGGTTGTCTTCAAGACCCCTGACTGTCTTCAAGACCCCTGGTTGTCTTCAAGACCCCAGACTGTCTTCAAGACCCCTGGTTGTCTTCAAGACCCCTGACTGTCTTCAAGACCCCTGGTTGTCTTCAAGACCCCTGACTGTCTTCAAGACCCCTGGTTGTCTTCAAGACCCCTGACTGTCTTCAAGACCCCTGGTTGTCTTCAAGACCCCTGACTGTCTTCAAGACCCCTGGTTGTCTTCAAGACCCCTGGTTGTCTTCAAGACCCCTGGTTGTCTTCAAGACCCCTGAGTGTCTTCAAGAAGGCACTGGACACGCACCTAAAGTCAGTACCCGACCAGCCGGGCTGTGGGTCATACATTGGGTTGCATGCGGCCAACAGTAATAGCCTGGTTGATCGGGCCCTGATCCATCATGAAGTCTGGTCACACACCGGGCCGCGAGGGCGTTGACCCCCGAAACCCTCTTCAGGTATACCAACAGTGAACAGTGAAAGTTCTCTACTTTCTTTATATCTTTACTTTCACCTGCCTTGTAAGTGGCTGTTAGAGTACAACAGTATTCCAGCCTAGAGAGAACAAGTGACTTAAAGAGGATCATCACTGGCTTGCCATCCCTTGTTTTGAAGGTTCTAGTTATCCATCAATTGTTTTGAAGGTTCTAGTTATCCATCCCTTGTTTTGAAGGTTCTAGTTATCCATCAATTGTTTTGAAGGTTCTAGTTATCCATCCCTTGTTTTGAAGGTTCTAGTTATCCATCCCTTGCTTTGAAGGTTCTAGTTATCCATCCCTTGTTTTGAAAGTTCTAGTTATCCATCCCTTGTTTTGAAAGTTCTAGTTATCAATCCCTTGCTTTGAAGGTTCTAGTTATCCATCCCTTGTTTTGAAAATTCTAGTTATCCATCCCTTGTTTTGAAAGTTCTAGTTATCCATCCCTTGTTCTGAAAGTTCTAGTTATCCATCTTATCACTGTGAGAGTGACATTGTTGTGATCCTTGAAGGTGAGATCCTCTGGCATTATCACTCCCAGGTCCTTCACATTACTCTGTCACTCTAATGTGTGAAAAGAGTTAGTTTTATAATCTTCTCTAGCTTTTATTTCTTCTGTTGTTACCCAGACACCCCCCCCTCTCTCTCTCTCTCTCTTCCTGAGGTTATATGCAGCTAGCATACACAAACAGTCTGGTTATTATAACAATACTGTCCAGCTATTGTTTACTGAAAGGTATATGTAAATGTGTGTGTGTGTGTGTGTGTGTGTGTGTGTGTGTGTGTGTGTGTGTGTGTGGTTGGTGTGTGTGTGTATGTTGTGGTGTGTGTGTTGTGTGTGTGGTGTGTGTGTTTGTGTGTGTTTGTGTGTTGTGTGTGTGTTTGTTGTGTTGTGTGTGTGTTGTGTGTGTGTGTGTTTGTGTGTGTGTTGTGTGTGTGTGTGTTGTGTGTGGTTGTGTGTGTGTGTGTGTGTTGTGGTGTGTTGTGTGTGTTGTGTGTGTGGTTGTGTGTGTGTTGTGTGTGTTGTGTGTGTGTGTGTGTGTGTGTTGTGTGTGTGTTGTGTGTGTGTTGTGTTTTGGTGTTGTGTGTGTGTGTGTGTGTGTGTGTGTGTGTGTGTTGTGTGTGTGTGTGTGTGTGTTGTGTTGTTGTGTGTGTTGTGTGTGTTGTGTTGTGTGTGTGGTTGTGTGTGTGTGTGTGTGTGTGTTGTGTTGTGTTGTGTGTGTGTGTGTGTTGTGTTTGTGTTGTGTGTGTTGTGTGTGTGTGTGTGTGTGTGTGTGTGTGTGTGTGTTGTGTGTGTGTGGTGTGTGTGTGTGGTTGTGTGTGTGTGTGTGTGTGTGTGTGTGTGTGTGTGTGTGTGTGTGTTGTTTTGTGGTGTGGTGTGGTGTGTTGTGTGTTGGTGTTTGTTGTGTGTTGTGTGTGTGTGTGGTGTTGTGTGTGTGTGTGTTGTGTTGTGTGTGTGTGTGTGTGTGTGTGTGTGTGTGTGTTGTGGTGTGTGTGTGTGTTGTGTGGTGTTGTGTGTGTGTGGTGTGTGTGTGTGTGTGTGTGTGTGTGGTGTTGTGTGTGTGTGTGTGTGTTGTGTGTGTGTGTGTGTGTGTGTGTGTGTGTGTGTGTGTGTGTGGTGTGTGTGGTGTTGTGTGTGTGTGTGTGTGTGTGTTGTGTGTGTGTTGTGTGGTGTGTGTGTTGTTGTGTGTGGTGTGTTGTTTTGTGTGTGTGTGTGCGTTGTGTGTGTGTGGTTTGTGTTGTGTGTGTGTGTGTGTGTGTGTGTGTGTGTGTGTGTGTGTGTAGTGTGTTGTTGTGTGTGTGTGTGTGTGGTGTGTGTGTGTGTGTGTGTGTGTGTGGTGTTGTGGTGTGTGTGTGTGGTGTTCCTGGTGTGTGCATGTGCGTGTTGTTGTTAGTGTGTGTCTGATGCTCTGTCGTGTGTGTCTGTTGTGTGTGTGTGTTGTGTGTGTGGTGTTGTGTGTGTGTGTGTGTGTGCTGTGTGTTGTGTGTGTGTGTGTGTTCTGTGTGTTCCGTGTGTGTGTGTGTTGTGTGTGTGTGTGTGTGTTGTGTGTGTGTGTGTGTGTGTGTGTGTGTGTGTGTGTGTGTGTGTGTGTGCTCCTGTGTCGTCGTGTGCTTGTTATGTGTTTGTGTGTGTCCCCTGTGTTGTCCTGTTGTGTCCTTGTGTGCTGTGTTGTGTCTGTCCCCTTGTGTCATGTGTCGCTTGTGTTGTGTTGGTGCTGTGTCATTGGTTTTGTGTGTGTGTGTCTGTGTTGTGTGTGTCTTGTGTGTGTCCCTTGTGTGTGTCCTGTGCTGTGTTCTGTTGCTGTGTTGTTGCGTGTCCCTGTTCTGTGTCCCCTTGTGCTGTGTCCCCTTGTTGTGTGTCCCCTTGTTGTGGTCCTTGGTTGCTGTCCCACGCTTGATTGCATGTCCCTTGGTGACCCGTGATTTCCCATTCGATGACTCAGTCTTCGTTGTTGTGTCCCCTTGTTGCTGTGTCCCCTTGTTGCTGTGTCCCCTTGTTGCTGTGTCCCCTTGTTGTTGTGTCCCTTTCTTGTTGTGTCCCCTTCTTGTTGTGTCCACTTGTTGCTGTGTCCCCTTGTTGCTGTGTTCCCTTGTTGCTGTGTCCCCTTGTTGCTGTGTCCCCTTGTTGCTGTGTCCCCTTGTTGCTGTGTCCCCTTGTTGTTGTGTCCCCTTGTTGCTGTGTTCCCCTTGTTGTTGTGTCCCCTTGTTGCTGTGTCCCCTTGTTGTTGTGTCCCCTTGTTGCTGTGTTCCCCTCTTGCTGTGTCCCCTTGTTGTTGTGTCCCCTGGTTGCTGTGTCCCCTTGCTGCTGTGTCCCCTTTTTGCTGTGTCCCCTTGTTGCTGTGTCCCATCTCTGGAACATCCTGTCTTTGGCCACCTGTCAATTCTTTTCAGTATTTTATATGTCGCTATCATGACCCCCCTGTCCTTCCTGTCCTCCAGTGTGGTCAGGTTGATTTCTCTTAACCTCTCCTCGTAGGACATACCTCTTAGCTCCGGGACTAGTCTTGTTGCAAACCTTTGCACTTTCTCTAATTTCTTGACGTCCCTGTTCCATACTGGTGCTGTATACTCCAGTATGGGGCTGACGTACACGGTGTACAGGGTCCGGAACGACTTCTTACTCAGATGTCAGAAAGCTATTCTCAGGTTTGCCAGGCTCCCATATGCTGCAGCAGTTATTTGGTTGATATGGGCCTAAGGAGATGTGCTCGGTATGATACTCACTCCAAGATCCTTCGCTTTAGGTGAGGTTTGCAGCCTTTGACCTCCTAGGCTGCACTCCGTCTGTGGGCTTCTTTACCCCTCCCCGATCTTCATAACTTTGCACTTGGTGGGGTTAAACTCCAAGAGCCAGTTTTTGGACCAGGCTTGTAGCCTGTCCAGATCTTGTAGCCTTACCTGATCCTCGTCCACCTGTATTCTCCTCATTAGCTTCACATCGTCTGCAAACAGGGACACTTCTGAGTCTATCCCTTCCATTATGTCATTCACATACACTAGAAACAGCACTGGACCTAGGACTGACCCTTGTGGAACTCCACTCGACACATGAACCCATTCCAACACCTCATCACATACCATCACCCATTCTTTCCTTCCTGTCAGGTATTCCCCGAACCACTGTGATGCTTTCCCTGCTATTTCTCTGGCTTTCGTATCAGTCCCCTGCATCCTACTGTATCAAAAAACTTTCCTACAGTCCAGTCCAGTAGCAGAGTTAGGTTGTATTATCTCATTTTCATAAATACATTCATTTAATATATTTTATTTCAAGATAATGGTGGATTCGATGTTTGTTACTTCCTCTTGTAAATTCTCCCAGTGTTCAACCAGACACCTTGTCGAGGAATATTTCCCTGGTATCTGTTCAATACTGTTGACCACTATGACATGGTCTTGGATGGTCACTCCTGCCTCTCACAACTACTGGACCACTATGACATGGTCTTGGATGGTCACTCCTGCCTCTCACAACTACTGGACCACTATGACATGGTCTTGGATGGTCGTTCCTGCCACTCACAACTACTGGACCACTATGACATGGTCTTGGATGGTCGTTCCTGCCACTCACAACTACTGGACCACTATGACATGGTCTTGTATGGTCACTCCTGCCTCTCACAACTACTGGACCATTATGACATGGTCTTGGATGGTCACTCCTGCCTCTCACAACTACTAGACCACTATGACATGGTCTTGGATGGTCACTCCTCCCTCTCACAACTACTGGACCACTATGACATGGTCTTGGATGGTCGTTCCTGCCACTCACAACTACTGGACCACTATGACATGGTCTTGGATGGTCGTTCCTGCCACTCACAACTACTGGACCACTATGACATGGTCTTGTATGGTCACTCCTGCCTCTCACAACTACTGGACCATTATGACATGGTCTTGGATGGTCACTCCTGCCTCTCACAACTACTGGACCACTATGACATGGTCTTGGATGGTCACTCCTGCCTCTCACAACTACTGGACCACTATGACATGGTCTTGGATGGTCACTCCTGCCTCTCACAACTACTGGACCACTATGACATGGTCTTGGATGGTCGCTCCTGCCTCTCACAACTACTGGACCACTATGACATGGTCTTGGACGGTCACTCCTGCCTTTCACAACTACTGGACCACTATGACGTGGTCTTGGATGGTCACTACTGCCTCTCACAACTACTGGACCACTATGACATGGTCTTGGATGGTCACTCCTGCCTCTCACAACTACTGGACCACTATGACATGGTCTTGGATGGTCACTCCTGCCTCTCACAACTACTGGACCACTATGACATGGTCTTGGATGGTCACTCCTGCCTCTCACAACTACTGGACCACTATGACATGGTCTTGGATGGTCACTCCTGCCTCTCACAACTAATGGACCACTATGACATGGTCTTGGATGGTCACTCCTGCCTCTCACAACTACTGGACCACTATGACATGGTCTTGGATGGTCACTCCTGCCTTTCACAACTAATGAACCACTATGACATGGTCTTGGATGGTCACTCCTGCCTTTCACAACTACTGGACCACTATGACATGGTCTTGGATGGTCACTCCTGCCTCTCACAACTACTGGACCACTATGACATGGTCTTGGATGGTCACTCCTGCCTTTCACAACTAATGAACCACTATGACATGGTCTTGGATGGTCACTCCTGCCTTTCACAACTAATGAACCACTATGACATGGTCTTGGATGGTCACTCCTGCCTCTCACAACTAATGGACCACTATGACATGGTCTTGGATGGTCACTCCTGCCTCTCACAACTACTGGACCACTATGACATGGTCTTGGATGGTCACTCCTGCCTCTCACAACTAATGGACCACTATGACATGGTCTTGGATGGTCACTCCTGCCTCTCACAAGTACTGGACCACTATGACATGGTCTTGGATGGTCACTCCTGCCTTTCACAACTAATGAACCACTATGACATGGTCTTGGATGGTCACTCCTGCCTCTCACAACTACTGGACCACTATGACATGGTCTTGGATGGTTACTCCTGCCTCTCACAACTACTGGACCACTATGACATGGTCTTGGATGGTCACTCCTGCCTCTCACAACTACTGGACCACTATGACATGGTCTTGGATGGTCACTCCTGCCTCTCACAACTAATGGACCACTATGACATGGTCTTGGATGGTCACTCCTGCCTCTCACAACTACTGGACCACTATGACATGGTCTTGGATGGTCACTCCTGCCTCTCACAACTACTGGACCACTATGACATGGTCTTGGATGGTCACTCCTGCCTCTCACAACTACTGGACCACTATGACATGGTCTTGGATGGTCATCCTGCCTTTCACAACTACTGAACCACTATGACATGGTCTTGGATGGTCACTCCTGCCTCTCACAACTACTGGACCACTATGACATGGTCTTGGATGGTCACTCCTGCCTTTCACAACTACTGAACCACTATGACATGGTCTTGGATGGTCACTCCTGCCTCTCACAACTACTGGACCACTATGGCATGGTCTTGGATGGTCACTCCTGCCTCTCACAACTACTGGACCACTATGACATGGTCTTGGATGGTCACTCCTGCCTCTCACAACTACTGGACCACTATGACATGGTCTTGGATGGTCACTCCTGCCTCTCACAACTACTGGACCACTATGACATGGTTTTGGATGGTCACTCCTGCCTTTCACAACTACTGAACCACTATGACATGGTCTTGGATGGTCACTCCTGCCTCTCACAACTACTGGACCACTATGACATGGTCTTGGATGGTCACTCCTGCCTCTCACAACTACTGGACCACTATGACATGGTCTTGGATGATCACTACTGCCTCTCACAACTACTGGACCACTATAACATGGTCTTGGATGGTCACTCCTGCCTCTCACAACTACTGGACCACTATGACAAGGTCCTGGATGTCCTAGAGGATAAACAAAACACAGATGTAGTATACACAAACTTTGTGAAAGCCTCGACAAGTGTGACCATGGTGTAATAGCACACAAAATGTGTGATAAAGGAATAACAGGAAAAGTTGGTAGATGGATCTATAACTTCCTGACAAATACAACAGAGTAGTAAATAAAGTCTGAGGCGGCTACGGTGAAAAGCTCTGTTCCACAAGGTACAGTACTGGCTCCCAGTGTTCCACAAGGTACAGTACTGGCTACCAGTGTTCCACAAGGTGCAGTACTGGCTACCAGTGTTCCACAAGGTACAGTACTGGCTACCAGTGTTCCACAAGGTACAATACTGGCTACCAGTGTTCCACAAGGTACGGTACTGGCTCCCAGTGTTCCACAAGGTACGGTACTGGCTACCAGTGTTCCACAAGGTACAGTACTGGCTACCAGTGTTCCACAAGGTACAGTACTGGCTACCAGTGTTCCACAAGGTACAGTACTGGCTACCAGTGTTCCACAAGGTACGGTACTGGCTACCAGTGTTCTACAAGGTACAGTACTGGTTCCCAGTGCTCCACAAGGTACAGTACTGGCTACCAGTGTTCCACAAGGTACAGTACTGGCTACCAGTGTTCCACAAGGTACAGTACTGGCTCCCAGTGTTCCACAAGGTACAGTACTGGCTCCCAGTATTCCACTAGGTACAGTACTGGCTACCAGTGTTCCACAAGGTACAGTACTGGCTACCAGTGTTCCACAAGGTACAGTACTGGCTCCCAGTGTTCCACAAGGTACAGTACTGGCTCCCAGTGTTCCACAAGGTACGGTACTGGCTACCAGTGTTCTACAAGGTACACTACTGGTTCCCAGTGCTCCACAAGGTACAGTACTGGCTACCAGTGTTCCACAAGGTACAGTACTGGCTACCAGTGTTCCACAAGGTACAGTACTGGCTCCCAGTGTTCCACAAGGTACAGTACTGGCTACCAGTGTTCCACAAGGTACAGTACTGGCTACCAGTGTTCCACAAGGTACAGTACTGGCTCCCAGTGTTCCACAAGGTACAGTACTGGCTACCAGTGTTCCACAAGGTACAGTACTGGCTACCAGTGTTCCACAAGGTACAGTACTGGCTACCAGTGTTCCACAAGGTACAGTACTGGCTCCCAGTGTTCCACAAGGTACAGTACTTTCTACCAGTGTTCCACAAGGTACAGTACTGGCTACCAGTGTTCCACAAGGTACAGTACTGGCTCCCAGTGTTCCACAAGGTACAGTACTGGCTACCAGTGTTCCACAAGGTACAGTACTGGCTCCCAGTGTTCCACAAGGTACAGTACTGGCTACCAGTGTTCCACAAGGTACAGTACTGGCTCCCAGTGTTCCACAAGGTACAGTACTGGCTCCCAGTGTTCCACAAGGTACAGTACTGGCTACCAGTGTTCCACAAGGTACAGTACTGGCTACCAGTGTTCCACAAGGTACAGTACTGGCTATCAGTGTTCCACAAGGTGCAGTACTGGCTACCAGTGTTCCACAAGGTACAGTACTGGCTACCATGTGTTCCACAAGGTACAGTACTGGCTACCAGTGTTCCACAAGGTACAGTACTGGCTACCAGTGTTCCACAAGGTACAGTACTGGCTACCAGTGTTCCACAAGGTACAGTACTGGCTACCAGTGTTCCACAAGGTACAGTACTGGCTATCAGTGTTCCACAAGGTGCAGTACTGGCTACCAGTGTTCCACAAGGTACAGTACTGGCTACCAGTGTTCCACAAGGTACAGTACTGGCTACCAGTGTTCCACAAGGTACAGTACTGGCTACCAGTGTTCCACAAGGTACAGTACTGGCTACCAGTGTTCCACAAGGTACAGTACTGGCTCCCAGTGTTCCACAAGGTACAGTACTTTCTACCAGTGTTCCACAAGGTACAGTACTGGCTACCAGTGTTCCACAAGGTACAGTACTGGCTCCCAGTGTTCCACAAGGTACAGTACTGGCTACCAGTGTTCCACAAGGTACAGTACTGGCTCCCAGTGTTCCACAAGGTACAGTACTGGCTACCAGTGTTCCACAAGGTACAGTACTGGCTCCCAGTGTTCCACAAGGTACAGTACTGGCTCCCAGTGTTCCACAAGGTACAGTACTGGCTACCAGTGTTCCACAAGGTACAGTACTGGCTACCAGTGTTCCACAAGGTACAGTACTGGCTATCAGTGTTCCACAAGGTGCAGTACTGGCTACCAGTGTTCCACAAGGTACAGTACTGGCTACCAGTGTTCCACAAGGTACAGTACTGGCTACCAGTGTTCCACAAGGTACAGTACTGGCTACCAGTGTTCCACAAGGTACAGTACTGGCTACCAGTGTTCCACAAGGTACAGTACTGGCTACCAGTGTTCCACAAGGTACAGTACTGGCTATCAGTGTTCCACAAGGTGCAGTACTGGCTACCAGTGTTCCACAAGGTACAGTACTGGCTACCAGTGTTCCACAAGGTACAGTACTGGCTACCAGTGTTCCACAAGGTACAGTACTGGCTACCAGTGTTCCACAAGGTACAGTACTGGCTACCAGTGTTCCACAAGGCACAGTACTGGCTCCCAGTGTTCCACAAGGCACAGTACTGGCTACCAGTGTTCCACAAGGTACAGTACTGGCTTCCAGTGTTCCACAAGGTACAGTACTGGCTACCAGTGTTCCACAAGGTACAGTACTGGCTACCAGTGTTCCACAAGGTACAGTACTGGCTACCAGTGTTCCACAAGGTACAGTACTGGCTACCAGTGTTCCACAAGGTACAGTACTGGCTACCAGTGTTCCACAAGGCACAGTACTGGCTCCCAGTGTTCCACAAGGCACAGTACTGGCTACCAGTGTTCCACAAGGTACAGTACTGGCTTCCAGTGTTCCACAAGGTACAGTACTGGCTACCAGTGTTCCACAAGGTACAGTACTGGCTACCAGTGTTCCACAAGGTACAGTACTGGCTACCAGTGTTCCACAAGGTACAGTACTGGCTACCAGTGTTCCACAAGGCACAGTACTGGCTCCCAGTGTTCCACATACTCATAACTGACACAGAGATGTCAGCCACAGCACCGTGTCCTCATTTACTGATGATACCAGAGTTTACATGACAATGTCATCCATGTCCAAGAGGACATTACCTAAGCCTTTAATGGGCCTCAGAAAATATGAAATTCAATGTAGACAGATTTAAATTACTCCGCTATGGAAAACTCGAGTAAGTAAAAGGTGTATCGGTGTATAAAACAAATTCCAACTACACAATAGAGCCAAAAAGTAATGTGAAGGACCTGGGAGTCATAATGTCAGAGGATCTCAAATTCAAAGATTACAACTATGTATCTACCTCATCTGCTAGGAAAATGATAGGATGGATAATGAGAACCTTCAAAACTAGGGACGCCAAGCCCTAGGCTGTACACTAACTGCCTCCTTCAAGGCTGGCGAAATTCCCGACCTGGAAAATGTACAATAGAGCACCTAAATTACTGGGAATGGTTGAAGTCCCTTGATTTGTACTCTCTGGAACGCTGGCGAGAAAGATACATGATAATATGTACTTAGAAAATCCTAGAGTGACTTGTCCCTAATATACACACGAAAATCACTCCCCATGAAAGCAAAAGACTCGGCAGACGATGCAACATTCCCCCATTGAAAATAAGGGGCGCCACTAGCATGATAAGAGACAATACAATAAGTGTCAGGGGCCCAAGACTGTTGAACTGCCTCCCAGCATATGTAAGAGGGATTATCAATAGACCTGGAGTTTACCTGGAGAGAGTTCCGGGGGTCAACGCCCCCGCGGCCCGGTCTGTGACCAGGCCTCCTGATGGATCAGAGCCTGATGAACCAGGCTGTTGCTGCTGGTTGCACGCAAACCAACGTACGAGCCACAGCCCGGCTGGTCAGGAACCGACTTTAGGTGCTTGTCCAGTGCCAGCTTGAAGACTGCCAGGGGTCTGTTGGTAATCCCCCTTATATATGCTGGGAGGCAGTTGAACAGTCTCGGGCCCCTGACACTTATTGTATGGTCTCTTAACGTGCTAGTGACACCCCTGCTTTTCATTGGGGGGATGGTGCATCGTCTGCCAAGTCTTTTGCTTTCGTAGTGAGTGATTTTCGTGTGCAAGTTCGGTACTAGTCCCTCTAGGATTTTCCAGGTGTATATAATCATGTATCTCTCCCGCCTGCGTTCCAGGGAATACAGGTTTAGGAACCTCAAGCGCCCCCAGTAATTGAGGTGTTTTATCTCCGTTATGCGCGCCGTGAAAGTTCTCTGTACATTTTCTAGGTCAGCAATTTCACCTGCCTTGAAAGGTGCTGTTAGTGTGCAGCAATATTCCAGCCTAGATAGAACAAGTGACCTGAAGAGTGTCATCATGGGCTTGGCATCCCTAGTTTTGAAGGTTCTCATTATCCATCCTGTCATTTTTCTAGCAGATGCGATTGATACAATGTTATGGTCCTTGAAGGTGAGATCCTCCGACATGATCACTCCCAGGTCTTTGACGTTGGTGTTTCGCTCTATTTTGTGGCCAGAATTTGTTTTGTACTCTGATGAAGATTTAATTTCCTCGTGTTTACCATATCTGAGTAATTGAAATTTCTCATCGTTGAACTTCATATTGTTTTCTGCAGCCCACTGAAAGATTTTGGTTGATGTCCGCCTGGAGCCTTGCAGTGTCTGCAATGGAAGACACTGTCATGCAGATTCGGGTGTCATCTGCAAAGGAAGACACGGTGCTGTGGCTGACATCCTTGTCTATGTCGGATATGAGGATGAGGAACAAGATGGGAGCGAGTACTGTGCCTTGTGGAACAGAGCTTTTCACCGTAGCTGCCTCGGACTTTACTCTGTTGACGACTACTCTCTGTGTTCTGTTAGTGAGGAAATTATAGATCCATCGACCGACTTTTCCTGTTATTCCTTTAGCACGCATTTTGTGCGCTATTACGCCATGGTCACACTTGTCGAAGGCTTTTGCAAAGTCTGTATATATTACATCTGCATTCTTTTTTTCTTCTAGTGCATCTAGGACCTTATCGTAATGATCCAATAGTTGAGACAGACAGGAGCGACCTGTTCTAAACCCATGTTGCCCTGGGTTGTGTAACTGATGGGTTTCTAGATGGGTGGTGATCTTGCTTCTTAGGACCCTTTCAAAGATTTTTATGATATGGGATGTTAGTGCTATCGGTCTGTAGTTCTTTGCTGTTGCTTTACTGCCCCCTTTGTGGAGTGGGGCTATGTCTGTTGTTTTTAGTAACTGTGGGACGACCCCCGTGTCCATGCTCCCTCTCCATAGGATGGAAAAGGCTCGTGATAGGGGCTTCTTGCAGTTCTTGATGAACACGGAGTTCCATGAGTCTGGCCCTGGGGCAGAGTGCATGGGTATGTCATTTATCGCCTGTTCGAAGTCATTTGGCGTCAGGATAACATCGGATAGGCTTGTGTTAACCAAATTCTGTGGCTTTCTCATAAAAAATTCATTTTGATCTTCGACTCTCAGTCTGGTTAGCGGCTTGCTAAAAACTGAGTCATATTGGGACTTGAGTAGCTCACTCATTTCGTTGCTGTCATCTGTGTAGGACCCATCTTGTTTAAGTAGGGGCCCAATACTGGACGTTGTTCTCGACTTTGATTTGGCATAGGAGAAGAAATACTTTGGGTTTCTTTCGATTTCATTTATGGCTTTTAGTTCTTCCCGCGATTCCTGACTCCTATAAGATTCCTTTAGCTTAAGTTCGATGCTTGCTATTTCTCTGACCAGTGTCTCCTTACGCATTTCAGATATATTGACCTCTTTTAGCCGCTCTGTTATTCTTTTCCGTCGCCTGTAAAGGGAGCGCCTGTCTCTTTCTATTTTACATCTACTCCTCCTTTGTCTTCAAGTCTCCTGGCTGTCTTCAAGACCCCTGGTTGTCTTCAAGACCCCTGGTTGTCTTCAAGACCCCTGGCTGTCTTCAAGACCCCTGGCTGTCTTCAAGACCCCTGGCTGTCTTCAAGACCCCTGGCTGTTTTCAAGACCCCTGGCTGTCTTCAAGACCCCTGTCTTCAAGACCCCTGACTGTCTTCAAGACCCCTGACTGTCTTCAAGAGGGAACTTGCCAGACACAAAGTCAGTACCTGACCAGCCGGGCTGTAGTTCCTACGTTGGCTTACGTGCGGCCACCAGTAACAACCTGGTTGATTAGGTCCTTATCCACCACGAGACCTGGTCATGGACCGGGCCGAGGGGGCGTTGACCCCCGAAACTAGCTCCAGGTATACTCCAGGTATGTTTATGTGTGTAGGATACCCCTGGCTACTTCACCCACTCACCCAACCAGGGGAATATCCCCTTTTAGAGATTCCTTTTCTTCCCCTCTCGTTTCCCCTTTCTATCTATCTCTCTCTTTCTCTATCTATCTATCTATGTGTCTATCTGTAATACTTTCATTTACAGTAATAGTAATAATCAAGAATGAAAGTATTAGATAAATAGATAGATAGATAGAGATAGAGAGAAAGAGAGAGAGAGAGAGAGAGAGAGAGAGAGAGAGAGAGAGAGAGAGAGAGAGAGAGAGAGAGAGAGAGAGAGAGAGAGAGAGATTTGTAATATAAGACAGAGTGACAGAGTGATTCAGTCAGAGAGTTGTGGACTGCGGGAGTGTAAACTCCCTATCTCTATCACAGCCTCACCACACTCCATCACAGCCTCACCACACTCCATCACAGCCTCACCACACTCCATCACAGCCTCACCACACACCATCACAGCCTCACCACACACCATCACAGCCTCACCACACTCCATCACAGCCTCACCACACACCATCACAGCCTCACCACACACCATCACAGCCTCACCACACACCATCACAGCCTCACCACACACACCATCACAGCCTCACCACACTCCATCACAGCCTCACCACACACCATCACAGCCTCACCACACTCCATCACAGCCTCACCACACACCATCACAGCCTCACCACACTCCATCACAGCCTCACCACACACCATCACAGCCTCACCACACACCATCACAGCCTCACCACACTCCATCACAGCCTCACCACACTCCATCACAGCCTCACCACACTCCATCACAGCCTCACCACACTCCATCACAGCCTCACCACACTCCATCACAGCATCACCACACACCATCACAGCCTCACCACACTCCATCACAGCCTCACCACACACCATCACAGCCTCACCACACACCATCACAGCCTCACCACACTCCATCACAGCCTCACCACACTCCATCACAGCCTCACCACACTCCATCACAGCCTCACCACACACCATCACAGCCTCACCACACTCCATCACAGCATCACCACACACCATCACAGCCTCACCACACTCCATCACAGCCTCACCACACTCCATCACAGCATCACCACACTCCATCACAGCATCACCACGCTCCATCACAGCATCACCACGCTCCATCACAGCATCACCACACTCCATCACAGCATCACCACACTCCATCACAGCATCACCACGCTCCATCACAGCATCACCACACTCCATCACAGCCTCACCACACTCCATCACAGCATCACCACGCTCCATCACAGCCTCACCACACACCATCACAGCCTCACCACACTCCATCACAGCCTCACCACACTCCATCACAGCCTCACCACACTCCATCACAGCATCACCACACTCCATCACAGCCTCACCACACTCCATCACAAGACCCTCCATCACCTGCCTCAACAAGCCAAAACAAACGAGATGGATATATTTATATTACTGTCGACAATCTTGTCCATCACTACAGCCTTCAAGGGTAACTCCATCACAGGTCAGTTAATTCTCCATCATGGTGGAGTAACAGTGGCTAATGGCACCATTGACTATGGTAACAATGGTGTTTATCAGTGTATATACACTGTGAGGTGTATGTCTCCGTGTATATACACTGGGAGGAGTGTATATATCAGTGTATATACACTGTGAGGTGTATATCTTAGTGTATATACACTAGGAGGTGTGTATATATCAGTGTATATACACTGTGAGGTGTATATCTTAGTGTATATACACTGGGAGGAGTGTATATATCAGTGTATATACACTGAGAGGTGTGTGTATATATCAGTGTATATACACTGTGAGGTGTATATCTTAGTGTATATACACTAGGAGGTGTGTATATATCAGTGTATATACACTGTGAGGTGTATATCTTAGTGTATATACACTAGGAGGTGTGTATATATCAGTGTATATACACTGTGAGGTGTATATCTTAGTGTATATACACTGGGAGGAGTGTATATATCAGTGTATATACACTGTGAGGTGTATATCTTAGTGTATATACACTGGGAGGAGTGTATATATCAGTGTATATACACTGAGAGGTGTGTGTATATATCAGTGTATATACACTGTGAGGTGTATATCTTAGTGTATATACACTAGGAGGTGTGTATATATCAGTGTATATACGCTGTGAGGTGTATATCTTAGTATATATATACTGGGAGGTGTGTGCATATATCAATGTATATACACTGAGAGGTGTATATCTTAGTGTATATACACTAGGAGGTGTGTATATATCAGTGTATATACACTGAGAGGTGTATATCTTAGTGTATATACACTAGGAGGTGTGTATATATCAATGTATATACACTGAGAGGTGTATATCTCAGTGTATATATACACTGGAAGGTGTATATAACCCATATATATATATATATAAACTGATAGTCGCGGATCATGGTATTGTAGGTTGTCAATTAAGAACATTGCATATGCACCATCTCACGGACGTTCTTGGTACTGCAGATGACTCCACGGACGCAGCAGTGAACTGCCACGCCCCTAAGGACGTAGGTACGTGTTCCGGGCAGCAGGAAGCCTGGTATTACAGCCGTGATGAACACAGATGTATATTCTTCGTGTATTCCGGCTGTGGTGGCAACGCTAACAGGTGAGTATACACTCCAGGTATACCTGGTGTATTCTATAGGTACACACCAGGTATACACCTGTGTCATACCAGAATATTGATAATGTATACTCCAGGTATACACCTGTGTTATACCAGAATATTGATAATGTATACTCCAGGTATACACCTGTGTCATACCAGAATATTGATAATGTATACTCCAGGTATACACCTGTGTTATACCAGAATATTGATAATGTATACTCCAGGTATACACCTGTGTCATACCAGAATATTGATAATGTATACTCCAGGTATACACCTGTGTTATACCAGAATATTGATAATGTATACTCCAGGTATACACCTGTGTCATACCAGAATATTGATAATGTATACTCCAGGTATACACCTGTGTTATACCAGAATATTTGATAATGTATACTCCAGGTATACACCTGTGTCATACCAGGTATATTAATGATATAATAATAATAATAATAATAATAATAATAATAATAATAATAATCATAATCATAATAATAATAATAATAATAATAATAATAATAATAATCATAATAATAATAATAATAATAATCATAATAATAATAATAATAATAATAATAATAATAATAATAATAATAATAATAATAATCATAATAATAATAATAATAAATAATAATAATAATAATCATAATAATAATAATAATAATAATAATAATAATAATAATAATCATAATAATAATAATAATAATAATCATAATAATAATAATAATAATAATAATAATAATAATAATAATAATCATAATAATAATAATAATAATAATCATAATAATAATAATAATAATAATAATAAATAATAATAATAATAATCATCATCATCACTGGCAGGTTCGAGTCCAGGTCATCTTGTGAGGAACACTGTCAGGAATCTAGATGCCCGGATTTGGACTGCCCGGATTCCTGCTCACGAACGTTGAGTACTACTGGATGTCTGGAGTGTGCTTGTACTAGAGGTGAGTACCATGTTGAGTACTGCTGAGAGTTCTGTGTGTTCTAGAGTACATTGTTTGATAGTTGTACTAGTGGTATAATAATACTAATAATAATAATGTATATTTCTACCAGTACAAGATACAACTTATACAGACCATAGCTCACACCTATGACATACTATATAGAAAGTTCCTGGTTATGTTGAGCATTTCTGGCGACTTATTTGTCCCCAGGATGCCACCCACACCAGTCCACTAACACCCAGGATGCCACCCACACCAGTCCACTAACACCCAGGATGCCACCCACACCAGTCCACTAACACCCAGGATGCCACCCACACCAGTCCACTAACACCAGGATGCTCCACCCACCACACCAGTCCACTAACACCCAGGATAGCCACCCACACCAGTCCACTAACACCCAGGATGCCACCCACACCAGTCCACTAACACCCAGGATGCCACCCACACCAGTCCACTAACACCCAGGATGCCACCCACACCAGTCCACTAACACCCAGGTACCTACTTACTACTAGGTGAACAGTGACAGTAGATGTAAGGTGACCAACACCCAGGTACCTACTTACTTCAAGGTGAACATAGACAGCAGGTGTCTTCAAAGCAAACACGCCTCAATGTTTCCACCCGTACCGGGGATCGAACCACGGATCTCAGTGTGTGAGGCGAGTGCGCTACCAACCCAGCCACGGGATACTAAACCAGATTCTCCCCACCGTAAGGTCTGGCCAGGGCTGGCGTCCCCAGGGCTTGACCCTGATACCGTCGCTGACTTTCACTCACCTAAATCTCCCACCATTGTGGGATTCCCGGTGTACAAATGTACACGAGCGTGTGTACATCTATCAGATACTGTAGTACACTCATGTGGGCGTGTGTACAACTTTCAGATACCGTAGTACACTCATGTGGGCGTGTGTACATCTATCAGATACTGTAGTACACTCATGTGGGCGTGTGTACAACTTTCAGATACTGTAGTACACTCATGTGGGCGTGTGTACAACTTTCAGATACTGTAGTACACTCATGTGGGCGTGTGTACATCTATCAGATACTGTAGTACACTCATGTGGGCGTGTGTACAACTTTCAGATACTGTAGTACACTCATGTGGGCGTGTGTACAACTTTCAGATACTGTAGTACACTCATGTGGGCGTGTGTACAACTTTCAGATACTGTAGTACACTCATGTGGGCGTGTGTACAACTTTCAGATACTGTAGTACACTCATGTGGGCGTGTGTACAACTTTCAGATACCGTAGTACACTCATGTGGGCGTGTGTACACCTTTCAGATACCGTAGTACACTCATGTGGGCGTTGTGTACAACTTTCAGATACTGTAGTACACTCATGTGGGCGTGTGTACACCTTTCAGATACCGTAGTACACTCATGTGGGCGTGTGTACATCTATCAGATACCGTAGTACACTCATGTGGGCGTGTGTACAACTTTCAGATACTGTAGTACACTCATGTGGGCGTGTGTACAACTTTCAGATACTGTAGTACACTCATGTGGGCGTGTGTACAACTTTCAGATACTGTAGTACACTCATGTGGGCGTGTGTACACCTTTCAGATACTGTAGTACACTCATGTGGGCGTGTGTACACCTTTCAGATAAGCGACGTGTGTGTGTGTGTGTACGTACACACTTAATTTACCTAATTGTGGTTTCAGACCGAGGCTCAGTGCCTGGCCCCTTCATCTTCGCTACACCGTACTGGTGTCCTCTCTCTCCCTGCTCCATGAGCTTGTTATACCTCGTCTTAATTACTATTATGGTTCTGCCATCACTACAACACTTGCCAGCTGTTCCTACTCCTGACCCTACTCTTGACCTGAAGAAATACTTCCTAACAACCCTTGACTAATCTGAGTCTTAACTTCCATGTGACACAACACTTGTGCTGTGTCCCCTTGTTTGCTGAGTCCCCTATGTGCGAGTCCCTGTGTTGCTGTGTCTCACTTGATGCTGTGTCCCCTTGTTGCTGTGTCCCCTTGTTGCTGTGTCCCCTTGTTGCTGTGTCCCCTTGTTGCTGTGTCCCCTTGTTGCTGTGACCCCTTGTTTCTGTGTCCCATCTCTGAACATCCTGTCTCTGTCCACCTTGTCTATTCCACGCAGTATTTTGTATGTCGTTATCATGTCTCCCCTGACCCTCCTGTCCTCCAGTGTGTGTGTGTGTGTGTGTGTGTGGCAGTTATTAAGGCTAAATTGAAGGCTTTACACACATACACACACACACACACACACACACACACACACACACACACACACACACACACACACACACACACACACACACACACACAAGACAGTGTGGCGCCAGTAGCCAGCATTAGAAAGCGTCTTGGGAGAGTGTTAGAGAGGAAGAGACACCATTCACATACGTCTAGCCGTTCCAGACATCCTAACACAGTGTTGAACGTTCACTTCTGAACGTTTATACTCTTTCTGAGTGATGAACAACTGACCCTTATTAGGTTAGGTTAGGTTAGGTTAGCTTGGCTAGATTAATACAAGCCAGGTTAGACTATGCTATATCTGAGTTGATTAAGCTGGAATCTAAGTAGGCTGGGTTAGGATAAGCTGCAGCGAACATGGGATATACGATATCCCAGGTATAAATGTGGTCCGTGGCTTGGTTTTGAACGCTCTCGCCTCATACACTGAGTGTCCGTGGTTCGACCCCCGGCAGGGGTGAAAACACTAGGCGTGTTACCTTACACCTGCTGTCACTGTTCACCTAGCAGTAAGTAGGTACCTGGGTGTAAGTTGCCTTATACCTGCTGTCCCTGTTCATCTAGCAAGTAGGTACCTGGGTGTTTGTTAGCTTACACCTGCTATCTATGCTCACTTAGCAGTGAGTAGGCACTTGGGTGTTAGTTACCTTATACCTGCTGCCCATGTTCACTGAGCAGTAAGTAGGTACCTGAATGTTCGTTGCCTTGCACCTGCTGTTCCTGTTTACATAGCAGTAAGTAGGTACCTGGGTGTTAGTTACCTTACACCTGCTGTCCCTCTTCACCAAGCAGTAAGCAGGTACCTGGGTATCAGTCACCTTACACCTGCTGTCACTGTTCACCTAGCAGTAAATAGATACCTGGGTGTTAGCCAACTGGTGTGGGTCGCACCTTGGGGGACAAGACTTTACTGGGCTATCCTGGGTGGCTAATTCCGGGTTAGCCATTCAGTCCACTCAGAGAAGCGTATATATGAACAATCTTTTGTTCCAGATGAGGCAAAGGCTGTGTGTTCCAAACAAATGAAGCGGGGCTACTGTCGAGCCTTGTTCCACAAGTGGGCTTGGGTGCCCGAAAATGGACGCTGTGAGCATTTCGTCTACGGGGGATGTGGAGGAAACGAAAATACCTTCGATACTGAAGAAATGTGCCTTAGGGTGTGCTCTGGGGTGTAACAGGATGTGCTCTAGAGTGTAACACTACCTGTGATATATGGTGGGCAAGCCTGCCCATCATTGTGTACTTACGAAACAAATTTGCGGCCAGCAACACTTGTGTTAGGGCATTGGCTCGATACGGTATAAGTTGTCAGTAGCCCTATAAACCCTAACAACTGGAATAAATACACCAAGGACTACGGTGTAAGCTGTCAGTAGCCCTATAAACCCCAACAACTGGAATAAATACACCATGGACTACGGTGTAAGCTGTCAGTAGCCCTATAAACCCCAACAACTGGAATAAATACACCAAGGACTACGGTGTAAGTTGTCAGTAGCCCTATAAACCCCAACAACTGGAATAAATACACCAAGGACTACGGTGTAAGTTGTCAGTAGCCCTATAAACCCCAACAACTGGAATAAATACACCAAGGACTATGGTGTAAGTTGTCAGTAGCCCTATAAACCACAACAACTGGAATAAATACACCAAGGACTACAGTGTAAGTTGTCAGTAGCCCTATAAACCCCAACAACTGGAATAAATACACCAAGGACTACGGTGTAAGTTGTCAGTAGCCCTATAAACCCCAACAACTGGAATAAATACCAAGGACTACGGTGTAAGTTGTCAGTAGCCCTATAAACCCCAACAACTGGAATAAATACACCAAGGACTACGGTGTAAGTTGTCAGTAGCCCTATAAACCCCAACAACTGGAATAAATACACCAAGGACTACGGTGTAAGCTGTCAGTAGCCCTATAAACCAACATCAACAGTAACATATACATCAGTGTTCTACGGTGTAAACTGTCAGTAGCCCTATAAACCAACATCAACAATAACATATACATCAGTGTTCTACGGTGTAAACTGTCAGTAGCCCTATAAACCAACATCAACAATGACAAATACACCAAGGACTACGGTGTAAACTGTCAGTAGCCCTATAAACCAACATCAACAATGACAAATACACCAAGGACTACGATGTAAACTGTCAGTAGCCCTATAAACCAACATCAACAATACAAATACACCAAGGACTACGGTGTAAGCTGTCAGTAGCCCTATAAACCAACATCAACAATGACAAATACACCAAGGACTACGGTGTAAGCTGTCAGTAGCCCTATAAACCAACATCAACAACGACAAATACACCAAGGACTACGGTGTAAGTCTGTCAGTAGCCCTATAAAACCAACATCAACAATGGACAAATACACCAAGGACTACGGTGTAAGCTGTCAGTAGCCCTATAAACCACATCAACAATGAAAAATACACCAAGGACTACGGTGTAAGTTGTCAGTAGCCTATAAACCACATCAACAATGACAAATACACCAAGGACTACGGTGTAAGCTGTCAGTAGCCCTATAAACCAACATCAACAATGACAAATACACCAAGGACTACGGTGTAAGTTGTCAGTAGCCCTATAAACCACATCAACAATGAAAAATACACCAAGGACTACGGTGTAAGTTGTCAGTAGCCCTATAAACCAACAACAACAGGAACAATTATTAAATGTAGGTTTCTTCAGACACTTAGAAAAGTGTATAATTAAAAGCTTCTTTGTTATAAGTCCAACAAAAGTCTTGTATAAGCCGTTATTTCGTTCTCTCTTAGAGACCCCCACAAAAACAGTGAGTGTAGTTGTCGTAGCAACACATGAAAGTGTTTACGCAACACTAGTGTTGGTAGCAAACCCACAGTGTTGATAAGCAACACAGTGTTGTAGCAACACAGTGCCTTAAACCCCAACAATGGTTGTAGCAACACAGTGTAGTTGTCGTAGCAACCACATGTGTAGTGTCGTCAGCAACACGTGTTGTAGCACACAGTGTTGTACCCCAACACATGTTGTATGCAAACACGTAGTGTTGTAGCAAACACTGTTGTAGCAACACATGTTGTAGAACACGTGTAGTGATCACCCTAGACCAACACTGTGTGCAATATCAGTGTTGTCTAAAACTTCTACTAGCTTCTCTATATTAAGTTTAACATCCATCTACAATATAGATTACAACAGGGTAACCAAACCGATAATCAAACAACAACTGATAAATTGACAAAAATTCATTAATATTTAGCCAAATAAACTTAGTTACTCCTATGTTATTTCTAATAAAAGATAGATAGTTTACTCCTCTGTTCTTAATAACAACATAGATAGTACTCCTCTGTTTTTTAATAAAAATGATTTAGTTACTCTCTGATTTTTAATAAAAATAGATTAGTTACTCCTCTGTTTGTTTAATACAATAGCATTAAGTTACTCACTCTGTTATGTAAAAAAAAGATTAGTTACTCCTCTGTCCTTTTAATAAAAAATAGATAGTTACCCTCTGTTTTTTATAAAAATAACAATGATTAGTTACCGCTCTGTATTTTTAATAAAAAAATACATGAGTACTCCTCTAGTTTTTTTAATAAAAAATAGATTAAGTTTTATCCTCTGTTTTCTTAATTAAAAATAGATTAGTTAACTCCTCGTTTTTTAATAAAAATAGCATTAGCTTACTCCTCTGTTTTTTTAATAAAAATAGTTAGTTACTCCACTGTTTTTTAATAAAAAAGTAGCCCATTATGTTATCCACTTGTAGTTTTGTAAAAAATGATTAGTTACTCCCTGTTTTTTATTAAAAAATAGATTAGTTTTACAACTCTGTTTTTAATAAAAATAGATAGTTACCACGTTTTTTAATAAATTATAGATTAGTTAACTACCTCTGTGTTTTAATAAAAAAATTAGATTATTACTCCGCTGTTTTTTAAAAAATAGAAATTAGTTTACTCCTCTGTTTTTATAAAAATAGATTTAGTTTACACCTTGTTGTTTTAAAAAAAGATTAGTTATTCACTCTGTTTTTTAAAAAATAGATGTAGTAACTCTCTGTTTTTTTATTAACAAAATAGATTAGTTACCCTCTGTTTTTTAATAAGAAAAATGATTAGTTACTCCATTGTTTTTTAATAAATAAAAAATGATTAGTTACTACCTCTGTTTTATTAAAAAAATAGTTAGTTACTCTTCTGTTAAAATTTACAAAAAATAGATTAGTTACTCTCTGTTTTTTATAAAAATAGATTAGTAGCACACTCTGTTTTTTTAATAAAAAATAGATTAGTTACTCCTCTGTTTTTTTAATAAAAATGATTAGTTACTCCCTGTTTTTTAATAAAAATAGATTAGTACAACACAGTGTTTTTAATAAAAGTTAGACAAGTAGTTATCCCCAAACCTGTTGTTTTTATTAAAATTAATAGATTAGTTTACTCCTTTTACTTTTTTCAAGTAAAAAAAAATAAGATTTGACCAAAATTTCATTAATATTAGAAAATAGATTAGTTACTCCTCTGTTTTTTTAAAAAAAATAGATTAGTTACTCCTCTGTTTTTTAATAAAAATAGATTAGTTACTCCTCTGTTTTTTTAATAAAAAAATAGATTAGTTACTCCTCTGTTTTTTTAATAAAAATAGATTAGTTACTCCTCTGTTTTTTAATAAAAATAGATTAGTTACTCCTCTGTTTTTGTAATAAAAAATAGATTAGTTACTCCTCTGTTTTTTTAATAAAAAATAGATTAGTTACTCCTCTGTTTTTTAATAAAAAATAGATTAGTTACTCCTCTTTTTTTAATAAAAAATAGATTAGTTACTCCTCTGTTTTTTAATAAAAAAATAGATTAGTTACTCCTCTGTTTTTTAATAAAAATAGATTAGTTACTCCTCTGTTTTTGTAATAAAAAATAGATTAGTTACTCCTCTGTTTTTTTAATAAAAAATAGATTAGTTACTCCTCTGTTTTTTAATAAAAAATAGATTAGTTACTCCTCTGTTATTTTAATAAAAAAATAGATTAGTTACTCCTCTTTTTTTTAATAAAAAAATAGATTAGTTACCTCCTCTGTTTTTTAATAAAAAATAGATTAGTTACTCCTCTGTTTTTATAATAAAAAAAATAGATTAGTTACTCCTCTTGTTTTTTAATAAAAAATAGATTAGTTACTCCTCTGTTTTTTTAATAAAAAATAGATTAGTTACTCCTCTGTTTTTTAATAAAAAAATAGATTAGTTACCCTCTGTTTTTTTAATAAAAAATAGATTAGTTTTCTCCCTTTTTTTTTTAATAAAAAATAGATTAGTTACTCCTCTGTTTTTTAATAAAAATAGATTATTATCCTCTGTTTTTTAAAAAAAAAATAGATAGTTAACCCCCTGTTTTTTTTTAAAAAAAATGATTAGTTACTCCTCTGTTTTTTTTTAAAAAAAATAATTTTTACTACTGTTTTTTTTTAAAAAAAAAAAGATTTGTTACTCCCCTGTTTTTTAAAAAAAAATTT
>NC_069475.1:7270850-7307118 GCF_026875155.1 Cherax quadricarinatus | reverse complement strand
CCTATAAACCAACTCAAAAATACAAATACAAAAGGCTACGGTGTAAACTGTCAGTAGCCCTATAAACCAACATCAACAATGACAAATACACCAAGGACTAGGGTGTAAACTGTCAGTAGCCCTAAAACCAACATCAACAAACAAATACACCAAGGACTACGGTGGTAAGCTGTCAGTAGCCCTATAAACCAACATCAACAAGACAAATACCCCAAAGGACTACGGTTGTTAACTGTCAGTACCCCTATAAACCAACATCAAAAAAGACAAATACCCCAAGGACTAGGGTTTGTAAGCTGTCAGTAGCCCTATAAACCAACATCAACAACGACAAATACACCAAGGACTACGGTGTAAGCTGTCAGTAGCCCTATAAACCAACATCAACAAGACAAATAAAACCAAGGACCAAACGGTGTAAGCTGTCAGTAGCCCTATAAACCAACATCAACAATGACAAATACACCAAGGACTACGGTGTAAGCTGTCAGTAGCCCTATAAACCAACATCAACAATGACAAATACACCAAGGACTACGGTGTAAGTTGTCAGTAGCCCTATAAACCAACATCAACAATGACAAATACACCAAGGACTACGGTGTAAGTTGTCAGTAGCCCTATAAACCAACATCAACAGGAACAATTTTAAATGTAGGTTTCTCAGACACTTAGAAAAGTGTATATTAAAGAGTCTTCTTTGATATAAGTCCAACTATATGTCTTGTAGCCTTATTTTTCTCTTCTGAGACGCCACACAGTGAGTGTAGTGTCGTAGCAACACAGTGTAGTGTTGTAGCAACACAGTGTTGTAGCAACACAGTGTTGTAGCAACACAGTGTTGTAGCAACACAGTGTTGTAGCAACACAGTGTTGTAGCAACACAGTGTAGTGTCGTAGCAACACAGTGTGAGTGTGTCCCGTAGCAACACAGTGTTGTAGCAACACAGTGTTGTAGCAACACAGTGTAGTGTTGTAGCAACACAATGTTGTAGCAACACAGTGTTGTAGTAACACAGTGTTGTAGCAACACAGTGTAGTGATCACCCTGACAACACTGTGTTGCAATATCAGTGTTGTCTAAAATTCTACATGCCTTCTCTAGAGTTAAGTTTACATCCTATCTACTTATAGATTACACAGGTTAACAAACCGAAATAAAAACAAATGATAATTTGACCAAAAAATTCATTAATATTTAGAAATAGATTAGTTACTCCTCTGTTTTTTTAATAAAAAATAGATTAGTTACTCCTCTGTTTTTTAATAAAAATAGATTAGTTACTCCTCTGTTTTTTTAATAAAAAATAGATTAGTTACTCCTCTGTTTTTTAATAAAAATAGATTAGTTACTCCTCTGTTTTTTAATAAAAATAGATTAGTTACTCCTCTGTTTTTGTAATAAAAAATAGATTAGTTACTCCTCTGTTTTTTTAATAAAAAATAGATTAGTTACTCCTCTGTTTTTTTAATAAAAAATAGATTAGTTACTCCTCTGTTTTTTAATAAAAAAATAGATTAGTTACTCCTCTGTTTTTTTAATAAAAAATAGATTAGTTACTCCTCTGTTTTTTAATAAAAATAGATTAGTTACTCCTCTGTTTTTTAATAAAAAAATAGATTAGTTACTCCTCTGTTTTTTTTAATAAAAATAGATTAGTTACTCCTCTGTTTTTTTAATAAAAAATAGATTAGTTACTCCTCTGTTTTTTTAATAAAAAATAGATTAGTTACTCCCTTTTTTTTTATTAAAAAAATAGATTATTTACTCCTCTGTTTTTTTAATAAAAATAGATTAGTTACTCCTCTGTTTTTTTTAATAAAAATAGATTAGTTACTCCTCTGTTTTTTTAATAAAAAAATAGATTAGTTACTCCTCTGTTTTTTTTAATAAAAATAGATTAGTTACTCCTCTGTTTTTTTAATAAAAATAGATTAGTTACTCCTCTGTTTTTTTATTAAAAAATAGATTAGTTACTCCTCTGTTTTTTAATAAAAATAGATTAGTTACTCCTCTGTTTTTTTAATAAAAATAGATTAGTTACTCCTCTGTTTTTTTAATAAAAAAATAGATTAGTTACTCCTCTGTTTTTTTAATAAAAAAAATAGATTAGTTACTCCTCTGTTTTTTAATAAAAATAGATTAGTTACTCTCTGTTTTTTTAATAAAAAAATAGATTAGTTACTCCTCTGTTTTTTTAATAAAAATAGATTAGTTACTCCTCTGTTTTTTTAATAAAAAATAGATTAGTTACTCCTCTGTTTTTTTAATAAAAAAATAGATTAGTTACTCCTCTGTTTTTTTAATAAAAAAATAGATTAGTTACTCCTCTGTTTTTTTAATAAAAATAGATTAGTTATCCTCTGTTTTTTTTAATTAAAAAATAGATTAGTTACTCCTCTGTTTTTTTAATAAAAAATAGATTAGTACTCCTCTGTTTTTTTAATAAAAAAATAGATTAGTTACTCCTCTTTTTTTTATAATAAAAATAGATTAGTTACTCCTCTGTTTTTTTTAAAAATACATAGTTACTCCTCTGTTTTTTAATAAAAATTATTAGTTTATCCTCTGTTTTTTTAATATTATAAAAAATATTTACTCTTGTTTTTTTTAATAAAAATAGAATTAGTACTCCTCTGTTTTTTTAAAATAAATAGTTAGTTACTCCTCTGTTTTTTTAATAAATAGATTAGTTACTCCTCGTTTTTTAATAAAAAAGTTATTACTCCTCTGTTTTTTAATAAAAATAGATAGTTTTCTCCTCTGTTTCTTTATAAAAAATAGATTAGTTACTCCTGTTTTTTTTATAAAAAATAGTATATTACCTCTGTTTTTTTAATAAAAATAGATTAGTTACTCCTCTGTTTTTTATAAAAATAGATTAGTTATTACTCCTCTGTTTTTTAAAAAATAGATAGTTACTCCTCAGTTTTAATAAAAAAATAGATTAGTTACTACTCTGTTTTTTAATAAAAAATAGTTAGTTACTCCCGTTTTTAATAAAAATAGATTAGTTACTCCTCTGTTTATTTAATTAAAAAATAAATTAGTTACTCCTCGTTTTTTAATAAAAATAGATTATTACTCCTCTGTTTTTTTTAAAAAAAAATAGATTGTTACTACTCTGTTTTTTAATAAAAAATAGTTAGTTACTCCTCAGTTTTTATTAATACAAAAAATGATTAGTGTTATCCCTGTTTCTTTAATAAAAAAATGATTATTACTCCTTGTTTTTATAATAAAAATAGATTAGTTACACTCTGTTTTTTATTAAAAAATAGTATTACACCCTGTTTTTAATAAATAAGTTGTTACTCCTCGTTTTTTTAATAAAAATAGATTATTACTACCTCTGTTTTTAAATAAAAAATTATGATTAGTTACTCCTCTGTTTTTTAATAAAAATAGTTAGTTATCCTCTGTTTTATTTAATAAAAAATAATAGTTACTCCTCTGTTTTTTTAATAAAAAATTAGATATTATCCTCTGTTCTTTATAAGAAAATAGATTAGTTACTCCTCTGTTTCTTTAATAAAAAAATAGATAGTAGTTACTCCTCTGTTTTTTATTAAAAGAATAATATTACTCCTCTGTTTTTTTATAAAAAATTGATTAGTTTACTCCTCGTTTTTTAATAAAAATAGATTAGTTACTCCTGTTTTTTAAAAAAAATAGATGTTATCCTCTGTTTTTTAATAAAAATAATAGTTTACTCCTCTGTTTTTAAAAAAAAAATAGATAGTTACCCCATTTTTTTTAAAAAACGAGAAATTTTTTTTAAATATAATTTGATTTATATTTTCTATTTTTTATTCAAAAAATATTTTTTTGTTTATTTTTATTTTCAAAATTTATTTTACGTGGTTTTGAAAAATTTTTGTTTATATTTTATATACACAAAAGTATTACACTGGGGTATATATCAGTGTATATAACCAGTGTTATTTCAAACCCGTGTATATATCAGTGTTACACCGTGTAATACACATGATAATCAGTGTAAAATACACCGTGTTATTCGTGATATACACCAGTTATTCACCCCCCGTTATACACCAGTGTTAAACACTGGGGTATATACACCAGTGTATATATCAGTGTAAACAAGTGTATATACACCAGGGGAAAATACACCAGTGTATAAACACCATGTTACCCATATATACCCAGGTAATCACCATTTTTATATATCTGTATAAACACCAGGTAATACAACCCTGTATATATCAGTGTATATACACCCGGATATACACCATGTTATATCAGTGTATTACCCATGTAATACACCATGTATATCACCCGTGTATATCACGAGTGTATCAAACCCGTAAAACACCAGGATTAACCAGTTATACCGGTTTAAAAAACCCTTATACACCAATGTTAACACCATTTTATACACCATGATTACCCAATGTATAACACCAGTATATACACCAATTATATACACCCTATTACACCCGGGTTTTCACCCAAAGTATATACACCAGGTATAAAACCAATGTTATACAACCGTGTATAACCCAATGTATATACACCAGGTATATACACCAGTGTAATTACCCAGTGTATATACCCAGTGTATCACCAAATGTATTACATGTATATACACCCGATACTACTGTATTAATACCAATCTTATATATCAGTTTTCCAAACTTTTTCAATAAATATTTAGTAAATATTCTTATTACTTCCCTAATCCTAGAAAAAATCTATTTTAATTATCTTGGTAACATGAGAACTGCATAGACAGTCGGGTTGAAACCCGCTCTCAGTATGGTAACTAGGACTAAATTCTTGGCACAGGTGGTTTTTACGTTTGTTGTGCGTCCACAGGTCATGCTGTGAGTGGCAGAGCAACCCAACACTTCGCAGGTACATGTACAAGGTATACAAGTACATGTACAAGGTATACAAGTACTGTACAAGGGTTTTCAAAATACATGTACAAGGTATACCAGTACTGTACAAGGTATACCAAAAACTGGTTTCTACAGACGGCGCGGGGGTTACCCCAAACTTTCCAAAGGGATAAACTCAGGTAAAATACATGTACAAGGTATTACCAGTACATGTTACAAGGTATACCAGTACATGTACAAGGTATACAGTACATGTACAAGGTATACAAGTACATGTACAAGGTATACAAGTACATGTACAAGGTATACAAGTACTTGTACAAGGTATACCAGTACATGTACAAGGTTTAAAAAGTACATGTACAAGGTATACAAGTATATGTAAAGGTATACCAGTACATGTACAAGTATACAAGTACATGTACAAGGTATACAATCATGTACAAGGTATACAGTACATGTACAAGGTTTTACAGCCATTTTACAAGGTATACAAGTACATGTACAAGGTATACAAGTAATGTACAAGGTATAAGTACATGTAAAGGTTAAGTACATGTACAAGGTATACCCCAAATACATGTTAAAGGAAAACAGACATGTACAAGGTATACAAGTACATGTACAAAATATACAGTACATGTACAAAGGGATACCAGTACATGTAAAAAGGTATACAAATACATGTACAAGGTATACAGACAAAGTACAAGGTATACAAGTACATGTACAAGGTATACAAAACCATGTACAAGGTATACAAGTACATGTACAAGGTATACAAGTACATGTACAAGGATACCAAATACATGTTACCAGGTATACAAGTACATGTACAAGGTATACCAAAACATGTACAAGGTATACAAATACATGTAAAGGTATACAAATATATGTACAAGGTATACAAGCCATGTACAAGGTTTTACAAGTACATGTACAGGTTTTACCAGTACATGTACAAGGTATACAAGTACATGTACAAGGTATACAAGACATGTTTCAAGGTATAAAAGTACTGTACAAGGTATACAAGTACATGTAAGGGATACAAATACATGTACAAGGTATAAAAAGTACATGTACAAGGATACAAGTACATGTAAAAGGTATCAAGTACATGTACAAGGTATACAAGTACATGTACAAGGTATACAAGTAATGTACAAGGTATACAAGTACTGTACAAGGTATACCAATACATGTACAAGGTATAAAAAGTACATTTTACAAAGGTATCAAAAACATGTACAAGGTATCAAGTACATGTACAAGGTATTTCAAGTACATGTACAAGGTTTTTCCAAATACATGTACAAGGTATACAAGTACATGTACAAGGGATACAAGTACATGTAAAAGGTATACAAATACATGTACAAGGTAACAAGTACATGTACAAGGTATACAAATACATGTACAAGGTTACAAGTACATGGTACAAGGATAAAGTACATGTCAGGGTATTACCCAAGTACATGTACAAGGTATACCCGTACATGTACAAGGTATAAAGTACATGTACAAGGTATACAAGTAATGAACAAGGTATACCAGTACATGTACAAGGTATACAAGTACATGACAAGGATACAAGTACATGTACAAGGCATACAAGTACATGTAAAGGTATCACACAGTACATGTACAAGGTATATACCCGTACTTTTACAGGTATACAAGTACATGTAAGGATACAAGTACATGTACAAGGGATACAAGTACATGTACAAGGTATACCAGTACATGTACAAGGTTTTACCAGTACATGTACAAGGGATTCAAGTACATGTACAAGGTATTTCAAGTACATGTACAAGGTATACCAGTACATGTACAAGGTATACAGTAATGTACAGGTATACAAGTACATGTACAAGGTATACAAGTACATGTACAAGGTATACCAGTACATGTTACAAGGTTTTACCAGTACATGTACAAGGTATTTCCAAATACATGTACAAGGTTTTACCAGTACATGTACCCAAAGGGATAAAGTACATGTACAAGGTATACAAATACATGTACAAGGTATACAAGTACATGTACAAGGGATACAAGTACATGTACAAGGTATACAAGACATGTACAAGGTATACAAGTACAAAGTACAAGGTAACCAGTTTCTGTACAGGTATACAGTACATGTACAAGGTAACCAAAAAATGTAAAGGTATCAAATCAATGTACAAGGTATACAAGTACATGTACAAGGTATTACAAGTACATGTACAAGGTATACAAATACATGTACAAGGTATACAGTACTTTTACAAGGTATACCAGTAAAATGTACAAGGTATACAAGTACATGTACAAGGTATACAAATACATGTACAAGGTATACAAGTACATGTACAAGGTTATACCAGTACATGTACAAGGTATACCAGTACATGACAAAAGGGATTACCAAATACATGTAAAGGATAAAGTCATGTACAAGGTTTACAAGTTACATGTACAAGGTATCAGTACATGTAATAGGTATACCAGTACATGTACAAGGTATACAAATACATGTACAAGGTTTTACCAAATACATGTACAAGGTTACCAGTACTGTACAAGGTATACCAGTACATGTACAAGGTATACAGTTCATGTACAAGGTTTTACAAGTACATGTACAAGGATACAGTACATGTACAAGGTATACAAGTACATGTACAAGGTATACAAGTTTCATGTACAAGGTATACAAGTAATTTTACAAGGTATACAAGTACATGTACAAGGTATACAAAACATTGTACAAGGTATACCAAATAATGTACAAGGTAACCAGTACATGTACAAGGGGATAAATACATGTCAAGGTTACAGTACATGTACAAGGTATACAAGACATGTACAAGGTATACAAGTACATGTACAAGGTATACAAGTCATGTACAAGGTTTTACCCGTACAAGTACAAAGGTTACCAGTACTGTACAAGGTATACAGTACATGTACAAGGTATACGTACATGTACAAGGTATACCAGTACATGTACAAGGTATAACCAGTAATGTACAAGGTATACCAGTACTGTACAAGGTATACAGTAAAATGTAAACCAGACATAAAGGTATACAGTACATGGTTTCAAGTCGTTACCAGTACATGTACAAGGTTTTACCAAATACATGTACAAGGTATAAGTACAGGGACAAGGTATAGTACATGTAAAAAGGTTTTTACCAGTACATGTACAAGGTATACAGATCATAGCTGACATCAGTGACATACTACTATAAGAAAGTTGTTGTTATGCTGAGCATTTCCCGCAAAAATTTTGTCAGTTTTGTCCCAGGATGCCACCCACACCCGTCCACTAACACCCCGGATGCAAACCCACACCCAGACTCACTAACACCCAGGATGTCACCCACCCCCCAGTCCACTAACACCCAGGATGCCACCCACACCAGTCCACTAACACCCCGGATGCCACCCCCCCAGTCCACTAACACCCAGGATGCCACCAAAATCAGTCCCCTAAAAACCCCGGATGCCACCCACACCCGTCCACTAAAAACCAGGTGCCCCCCACACCAGTTCACTAACACCCAGGATGCCCCCACACCAGTCCACAACCCCAGGATGCCACCCACCCAGTCCCCTAACACCCAGGATGCCACCCACAACCCGTCCACTAACACCCAGATGCCACCCACACCAGTCCACTAAAAACCCAGGATGCCACCCACACCAGTCCACTAACACCCAGGATGCCACCCCACTAAAACCAAGAAAATCCCTAACACCCAGGATGCCCCCCACACCAGTCCACTAAACCCAGGATGCCACCCAAAACCAGTCCACTAACACCAGGATGCCACCCACAATAGTCCACTAACACCAGGATGCCACCCACACCAGTCCCCAACACCCAGGATGCCCCCCACACCGTCCACTAACACCCAGGAGCCACCCAACCAGTCCACTAACACCAGGATGGCCACCCACACAGTCCCCTAACACCAGGATGCCACACAACCAGTCCACTAACACCCCGGATGCCACCCACACCAGTCCACTAAAAACCCAGGAAAGCCACCCACACCAGTCCACCCAACACCCAGGATGCCACCCCACACCAGTCCCTAAAACCCAGGATGCCACCACACCAGTCCACTAAACACCCCGGATGCCACCCAAACCGTCCACTAACAAACCCAGGATGCCTCCCACACCAGTCCATAACCCAGGATGCCACCACCCCCAGTCCACTAACACCAGGATGCCACCCACACCAGTCCACTAACACCCCGGATGCCCCCACACCAGTTCACTAACACCCAGGATGCCACCCACACCAGTCCACTAACACCCAGGATGCCACCCACACCAGTCCACTAAAAACCCCCGGATGCCCCCACACCAGTCCACTAACACCCAGGATGCCACCCACACCAGTCCACTAAAAACCCAGGATGCCACCCACAACCCGTCCCTAAAACCCCGGATGCCAAACCCCCACCAGTCCCTAACACCCAGGATGCCCCCACACCAGTCCACTAACACCAGGATGCCCCCCACCGTCCACTAACACCCAGGATGCCCCCACACCAGTCCCTAACACCCAGGGTGCACCACACCAGTCCACTAACACCCAGGGTGCCACCCACACCAGTCAAATAACACCCCGGTGCCCCCACCAGTCCATTTAAAACCCAGGATGCCCCCACACCAAGTCCATAACACCCAGGATGCCACCACAAGTCCTAACACCCCGGATGCCACCCACACCAGTCCCCTAAAACCCAGGATGCACCCACACCAGTCCACTAACCCCCGGATGCCACCCACACCAGTCCACTAACACCCAGGATGCCATCACACCAGTCCACTAACACCCAGAATGCCACCCACAAAGTCACTAACACCCAGGATGGCCACCCCCAACCCGTCCACTACACCCAGGATGCCACCCACCCAGTCCCCTAACACCCAGGATGCCACACCACACCAGTCCACCCAACACCCAGGTGTGCCACCCCCACCAGTCATAAAAACCCGGGTGCCACCCCACCCGTCACTAACACCAGGATGCCACCACACCAGTCCCCTAAGACCCAGGATGCCACCACACAGTCCACTAACACCAGGATGGGCCACCCACAAACCCGTCCACTAACACCCAGGATGCCCAAAACACACCAGTCCACTAACAAACAGGATGCCACCACACAAGTCCCCTAAAACCAGATTTCCACCCACACCCGTCCACTACACCCCGGATGCCACCCCCACCAGTCCACTAAACCCGATGCCACCCACACCAGTCCACTAACACCCAGGATGCCACCACACCCGTCCACTAACACCCAGGATGCCCCCCACACCAGTCCACTAACACCCAGGATGCCACCACACCAGTCCCCTAACACCAGGAGGGCCCCCACACAGTCCACTAACACCCCGGATGCCACCCACACCAGTCCACTACACCCAGGATGTCACCCACACCAGTCCACTAACACCAGGATGCCACCCACACCAGTCCACTAACACCCAGGATGCCACCCACACCAGTCCACTAACACCCAGGATTGCCACACCACACCAGTCCACTAACACCCAGGATGCCACCCACACCAGTCCACTAACACCAGGATGCCACCCACCAGTCACTACACCAGGATGCCACCACACCAGTCCACTACACCCAGGATGCCCCACACCAGTCCACTAACACCGGATGCCACCCACACCAGTCCAATAACACCCAGGATGCCACCCACACCAGTCCACTAACACCCAGGATGCCACCCACACCAGTCCACTAACACCAGGATGCCACCACACCAGTCACTAACACCCAGGATGCCACCCACACCAGTCCACTAACACCCAGGATGCACCACACCAGTCTCTAACACAGGATTCCACCACACCACGGTCATCGAACACCCGGGTTTAAAACCTGTTTTAGGTTCTAAGGCTGACATACAGGGAGACACAGGATTTGTCTTCTTAAGGCAAGGCGATTCTAATGTTTGCCAGCCGTACGGGGATCGAACCCGGACGACCTCAGTGCTGTGAGCTGTGAGGTAAAACTGGTAGTTAATATAGTGAAGTCCCTGTCGTTCACTGGTAGCCAGAAGCAGAGATGACATCCAGTGACGTCCCTGTCGTTCACTGGTAGCCAGTAGCAGAGTTGACATCCAGTGAAGTCCCTGTCGTTCAGTGGTAGCCAGTAGCAGAGATGACGTCCAGTGAAGTCCCTGTCGTTCACTGGTAGCCAGTAGCAGAGATGACATCCAGTGAGTCCCTGTCGTTCACTGGTAGCCAGTAGCAGAGATGACATCCAGTGAAGTCCCTGCCGTTCACTGGTAGCCAGTAGCAGAGATGACATCCAGTGAAGTCCCTGTCGTTCACTGGTAGCCAGTAGCAGAGATGACATCCAGTGAAGTCCCTGTCGTTCACTGGTAGCCAGTAGCAGAGATGACATCCAGTGAAGTCCCTGTCGTTCACTGGTAGCCAGTAGCAGAGTGACATCCAGTGAGTCCCTGTCGTTCACTGGTAGCCAGTAGCAGAGATGACATCCAGTGAAGTCCCTGTCGTTCACTGGTAGCCAGTAGCAGAGATGACATCCAGTGAAGTCCCTGTCGTTCACGTGGTAGCCAGTAGCAGAGATGACAGTCCAGTGAAGTCCCTGTCGTTCACTGGTAGCCAGTAGCAGAGTTGACATCCAGTGAAGTCCCTGTCGTTCACTGGTAGCCAGTAGCAGAGATGACATCCAGTGAAGTCCCTGTCGTTCACTGGTAGCCAGTAGCAGAGATGACGTCCAGTGAAGTCCCTGTCGTCACTGGTAGCCAGTAGCAGAGATGAATCCAGTGAGTCCTGTCGTTCACTGGTAGCCAGTAGCAGAGATGACATCCAGTGAAGTCCCTGTCGTTCACTGGTAGCCGTAGCAGAGATGACATCCAGTGAACGTCCCTGTCGTTCAGTGGTAGCCAGTAGCAGAGTTGACATTCCAGTGAAGTCCCTGTCGTTCACTGGTAGCCAGTAGCAGAGATGACATCCAGTGAAGTCCCTGTCGTTCACTGGTAGCCAGTAGCAGAGATGACATCCAGTGAAGTCCCTGTCGTTCATGGTAGCCAGTAGCAGAGTGACATCCAGTGAAGTCCTGTCGTTCACTGGTAGCCAGTAGCAGAGTTGACATCCAGTGAGTCCCTGTCGTTCACTGGTAGCCAGTAGCAGAGATGACATCCAGTGACGTCCTGTCGTTCACTGGTAGCCAGAGCAGAGATGACATCCAGTGAGTCCCTGTCGTTCATGTAGCAGTAGCAGAGATGACATCCAGTGACGTCCCTGTCGTTCACTGGTAGCCAGTAGCAGAGATGACATCCAGTGACGTCCCTGTCGTTCACTGGTAGCCAGTAGCAGAGATGACATCCAGTGACAGTCCCTGTCGTTCAGTGGTAGCCAGTAGCAGAGATGACATCCAGTGAGTCCCTGTCGTTCATGGTAGCCAGTAGCAGAGATGACATCCAGTGACGTCCCTGTCGTTCAGTGGTAGCCAGTAGCAGAGATGACATCCAGTGACGTCCCTGTCGTTCACTGGTAGCCAGTAGCAGAGATGACATCAGTGAGTCCTGTCGTTCAGTGGTAGCCAGTAGCAGAGATGACATCCAGTGAGTCCCTGTCGTTCAGTGGTAGCAGTAGCAGAGATGACATCAGTGAGTCCTGTCGTTCACTGTTAGCCAGTAGCAGAGATGACATCCAGTGACGTCCCTCTCGTTCACTGGTAGCCAGTAGCAGAGATGACATCCAGTGACGTCCCTGTCGTTCAGTGGTAGCCAGTAGCAGAGATGACGTCCAGTGACGTCCCTGTCGTTCACTGGTAGCCAGTAGCAGAGAATGACGTCCAGTGAAGTCCCTGTCGTTCACTGGTAGCCAGTTGCAGAGATGACATCCAGTGAGTCCCTGTCGTTCACTGGTAGCCGTAGTATTTGACTTCCAGTGAAGTACCCTGTCGTTCATGGTAGCAGTAGCAGGATGACATCCAGTGAAGTCCTCTGTCGTTACACTGGTAGCCAGTAGTAGAGGTGACCATCGTGAAGTCCTGTCGTTCACTAGGTATCCGATGTAGCCGAGATGTCATCCAGTGATGTCACTGTCGGTTCACTGGTAGCGTCAGTCCAGAGTGGACATCCAGTGAGTCCTGTCGTACATGGTAGCCAGTAGCAGAGATGACATATCCAGTGAGTCCTGTGTCACTGGTAGCAGTAGCAGAGATGGTCTCAGTGAAGTCCCAGTGTTCACTGGGTAGCCGGTAGCAGAGGATTGACTCAGTGAAGTCCCTGTCGTTCTGTGGTAGCCGGGTAGCCAGAGATGTGCATCGTCGAGTCCCTGTCGTTCATGGTAGCCAGCTAGCAGGTGACATCAGTGTCGTCCTGTCGTTCACTGGTAGCAGTAGCAGGATGAGCTGATCCAGTGACGTTCCTGTCGTTCACTGGTGCCAGAGTGGATGAATCCAGTGACGTCCTGTGTGTCACTGGTAGCCAGTAGCAGGAGACTGATCAGTAAAGTTCCTGTCGGTCAGTGGTAGCCAGTAGCAAGGTGACATCCAGTGAGTCCCTGTCGTTCATGGGTAGCCAGGTAGCAGGCATGCACATTCCAGTGACGTCCTGTCGTTCCAGTGGTAGCCAGTAGCAGAGCATGACATCCAGTGAGTCCCTGCGTTCATGGTAGCCAGATAGCAGGATGAATCCAGTGAGTTCCTGTGTTCATGGGTGCAGTCGCAGAGATGTGCATCTCAGTGACGTCCTGTCCGTTCAGTGGTCGCCAGTGTAGCAGAGTATTGAATCCAGTGAAGGTCCTGTCGTTCACTGTTAGCGTAGCAGGATGACTCAGGACGTCCTCTGGTTCCTGGTATGCCAGTAGCCAGAGTGAATCAGTGAGTCCTGTGTTCAGTGGTAGCCAGTAGCAGAGATGGATCGTCCAGTGACGTCCTGTCGTTCACTGGTAGTCCAGTAGCAGGGATGACGTCAGTGAAGTCCCTGACGTTCACTGGTAGCCGTCAGGATACATCCATGTGGATCAGTCCTGTCGTTCACTGGTAGCCAGTAGCAGATTGACATCCAGTGAGTCCGGTGTCGTTCCTGCGTAGCAGTAGCAGAGATGGATCACTCCAGTGAAGTCCTGTCGTTCCCCTGGTAGCCAGTAGCAGAGTGACATCAGTGTAGTCCCTGTGTTCACTGGTAGCCAGTAGTAGAGATGACATCAGTGAAGTCCCTGTCGTTCACTGGTAGCCAGTAGCAGAGATGACATCCAGTGAGTCCTGTCGCGTTCAATGGTAGCCAGTAAGCGAGTGAATCCAGTGAATGTCCTGTTGTTCACTGGTAGCCAGTAGCAGAGATGACGTCCAGTGAGTCCAGTCTGTTCACTGGTAGCCTGTAGCAGAGATGCATCAGTGAAGTCCTGCCGTTTCACTGGTAGCCCTGTAGCAGATGATGGACGGTTCCAGTGAAGTCCTGTCGTTCACTGGGCAGTAGCAGGATGTTCCAGTGATCCTGTCGTTCACTGGTAGGCCAGTAGCAGAGATGGACTCAGTGAAGTCCAGCCGGTTGCACTGGAGCAGTCGCAGAGAGGACATTTCCAGTGAGAGTCCCTGTGTTCACTGGTAGCAGTGCAGAGATTACATCAGTGTAGTCCGTGTCGTTCATGGTAGCCTGTAGCCAGAGATGGCATCAGTGAAGTCCAGTAGTTCACGATAGCCAGATGTGGTTAGTAGGAATCCAGTGAAGGTTCCCTGTCGTTCACCGGTAGCAGTACAGAGTGAGTATCAAGTGAGTCCAGTCGTTCATGGTAGCAGTAGCAGAGATGCGTACCAGGTGAACAGTTCCCTGTCGTATCTGGTAGCCAGTTAGCACGAGATGATCCAGTGACCCTGGCGTCAGGTCCCAGGATGTGGTCACTCAGGTATCCAGTGAGGTTCCTGGGTGACCCTGGCGTCAGGTCCCAGGATGTGGTCACTCAGGTATCCAGTGAGGTTCCTGGGTGACCTGGCGTAGGTCCCAGGATGTGGTACTCAGGTTATCCAGTGAGGTTCCTGGGTGACCCTGGCTAGGTCCAGGATGGGGGTCATCAGGTATCCAGTGAGGTTCCTGGGTGACCCTGGCGTTAGGTCCCAGGATGGGGGTCACTCAGGTATCCAGTGAGGTTCCTGGGTGACCCTGGCGTCAGGTCCCAGGATGGGGGTCACTCAGGTATTCAGTGATGTTCCTGGGTGACCCTGGCGTCATGTCCCAGGATGTGGTCACTCACGTATCCAGTGATGTTCCTGGGTCACCCTGGCGTCAGGTCCCAGGATGTGGTCACTCAGGTATCCAGTGATGTTCCTGGGTCACCCTGGCGTCAGGTCCCAGGATGTGGTCACTCAGGTATCCAGTGATGTTCCTGGGTCACCCTGGCGTCAGGTCCCAGGATGTGGTCACTCACGTATCCAGTGATGTTCCTGGGTGAGCCCTGGCGTCAGGTCCCAGGATGTGGTCACTCAGGTATCCAGTGATGTTCCTGGGTCACCCTGGCGTCAGGTCCCAGGATGGGGGTCACTCAGGTATCCAGTGATGTTCCTGGGTCACCCTGGCGTCAGGTCCCAGGATGTGGTTACTCAGGTATCCAGTGATGTTCCTGGGTGACCCTGGCGTTAGGTCCCAGGATGTGGTCACTCAGGTATCCAGTGATGTTCCTGGGTGACCCTGGCGTCAGGTCCCAGGATGTGGTCACTCAGGTATCCAGTGAGGTTTCCTGGGTACCCTGGCGTCAGGTCCAGGATGTGGTCATCATGGTATCCAGTGAGGTTCCTGGGTGACCCTGGCGTCAGGTCCCAGGATGTGGTTCACTCAGGTATCCAGTGAGGTTCCTGGGTCACCTGGCGTCAGGTCCAGGATGTGGTTCACTCAGGTATCCAGTGAGGTTCCTGGGTGACCCTGGCGTCAGGTCCCAGGATGTGGTCACTCAGGTATCCAGTGAGGTTCCTGGGTGACCCTGGCGTCAGGTCCCAGGATGGGGTCACTCAGGTATCCAGTGATGTTCCTGGGTGACCCTGGCGTCAGGTCCCAGGATGTGGTCACTCAGGTATCCAGTGATGTTCCTGGGTGACCCTGGCGTCAGGTCCCAGGATGTGGTCACTCAGGTATCCAGTGAGGTTCCTGGGTCACCCTGGCGTCAGGTTCCAGATGGTCATGTGTGGTCCTCGAGGTAAGTCTCATCAGTGAGGTTCCTGGGTCACCCTGGCGTCAGGTCCCAGGATGTGGTCACTCAGGTATCCAGTGAGGTTCCTGGGTGACCCTGGCGTCAGGTCCCAGGATGGGGTCACTCAGGTATCCAGTGAGGTTCCTGGGTCACCCTGGCGTCAGGTCCCAGGATGGGGGTCACTCAGGTATCCAGTGAGTTCCTGGGTCCACCTGGCGTCAGGTCCCAGGATGTGGTCACTCACGTATCCAGTGAGGTTCCTGGGTGACCCTGGCGTCAGGTCCCAGGATGTGGTCACTCAGGTATCCAGTGAGGTTCCTGGGTCACCCTGGCGTCAGGTCCCAGGATGTGGTCACTCAGGTATCCAGTGATGTTCCTGGGTGACCCTGGCGTCAGGTCCCAGGATGGGGTCACTCAGGTATCCAGTGATGTTCCTGGGTGACCTGGCGTCAGGTCCCAGGATGGGGTCACACAGGTATCCAGTGAGGTTCCTGGGTGACCCTGGCGTCAGGTCCCAGGATCGTGGGTCACTAGGTATCCAGTGATGTTCCTGGGTGACCCTGCGGTCAGGTCCCAGGATGTGGTCACTCAGGTATCCAGTGATGTTCCTGGGTGACCCTGGCGTCAGGTCCCAGGATGGGGTCACTCAGGTATCCAGTGAGGTTCCTGGGTGACCCTGGCGTCAGGTCCCAGGATGGGGTCACTCACGTATCCAGTGAGGTTCCTGGGTCACCCTGGCGTCAGGTCCCAGGATGTGGTCACTCAGGTATCCAGTGATGTTCCTGGGTGACCCTGGCGTCAGGTCCCAGGATGTGGTCACTCAGGTATCCAGTGAGGTTCCTGGGTTGACCTGGCGTCAGGTCCCAGGATGTGGTCACTCGGGTATCCAGTGAGGTTCCTGGGTGACCCTGGCGTCAGGTCCCAGGATGGGGTCACTCAGGAATCCAGTGATGTTCCTGGGTGACTCTGGCGTCAGGTCCCAGGATGGGGTCACTCACGTATCCAGTGAGGTTCCTGGGTGACCCTGGCGTCAGGTCCCAGGATGTGGTCACACAGGTATCAGTGATGTTCCTGGGTGGCCCTGGCGTCAGGTCCAGGATTGGGTCACTCAGGTATCCAGTGTGTTCCTGGGTGGCCCTGGCGTCAGGTCCAGGATGGTGGTACACTCACGTATCCAGTGAGGTTCCTGGGTGACCCTGGCGTCAGGTCCCAGGATGTGGTCACTCACGTATCCAGTGATGTTCCTGGGTGACCCTGGCGTCAGGTCCCAGGATGGGGTCACTCACGTATCCAGTGAGGTTCCTGGGTGACCCTGGCGTCAGGTCCCAGGATGTGGTCACTCAGGTATCCAGTGATGTTCCTGGGTGACCCTGGCGTCAGGTCCCAGGATGGGGGTCACTCACGTATCCAGTGAGGTTCCTGGGTGACCCTGGCGTCAGGTCCCAGGATGGGTGTCACTCAAGTAATCCCAAAGCATCTTTGTTGCCAAACGTTTCGCCCACACAGTAACTTCTACAGTCGATTACAGAGGCGGTAACAGGAGCAGTAATGACGTGAGGACCATGACATCAGTCCCTCACCCTCTTAAAACGTATTTTAGAGGAGGTCAGTCCCTCAGCCTGGAGACTAATTAATGGTCTAAGCCGAGCCGAAACATCGTCAGACGCGTTTCTCTCTCCTTTATGCTGGTTATTTATGTACTGCTCCAGCCACGGTATTGTCTCTCTGAATTCTTGAAAAAAATAATCGTTACCATATTTAACCATAAAAGAAAACGTAATATTAATTTTGAGTTAAAGAAAACGGTACTTTTAAAATGGTTAACTTTAATTAAACGAATTTTCAATTATTTATGTAAAATCATGTAGGAAAATGAGGCAATTAATATTTTACTATATTTAACTTTGTGTATATACACTGAGAGGTGTATATCTCAGTGTATATACACTGAGAGGTGTATATATCAGTGTATATACACTGAGAGGTGTATATCTCAGTGTATATACACTGAGAGGTGTATATATCAGTGTATATACACTGAGAGGTGTATATCTCAGTGTATATACACTGAGAGGTGTATATCTCAGTGTATATACACCTGAGAGGTGATTATCTCAGTGTATTTCAAACCTGAAGCAGTGTATATCTCATGTTTATACACTGAGAAGGTGTATATCTCAGTGTATATACACTGAGAGTGTTATCTCAGTGTATTACAAGGGGGTTGTATATTCAGTGTATTACACTGGGAGTGTATATCTCAGTGTTTATACACTGAGAGGTGATATATCTCGTGATTATACATGAGACGGTGTAATATCTCTGAGTGTATATCACTAGAGGTGCATATCTCAGTGTATATACATTGAGAGTGTATTCTCAGTGTTATTACATGAGAGGTATGTATATTCAGTCTTACATGAGAGGTGTATATCTCAGGTATATACACTGAGAGGTGTATATCTCAGTGTATATTCCTGTAGAGGTGAATGTATCTCAGTGTATATACACTGAGAGTGTATATCTCAGTGGTATATACACTGAGCAGGTGTATATCTCAGTGTATATACACTGAGTAGGTGTATATCTCAGTGTATATACATCTGAGAGGTGTAACTCGGTATATACACTGAGAGGTGTATATCTCAGTGTATATTACACTGAGTAGGTGTAATATCTCAGTGTATACTTCTGAGAGGTGCATATCTCTGTATATACACTGAGGGTGTAATCTCAGTGTATATACACTGAGAGGTGTATGTCTCAGTGTTATACACTGAGAGGTGTATACTCCTCAGTGTATAACACTGAGAGGTGTATATATCGTGTATATACACTGGAGAGTGTATTCTCAGTGTATATACACTTGAGAGGTGTAATTATCTAGTGTATATACACTGTAGAGGTGATATCTCAGGTATTTACACTGAGAGGTGTATATCTCAGTGTATTACACTGAGAGGTGTTATTCAGTGATTACATGGTTGATACATTTAATCACTATTAAAAACCCCACCTTTAAAGATCCCTAAACTAGTAGTAGTTTAAAAACCCCACCCCCAAGAAATCTAAATTTTGGGCCCCTTTTTTCCCGTTTTCTTTAAACCCCCAAAAAAACTGTTTTGGGGCCCCGATTTTTTTTGGTTTGCTAAAAAGCCAAAAAAAAAATCTGTTGGGGGGCCCCGATTTTCCCCTTTTTTTAGTAATCAAAGAAATTTGTGAAAGTAAATTGGAGTCGTGGGTAAAATTGATAGAAAAAGATTTTTCCCAGAGGGGGAAAAACACAATTCTCTCTTCCCCTCAAGTTAAAGGATTTGTGGGAATTATCAGAGTTGTGTACAGGAGGTACGTGGTCAGATTTCACGTCCTGGTGAAATACAGGTAGACAGGTAGACACTATGCCTCAGCAGGTAGACACTGTGCCTCAGTAGGTAGACACTGTGCCTCAGTAGGTAGACACTGTGCCTCAGCAGGTAGACACTATGCCTCAGCAGGTAGACACTGTGCCTCAGCAGGTAGACACTGTGCCTCAGCAGGTAGAAACTGTGCTTCAGTAGGTAGACACTGTGTCTTAGTAGGTAGACACTGTGCCTCAGTAGGTAGACACTATGCCTCAGTAGGTAGACACTGTGCCTCAGTAGGTAGACACTGTGCCTCAGTAGGTAGACACTATGCCTCAGTAGGTAGACACTGCTTCAGTAGGTAGACACTGTGCCTCAGTAGGTAGACACTGTGTCTTAGTAGGTAGACACTGTGCCTCAGTAGGTAGACACTGTGCCTCAGTAGGTAGACACTGTGCCTCAGTAGGTAGACACTATGCCTCAGCAGGTAGACACTGTGCCTCAGTAGGTAGACACTGTGCCTCAGTAGGTAGACACTGTGCCTCAGCAGGTAGACACTATGCCATCAGAGGTAGACACTGTGCTCAGAGGTAGACACTGTGCCTCAGCAGGTAGAAACTGTGCTTCAGTAGGTAGACACTGTGTCTTAGTAGGTAGACACTGTGCCTCAGTAGGTAGACACTATGCCTCAGTAGGTAGACACTGTGCCTCAGTAGGTAGACACTGTGCCTCAGTAGGTAGACACTATGCCTCAGTAGGTAGACACTGCTTCAGTAGGTAGACACTGTGCCTCAGTAGGTAGACACTGTGTCTTAGTAGGTAGACACTGTGCCTCAGTAGGTAGACACTGTGCCTCAGTAGGTAGACACTGTGCTCAGTAGGTAGACACTATGCTCAGCAGGTAGACACTGTGCTCAGTAGGTAGACACTGTGCCTCAGTAGGTAGCACTGTGCTCAGAGGTAGACACTATGCCTCAGCAGGTAGACACTGTGCCTCAGCAGGTAGACACTGTGCCTCAGCAGGTAGAAACTGTGCTTCAGTAGGTAGACACTGTGTCTTAGTAGGTAGACACTGTGCTCAGTAGGTAGGACACTATGCTCAGTAGGTAGACACTGTGCCTCAGTAGGTAGACACTGTGCCTCAGTAGGTAGACACTATGCCTCAGTAGGTAGACACTGCTTCAGTAGGTAGACACTGTGCCTCAGTAGGTAGACACTGTGTCTTAGTAGGTAGACACTGTGCCTCAGTAGGTAGACACTGTGCCTCAGTAGGTAGACACTGTGTCTTAGTAGGTAGACACTGTGCCTCAGTAGGTAGACACTATGCCTCAGTAGGTAGACACTGTGCCTCAGTAGGCAGACACTGTGCCTCAGTAGGTAGACACTGTGTCTTAGTAGGTAGACACTGTGCCTCAGTAGGTAGACACTGTGCTTCAGTAGGTAGACACTGTGTCTTAGTAGGTAGACACTGTGCCTCAGTAGGTAGACACTGTGCCTCAGTAGGTAGACACTGTGCCTCAGTAGGTAGACACTGTGTCTCAGTAGGTAGACACTGTGCCTCAGTAGGTGCCACTGTGTCTCAGTAGGTAGACACTGTGCCTCAGTAGGTAGACACTGTGCCTCAGTAGGTAGACACTGTGCCTCAGTAGGTAGACACTGTGCCTCAGTAGGTAGACACAGTGCCTCAGTAGGTAGACACTGTGCCTCAGCAGGTAGACACAGTGCCTCAGTAGGTAGACACTGTGCCTCAACAGGTAGACACTGTGATTCAGTAGGTAGACACTGTGTCTCAGCAGGTAGACACTATGCCTCAGCAGGTAGACACTGTACCTCAGAAGGTAGACACTGTGCCTCAGTAGGTAGACACAGTGCCTCAGTAGGTAGACACTGTGCCTCAACAGGTAGACACTGTGATTCAGTAGGTAGACACTGTGTCTCAGTAGGTAGACACTTGCCTCGCAGTAGGACACTGTCCTCAGAGGTAGACACTGTGTCTCAGTAGGTAGACACTATGCCTCAGTAGGTAGGCACTGTGCCTCAGTAGGTAGACACTGTGTCTCAGTAGGTAGACACTGTGTCTCAACAGGTAGACACTATGCCTCAGTAGGTAGGCACTGTGCCTCAGTAGGTAGACACTGTGCTTCAGTAGGTAGACACTGTGCCTCAGTAGGTAGACACTGTGTCTCAGTAGGTACACACTATGCCTCAGTAGGTAGACACTGTGCTTCAATAGGTAGACACTGTGTCTCAGTAGGTAGACACTGTGCCTCAGTAGGTAGACACTGTGCCTCAGTAGGTAGACACTCTGCCTCAGTAGGTAGACACTGTGCCTCAGCAGGTAGACACTGTACCTCAGAAGGTAGACACTGTGTCTCAGTAGGTAGACACTATGCCTCAGTAGGTAGACACTGTGCCTCAGTAGGTAGACACTGTGCCTCAGCAGGTAGACACTGTACCTCAGTAGGTAGACACTGTGTCTCAGTAGGTAGACACTATGCATCAGTAGGTAGACACTGTGCTTCAATAGGTAGACACTGTGTATCAGTAGGTAGACACTGTGCCTCAGTAGGTAGATACTGTGCCTCAGTAGGTAGCACTAGTGCCCTCAATAGGTAGACACTGTGCCTCAGTAGGTAGACACTGTGTCTTAGTAGGTAGACACTATGCCTCAGTAGGTAGGCACTGTGCCTCAGTAGGTAGACACTGTGCTTCAGTAGGTAGACATTGTGCTTCAATAGGTAGACACTGTGTCTCAGTAGGTAGGCACTGTGCCTCAGTAGGTAGACACTGTGCTTCAGTAGGTAGACATTGTGCTTCAATAGGTAGACACTGTGCCTCAGTAGGTAGACACTGTGCCTCAGTAGGTAGACACTATGCCTCAGTAGGTAGACACTGTGCCTCAGTAGGTAGTCATTGTGTCTCAGTAGGTAGACACTATGCCTCAGTAGGTAGGCACCGTGCTTCAGTAGGTAGACACTGTGCTTCAATAGGTAGACACTGTGTCTCAGTAGGTAGACACTGTGCCTCAGTAGGTAGACACTGTGCCTCAGTAGGTAGACACTGTCTCAGTAGGTAGACACTGTGTCTCACCAGGTAGACACTATGCCTCAGCAGGTAGACACTGTACCTCAGTAGGTAGACACTGTCTCAGTAGGTAGACAATATGCCTCAGTAGGTAGACACTGTGCTTCAATAGGTAGACACTGTGTCTCAGTAGGTAGACACTGTGCCTCAGTAGGTAGACACTATGCCTCAGTAGGTAGACACTGTGCCTCAGTAGGTAGACACTGTGTCTCAGTAGGTAGACACTGCGTCTCAGTAGGTAGACACTGTGTCTCAGTAGGTAGACACTGTGCCTCAGTAGACAGACACTGTGTCTCATTAGGTAGACACTGTGCCTCGGCAGGTAGACACTGTGCCTCAGTAGGTAGACACTGTCTCAGTAGGTAGACACTGTGTCTCAGTAGGTAGACACTGTGCCTCAGTAGATAGACACTGTGTCTCAGTAGTACACACTGTGCCTCAGTAGGTAGACACTGTGCTAGTAGGTAGACACTGTGTCTCAGTAGGTAGACACTGTGCCTCAGTAGGTAGACACTGTGTCTCAGTAGGTAGACACTGTGCCTCAGTAGGTAGACACTGTGTCTCAGTAGGTAGACACTGTGCCTCAGTAGGTAGACACTGTGTCTCAGTAGGTAGACACTGTGGTCTCAGTAGGTAGGACACTGTGTCTCAGTAGGTAGACACTTGCTCAGTAGGTAGAACACTGTCTCAGTAGGTAGGACACTGTGCCTCAGTAGGTAGACACTGTGCCTCCAGTAGGTAGACACTGTGCTCAGTAGGTAGACACTGTGCTTCAGTTGTAGACACTGTGTTGGTAACTGTTCAGTAGGTAGACACTGTGCCTCAGTAGTAGACACTGTGTCTAAGTAGGTAGACACTGTGCCTCAGTAGGTAGACACTGTCCTTAGTAGGTAGACACTGTGCTCAGTAGGTAGACACTGTGCCTCAGTAGGTAGACACTGTGCCTCAGTAGGTAGACACTGTCTTAGTAGGTAGACACTGTGCCTCAGTAGGTAGACACTGTGCCTCAGTAGGTAGACACTGTGTCTCAATAGGTAGACACTGTGTCTCAGGAGGTAGACACTGTGCTTCAGTAGATAGACACTGTGTCTCATTAGGTAGACACTCTGCCTCAGCAGGTAGACACTGTGCCTCAGTAGGTAGACACTGTCTCAGTAGGTAGACACTGTGTCTCAGTAGATAGACACTGTCTCAGTAGGTAGACACTGTGTCTCAGTAGGTAGACACCGTGTCTCAGTAGATAGACACTGTCTCAGTAGATAGACACTGTCTCAGTAGATAGACACTGTGTCTCAGTAGATAGACACTGTCTCAGTAGGTAGACACTGTGTCTCTAGTGACATTTTAGACACTGTCTCAGTAGGTAGACACTGTCTCAGTAGGTAGACACTGTGTCTCAGTAGATAGACACTGTCTCAGTAGGTAGACACTGTGTCTCAGTAGGTAGACACTGTGTCTCAGTAGGTAGACACTGTGTCTCAGTAGATAGACATTGTCTCAGTAGATAGACACTGTCTCAGTAGGTAGACACTGTGTCTCAGTAGGTAGACACTGTGTATCAGTAGGTAGACACTGTGTCTCAGTAGGTAGACACTGTGCCTCAGTAAGTAGACACTGTGTCTCAGTAGGTAGACACTGTCTCAGTAGGTAGACACTGTGCCTCAGTAGGTAGACACTGTGCCTCAGTAGGTAGACACTGTGCCTCAGTAGGTAGACACTGTGCCTCAGTAGGTAGACACTGTGCCTCAGTAGGTAGACACTGTGCCTCAGTAGGTAGACACTGTGTCTGAGTAGGTAGACACTGTGCCTCAGTAGGTAGACACTGTCTCAGTAGGTAGACACTGTGCCTCAGTAGGTAGACACTGTGTCTGAGTAGGTAGACACTGTGTCTCAGTAGGTAGACACTGTGTCTCAGTAGGTAGACACTGTGTCTCAGTAGGTAGACACTGTGTCTCAGTAGGTAGACACTGTGCCTCAGTAGGTAGACACTGTCTCAGTAGGTAGACACTGTGCCTCAGTAGGTAGACACTGTGTCTCAGTAGGTAGACACTGTGCCTCAGTAGGTAGACACTGTCTCAGTAGGTAGACACTGTGCCTCAGTAGGTAGACACTGTGTCTGAGTAGGTAGACACTGTGTCTCAGTAGGTAGACACTGTGTCTCAGTAGGTAGACACTGTGTCTCAGTAGGTAGACACTGTGTCTCAGTAGGTAGACACTGTGTGTCAGTAGGTAGACACTATGCCTCAGTAGGTAGACACTGTGTCTCAGTAGGTAGACACTGTGTCTCAGTAGGTAGACACTGTGTCTCAGTAGGTAGACACTGTGCCTCAGTAGGTAGACACTGGTCTCAGTAGGTAGACATGTGCCTCAGTAGGTAGACACTGTGTCTCAGTAGGTAGACACTGTGCTCGTAGTAGGTAGACACTGTCTCAGTAGGTAGACACTGTGCCTCAGTAGGTAGACACTGTGTCTGACTGAGTAGGTAGACACTGTGTCTGAGTAGGTAGACACTGTGTCTCAGTAGGTAGACACTGTGTCTCAGTAGGTAGACACTGTGTCTCAGTAGGTAGACACTGTGTCTCAGTAGGTAGGACACTATGCCTCAGTAGGTAGACACTGTGTCTCAGTAGGTAGACACTGTCACCAGATACGGTGGCCAGTGAACTGGTAGACAAAAATTTCTCCTTACACGGGACAGGTCCGGGTTCGATTCCCAGCGAAGGGGTGGAACACTGTGCGTGTTTATTACACCTGCTGTCCTGTTCACCATCAGTAAAATAGGTACCTGGGTGTTAGTGTGACTGGTGTGTGGTGGCATCCTGGGTGTAGTGACTGGTGTGGGTGGCATCTGGTAGTAGTGGACTGGTGTGAGGTGGACATCCTGGTGTGTGTTGTGGTAACTGGTGTGGGTGGCATCTGGGTGTTAGTGGACTGGTGTGGCGTGGCATCCTGGTGTTAGTGACTGGTGTGGGTGGCACTGGGTGTTAGTGGCCCTGGGTGGGTGGCATCCTGGTGTTAGTGGGACTTGTTTTTGGGTGGATCTGGTGAGTACTGTGGGGGTGGACCCGGGGTGTTTGTGGACCGGGGTGGGTGGCCCTGGGTGTAAGACGGGTTGGGGGGTGCCCTGGTGAGTAGGGTTGGTGGCCCTTGAAAAGGGTACTGGTGGGGGTGGCATCCGGGGTTTGGGCTGGTGGGGGGAACCGGGGTGGTACTGTTGGGGTGGCATGGGGTGTTGTGGACGGGGTTTTGGGGCCATCGGGGTTTGGGGGACGGGGGTTTTTGGGGGACTGGTGGGGGGACTGGTTTGGGGCACCTGGGGGAGTGGACTGGTGTGGGTGGAATCCTGGTTTTAAATGGACGGTGTGGTGGACCGGGTTTTAGTAACTGTTTGGGGGGCTTGGGGTTTAGGGACGGGTGGGGGGTGGCACTGGTGAAGTACGGGTGTGGGTGGACCGGGGTTGTTAGTGGACTGGTGTGGGTGGCCCTGGGGAGTACGGTGTGGGGGGGCCATCTGTTTGGGGACTGGTGCGTCGTCCGGGGAAAAACGACTTTACACCCCGTTCCTTTCCCTTCCCCTTCTCGTTATTTTTGGGGTAGAAATTGGAACCCCTGTAAGTTTTTTTCCTTGTTATAATTTTTGGAAAGCAAAATTTGTTTTGTGACTTCATATTTTTTTGTGGCCCACTGAAGGTATTGTTACCGGGAGCTGGGGTTTGTCTTGTGGAAACCTGGTACCGGGGTGGCCCTAAAAAAAACAGGTGCGTCTTAACTTGTCAGTAATAGGGTGGGAAACACGATAAAGCCAGTACGTCCTTTGTAAAAAACATGGTAGCGTACTGTCCTTGGGGAAACACTGGTAGCCAGTACTTTTCTTGTGGAACCTGGTAGCCATACGTCCTTGTGGAACATGGTAGCCTATGTACCTTGTGGAAAATGGTACCCATACTGTATTTTGTGGAAACACTGGTACCATACTGTCCTTGTGGAAACGGGTACCCAGTAGTACCTTGTGGAACCAGGGTTTTCCCAGAAATGTACTTGGGGAACACTGGTAGCCCAGTACTGTATTGTGAACATGGTAGCCTACGTCCTTTGGGGAACAGGTAGCCATCGTCCTTGTGGAACCGGTAGCCAGTACGACCTTGTGGAACACGGGTAGCCGTATGTACCTTGTGGACACTGGTAGCCATACGACCTGGGAAAACACTGGTAGCCAGTACTTTCCTTGTGGAACATGGAGCCAGTACTGTACCTTTGAAAAACTGTACCAGTCTGACCTTTGGAACACTGGAGCCATACGTACCTTTGTGGAACACTGGTACCCATACGACCTTGTGGAAAACCGGGTACCAGTATGTACCTTGTGACACTGGTAGCCATATGACCTTGTGGAAAGGGTAGCCGTACTGACCTTGTAAAACCGGGGTAGCAGTACGCCTTGGGGAAAACATGGTACCAGTAGTACTTGTAACACTGGTACCGTATGTCCTTGGGAACACTGGAGCCATACTGTCCTTGGGAACACTGGTACCAGTACGTCCTTGTGGAACATGGGCCATCTGTACCTTGTGGAAACGGGGGCCAGACGTCCCTTGTGGAACATGGTAGCCGTACTGTCCTTTGTGGAACACTGGTACCAGTACTCTACCTTGTGGAACATGGGCCAGTACGTCCCTTTGTGGAAACACGGGTAGCCATACTGTCCTTGGAACCTGGGACCCATTCTTACCTTGTGAACACTGGTACCAGTACTGTCCTTTGTGAAACGGGGACCCAGACTGTACCTTGTGAACATGGTAGCCAGTACGTCCTTGTGGAACACGGGTAGCCGAAATGTCCCTTGGGAAACAGGGGAGCCGTACTTTTTTTGGGGAAAACACGGGTAGCCAGTCTGTCCTTGTGGAACAGGTAGCCAGTACTGAACCTTGGGGAAAACATGGACCCCATAGTCCCCTTGGGGAAACATGGTGCCAGCTGTCCTTGTGGAACCGGTAGCCAGTCTGTACCTTGTGAACACTGGTGCCAGTACGTCCCTTTGGGAACACTGGGAGCCGTCTGTCCCTTTGGAAACATGGTAGCATACGTCCCTTGGGAACATGGTGCCATACTGCCCTTGTGGAAAACTGGTAGCCAGTATTTACCTTGTAAAAATGGTAAGTATGCCCTTTAAAAAACTGGTCCTTTACCTTGTGGCATTACCTTTTTACGCCCTTTAAAACTGGTTACCAGTTTTGACCTTGGAAAACACGGGAGCCGTATTGTCCTTTTGTGGAAACAGAGTTTTTCACGTTGTGTCAGATTTATTTATACTGTTGTATTTGCAAATTTTTAAGACCCAATCACCCAACTTTTCCTTTATTTTTAAAAATTTTTGTGGTATTACACCAGCCCCTTGTCGGGGTTTCCAAGTTTGTGAACTACACGTGTTTTGTTTATCCTCTAGGACCCCAGGACCTTGCATAGGGGTCCAGTATTTTGGGGAGGCGAGTGACACCCCAAGACTTTTTCTAGGGTCCAGTAGTTGGAAGGGGCGGGAGGGCCCATCCAAGCCCTGTTATTGGTCCAATTTTTGGGACAGGAGGGAGCGGCCCAATTGCCCGGGGTTTTTAAATGGGTATTTGTTGGGGTTGGGCGACTTGCTTCTTAAATCCTTTAAAGTTTTTTCTAAAACGGGAGTTATGACGGCTGCAGTTTCTTTGCAAAGCTTTATCCCCTTTTTAAAAGGGGTCTATGTTGTTGTTTTTTGAGGGGGGCCCCCCTTTTGCCCCTTCCAAGAATTTTTGGGTTTGTGATAGGGGCTTCTTGCATTTCTTATGCACGATTTCCCTTAATCGTGCCGGGGGCAATGCTGGCCAAGCATTTTTTTCTTTTTGTTTATGGTTTGGTAAAAATTTTTGGAGATGAATTTGGGTCTGTTAAGTTTTTCATTTGGGGTTTTTCCCCTTAGTTTGGTAAGGGAAGAGTATTTGGGATTTTGTTCTCAAATTTTTTGGTTTTTTGGGTTATCCTTTTTGGGGATAGGATTTTTTATTTTATTTTGGGCATAAGAAAGTACGGGAGTTTTTTTATTTTTCTGCATAAGAGAAGACGGAGTTGTTTTTCCCTTTTTTCGGGCATAAGACAAGTATGGAGTTGTTTTATTTATTTGCATAAGAAAGTACTGGATGTTTTTTTTTCCTTAGTTCGGGCATAAGAAAAGACGGATGTTGTTTTATCTTTTTTTGGGCATAAGACAAGTACTGGACGTTGTTTTTTTTAGTTTGCATAAGAGAATACGGATGTTGTTTTATTTAGTTCTGGCTAAGAAAAAACTGGACGTTGTTTTTATTTTATTCGCTAAGAAAGTCGGGATTTGTTTTATCTTAGTTTGGAAAAGGGAAAGTACGGGAGTTTTTTTTTATTTTTAGTTCTGGCATAAAAAAGATGGAGTTGTTTTATTTTATTCTGGCATAAGAGAAGTACGGGAGTTGTTTTTCTTTTTCTGGTAAGAAAGTATGGAGTTTGTTTTATTTTAGTTTGGCATAAGAAAGTATGGAGTTGTTTTATCTTATTTCTGGCTAAGAGAAGCTGGATGTTTTATCTTAGTTTGGCATAAGACAAAAAGGAGTTTTTTTTTTAAAGTTCTGGCAAAAAGAAAGATGATGTTGTTTTTTCTTATTTTTGCATAAAAAGTACGGATGTTGTTTTATTTATTCTGGCTAAAAAATACTGGAGTTGTTTTATCTTGTTCTGGCATAAGAAAGTAGGGAGTTTTTTTATCTTAGTTCTGGCATAAAGAAGTATATGTTTTTTTATTTGTTCTGGCATAAGAAAGTAGGGATGTTGTTTTTATCTTAGTTTGGATAAGACAAGTACGGATTTTGTTTTTATCTTAGTTCGGATAAGAAAAGTACGGATTTTTTTATCTTATTTTCGGCTAGAAAGTCGGGAGTTGTTTTATTAGTTCTGGCATAAAGAAGTACGGGATTTTTTTTTTATCTTAGTTCTGGTAAGAAAGTATGGATTTTTTTTTATTTTAGTTCTGGCAAAAGGGAAAGTATGGATGTTGTTTTATCTTAGTTCTGCTAAAGAATACGGGATGTTGTTTTTATCTTGTTCTGGCAAAAAAGAAGAAGTATTTTTTTTTTTATTTGTTCGGTTTCTTTTATGGCTTTTATTTCTCCCTAAATTTCTTTTCCTGTAGTTCCTTCAGTTAAATTCGATATTTGCTATTTTATGACCCTGTTCCCTTGTATTCAGATATATTGGCCCTTCAGCACTCGTGATTCTTTACCTTCGTCTGTATAGGGAAGTCTCTTTTTTGTTTAATCTTTTCTTTTTTTTAATGTGTTTTAGCAAGTTATTTTTTTTTAGGAAAAGTTAAGATCCCTGTTTTTTAGGGGTATCTTCCAGGTTTTTTATTAAGGGAAAAGTTTTTCTTGTTCCCCTTTATTTTTTGTTACGAATTGAAATTTTTTAAGACACCTATGACTGCTACATTTTGCTGTCAGGAGCCCTGTAATCTGTTTGTGCCTCTATTATGTTGTGATCTGGGGGGTTTTTATCATTTTGTTCTGAACGTTTATGATCATCAAAGTTAGTGAAAATGGGTCCAGCGTATTTACTAGTCTTGTAGACTTAATATTTTTCTGGGTTTTAAAATGAATTTGGGCAGAGATTTAAAGCGGGGTGTATGTGTATGTTCCTGAGGGGCTGTGCTTCCCGGGCTAAACATTTTTACTTACCCCCCATTTTAGGTGTCTTAAGTTTCCAGTAGTAAATGTTTTGGGGCGGAGTTGGCAGATTTTCCAGCATGATCATTTTCAAAAGCTTTTCTGGGGTTGCTGGGAAATTGTCCTGGAATGTATCTACCACAGTGACAAGGTTTGGTTCTGATTTTACGCAAAACTTCAAAAGTGGTGGCACTGTGTCACCCCTGCCTGCCCCATGCCGGACCCCTGCCCGGTACCCCGCCCGGCACCCCTTTTGGTACCCTTTTTTGCCACCCCGCCCGCCCCCCTGCCGCCTACTGCCTGCCCTTGCCTGGGACCCCGCCCCCCACCTTGCCTGCCCCCCTGTTGCCCCCGCTGCCACCCTGCCCCGATACGCCTGGCACCTTGCCGGCAATGGCACCTTCCTGCCCCCTGGCTGCCCCCTCCCGCCATTTTGCCTGGCACCCGCCTGAAAACCCTGGCTGTCACCATGCCTGCCCCACGCCCGGGACCTTTCCTGGGACCCTCCCGCCACCCTTTCCTGGCACCCTGCCACCACCCTGCCGCCAATCCCGGCACCCCGCTGGGACCCCCCGGGTCACCCTTCCTACCACATGCCGGCACCTTGCCGGCACCCTGCCTCCACCTTGCCTGCACCCTGCCGCCCCCTGCCCTTCCCTCTTGCCTGCCACCCTGCCGCCCCCCTCCTGGCAAATTATAAACAAGGGGTGAGAGGCCACAGTGCCGGGTGCAAAACAAAAGTGGATTTTAAAACAGAAAGAATGAAACACCTGCACCCTCCCCCAAAACCTGCACTACGAACCTGCCCCCTCCTACATCTGCACCCCCCAAAACCCGCACCCTCAAACCCTGCACTACAAAAAACCCCGCACCCTCCAAAGCCTGCACACAAAAACCCCGCATCGTAGCAAATGCACCCCAAAGGGGCTGAACTCTCCCAATCCTGCACCACAACACCCGCAACCCCCCAACACCTGATTAACACTTGCCCCACAACACCCGCATAAAACTGCTTACAAAACCTGCCTTAGAACACCCCCCCCTACAAACCAGTATGCGAGCATGGGAACACACACCCGGTCAAACACGTACAGTAACTTGAAAAGGCAAAGGTTTTTCAACAAAACTAGTCCCGGGCAAAGGGGTATGACGGCACTGGAGGCAGGAGAGATAGAGGGACATGATAACGACATATAAAATATGAGAGGAATTTGGGAAGGTGGGGAGGACAGGGTGTTCCCCAAAATGGGACACAACAACAAGGGACACAGCAACAAGGGGAACAGCAAAAGGGGGAACACAAAAAGGGGACACGCAAAAAGGGGAACAAAAAGGGGAACAAAACAAAAAAGGGCAAGAACAAAGGGGGCCGCAACAAGGGGGCACAGCAACAGGGGCACGAACAAGGGACAAAACAAGGGGGCCAGAACAAGGGGGCCCAGCAACAGGGGGGCACAGCACAAGGGGGCACAACAACAAAGGGGGCCAGCCACAAGGGGACAAGCAAAAGGGACACAGCAAACAAAGGGGACACAGCAACAAGGGGACACAGAAAAGGGGGCCGCAAAAGGGGGGCACAGCAACAAGGGGCCCCAACACAAGGGGACAAAAGCCCAAGGGGACACAGCGGGGGCAAGGGGGCACACAACAAGGGGACACGCAAAAAGAGACACAGCAACAAGGGGACAAGCAACAAGGGACACGCAACAAGAAGACCAGCAACAAGGGGGAAAAGCAACAAGGGGACACGCAAAAAAGGCACAGCAACAAGGGCACGCAAAAGGGGACAAGCAAAAGGGGGAAAAGCAAAAAGGGGGGCAACAACAAGGACACGCAAAGGGGGCCCCGCAACAAGGGGACCAGCAACAAGGGGGAAAAGAAAAAAAGGGGCACAGCAAAAGGGACACAGCAACAAAGGGGAACGCAAAAAGGGGGCACAGCAACAAGGGGGCACAGCAACAAAGGGGGCACAGCAACAAGGGGGCCAAAGCAACAAGGGGGACACACAAAAAGGGGAACAGCAACAAGGGACACAGCAAAAGGGGGCAAGCAACAAGGGGACACAACAAAAAAAGGGGGCACGCAACAAGGGGACACAGCAACAAGGGGGCACAGCAAACAGGGGGGCACGCAACAAGGGGGCAAGCAAAAGGGGGGCACAGCAACAAGGGGGCACAGCAACAAGGGGACAAAAAGCAACAAAGGGACACAGAACAAGGGAACAGCAAAAAAGGGGACACAAATGGAATTGAAGACCCCGATGAGTCACAGGGAGTAGGAAGTATTTCTTCAGCCACAGAGTTGTCGGAAGGGAACAATTGAGAGTGAGTTTTTGGGGCAGATCCCTACACAGTTTAGAAGAGGGTTTTTTAAAGCTCCTGGAGCAGGGAGAAATGGGCCAACGACCCGTGAAGAGGCGGGGCCAGGGGCTGTAATGTTTGATAAACACCCCCACACACAGCCTTTTGTCAGACGAGATACCAAAAGACACTGAAAACTGGGCCCCTACCTGCCCTCGAGCACAAAATTCCTGCCTCCCGTATCATTGGGGAAACCCTGATTTCCTCCTCTTCCGTCCCCAAAGGGCTTCAGGGACCCCAGAGGTCCCCTTCAGGTTCTGTGCCCTAGCTAACTCCCCTCTGTCTTTCCTAAGTGAACCCGGGGAAACGAGTCCGCACAACAAGGAAGCCAGACATCTCCCGGGAAAAGTTTTGGGGGTTTGGGGAAAAGACATTTCGCCCGTTTTTTTATCACCACAAAACCAAAATTAAGTCGCCCCACCCCCCTACAAAGTCGCCTACAAAACCACTTGCAAACCACCAACAACCCCTAACTAACCACCAACAACCCACCAATCATCAACTAACCCAACAACCCCCCACCCCCTAACTAACTCACCAAAAAACTCAACACTAAACCCCCCTAACCGCCAACCCACCAACTAATCCCCAACCCACCCCAAAAACCCCCCAAATTAAACCCCCAACCCCCTTAACCCCTAATAATCCCCAAAACCCCCAACTCACCACCAACCCCCCAACCAAACCCCCCAATTAAACCCCCAAAAATTCCCCCAAACCCCCAAATAACCCCCCCAAACCCCCCAACGAACCCCCTAATCCACCAACCCCAACAACCCACCATTCCACCAAACCCCCCCAAAACCCATACTAAACCACCAACCCCTATAAAACCCCCCTTTTCCCAAACCCCCAACAACCACCAAACCCCCCCAACTACCCCCCTACACCCACCCAACCCCCAACCCACCCCACTAACCCCCCAACCCACCCACTAACCCACCCCCAAAACCCCCCAACCCCCTACTAACCCCAACCCACCTACTAAAACCCCCCAACCCCCCTAACCCACCTCTAACCCACCAAAAAACCCCAAACCCACCCACTAAACCCCCCAATAAACCCCCAACTAACCCACCCCGCCCCCCTACTAACCCACCCAAAAAACCCAAACTAATCCCCCAAAATTCCCACCAAACCCCCCTATAACCACCAACCCACCACTAAACCCCCAACCCACCTTAAAAACCCCCCAACCCACCCATAACCCACCAAACCCCCTACTAACCCACCAACCCCCCATTAACCCCCCCAAATAACCCACCAACCCCCCCTACTAACACACCAACCCCCTTAACCCCCCAACTATCCCCCAAATAACCCCCCAAAACACCTACAACCCATCAAACCCCCCCTACTAACCCACCAACTAATCCAACAACCCCCCAACCCACCAAAAATAACCCACCAACCCACCATAAAACCCCAACCCCCCTAATTTAACCCCCCAATCCACCAACCCCCCCAAAAAAATCCCCTACTAACCCCCACCCACAAATAACCACCAACTTCCCCCCAACTAACCCCCCCAAAACCCCCCTACTAACCCAAAACCCACCATAACCCCCCAACCACGAATAAACCCAAAATCTAACCCCCCAAACCCCCCCCAAATATCCCCCCCACCTCAAACCCCCCAATCCACCCACAAAAACCCCCCAACCCCCCACTAATCCCCCAACTAAACCAACCCACTACTAAACCCCCCAAACCCCCCTACTACCCCCCCAACCCCCCTCTAACCCCAACCTACCTACTACCCCCCCAACCCACCAAAAAACCAACCCCAACAATTCCCCCAACTAACCCCCAAAACAAATAACCCACCCCACTAACCCACCAAACACCAACAACCCCCAACCCTCCTACTAACCCCCTAACCCCCCCTACTAACCCACCAACCTACCTCTAACCCACCCCTCCTACAACCCACCAACCCCCCATAACCCCCAACCCACCTCTAACCCACCAATAACCGTCAACCAACCAACAACCCCCAAAACCCACCTCTTTCCCCCTATAACCACAACCCCCCACTACCCCCCAACCCCCCTACAACCCACCCCCACCTCAACCACCACCCACCTACTTCCCAAACCCCCCCCCCAACCCTTTAAACCCCCCAAACCCCCCTAAACCCACCAACCCACCACTAACCCCACACCTACCTACTAACCCCCCAATAAACCCCCAACCACCAAAAACCCACCAAAACCACCAACTAAACCCCACCTACAACCCACCAACCACCCTAAAACCCACAACCTACCAAATAAACCCCCAACCCCCCACAAACCCCCACCACCTACCCACTAACCCACCAACCACCCATAACCCACCAACCCACTTTCTAACCCCCCAACCCCCCTAAACCCACCCAACCCCCCTATAAAACCCACCCCCAACCCCACCCCCAAATAAAACCCCCAACCCCCCTACTAACCCCCCCAAACCCCCACCCATATAACCCCCCCCAAACCCCCCCAACCCCCCCAACCCAAACCTACTAACCCCCAAACCCCCCTTAACCCCCCACAAAACCCCCAACCCCCACTAACCCCCACCCCTATTTAACCCAAACCAAACCCCCCTCTAACCCACCAACCCCCTCTCCCCAAAACCCCTACTAACCCCCCAACCCACCAATAAAACCCCCCAATCCACAAATAATCCCCCAAATTTCCCCCCACCCTCCCCCACTAAACCCCCCAAAACCCCAATCCCACAAACCTACAAACCCCTCCCCCCCTACTAACCCCAACCACCCACTAACCCACCAACCACCCACTAACCCCCCAACCCCCCTACTAACCCACCAACCCCCCTACTACCCCCAACCCACTTACAACCCCCAACCCACCTAAACCCACCAACCCCCTACTAACCCACCAACCCCCCTACTAACCCACCAAACCCCCCTACTAACCCACCAACCCACCCAAACCCACCAAACCCCCCCTACTAAAAACCCCCAACCCCCCTACTAACCCACCAAAACCCCCCTACTAACCCCAACCCACCCACTAAAACCCCCTACTAACCCACAACCCCCCTATAACCACCAACCACCTACTAACCCCCCAACCCACCTCAACCCCCCCAACCCACCTCTAACCACCAACCCCCCTACTAACCCACCAAAAAACCCCCAAAACCCCCCTATAACCCACCAACCCCCACTACCCCCCAACCCACCTTTCAACCCACCAAACCCCCCCTAACCCACCAACCCCCTATAACCCACCAAAACCTCTAACCCCCAACCCACCCCCCCCTAACCACCAACCCACCTACTAACCCCCAACCCACCTACTAAACCCCCCAACCCACCTTAACCCACCAAAACCCCCCTTTAACCCCCCCTACTAACCCACAACCCCCCACTAACCCCCACTAACCCACCAAACCCCCCTAACCCCCAACCCACCCTAACCCCAACCCCCCCACCAAAACCCCCTACTAACCCCCCAACCCACCTACTAAACCCCCAACCCCCAAATAACCACCAACCCCCTACTAACCCACCAACCCCCCCAAACCCCCCACCCCCCTACTAACCACCAACCCACCTACTAACCCCCCCAAAACCCACCTAACCCCCACAACCCACCTACTAAAACCCCCAAACCCACTACTAACCCACAACCCACCTACTAACCCACAACCCCCCTCTAACCCACCCAAACCCCCTAAAACCCCCAACCCACCC
>NC_069475.1:7250719-7270350 GCF_026875155.1 Cherax quadricarinatus | reverse complement strand
TTAACTTCACATCATCTGCAAACAGGGACACTTCTGGTCTAACCCTTCCGTCATGTCGTTCACATATACCAAAAATAGCATGGTCCTAGGACCGACCCCTGTGGGACCCGCTCGTCCAGGTGCCCACTGTGATACATCATTACGTACCATGACTCGTTGTTGCCTCCCTGTCAGGTATCTCTGATCCATTGCAGTGCCCTTCCTGTTATATGCGCCTGATGCTCTAGCTTCTGCACTATCTCTTGTGAGGAACTGTGTCAAAGGCCTTCTTGCAGTCCAAGAAGATGCAATCAACCACCCCTCTCTTGTCTTACTTCTGTTATTTTATCATAAAAACTCCAGAAGGTTTGTGACACAGGATTTGCCTTCCGTGAATCCGTGCTGGTTGGCATTTATACTCCTGTTCCGTTCCAGGTGCTCCACCACTCTCCTCCTGATAATCTTCTCATAATTTTGCATACTATACAAGTCAATGACACAGGTCTATAATTTAGTGCCTCTTTTCTGTCTCCTTTTTTGAAAATGGAACTACATTTGCTGTCTTCCATACCTCAGGTAGTTGCCCAGTTTCCAGGGATGTGTTGAAGATTGTGGTAAGTGGTACGCACAACATATCTGCTCCCTCTCTAAGGACCCATGGAGAGATGTTGTCCGGTCCCATTGCCTTTGAGGTATCGATGTCCTTAGCAGTTTCTTCACCTCCTCCTCATCTGTATGTATGTCGTCCAACACTTGTTGGTGTATTCCTTGTTGGTGTCCCATCTGGTCTGTCCCCCAGAGTCCTTCCTGTCTCTACTGTAAATACTTCCTTAAATCTCGTGTTGAGCTCCTCACATACCTCTTGATCGTTTCTTGTGAGTTCCCCACCTTCTTTCCTCAGCCTTATCACCTGGTCCTTGACTGTTGTCTTCTTCCTAATGTGGCTATACAGCAGTTTCGGGTCAGATTTGACTTTCGATGCTATGTCGTTTTCTCATACTGTCTCTGGGCCTCCTCCTTATCTGCGCATACTCGTTTCTGGCTCTTCTACTAATCTCCTTGTTTTCCTGGGTCCTATGCCTCCTGTACCTTTTCCATTCTCTGTTGCACTTAGCTTTTGCCTCCCTACACCTTCGGGTAAACCAAGGACTCGTCTTGGTCTTCCTATTATTTCTGTTTCCCTTGGGAACAAAACTTTCCTCTGCCTCCTTGCACTTTGTTGCCACATATTCCATCATCTCGTTTACTGATTTTCCTACCATTTCTCTGTCCCACTGAACCTCCTGCAGGAAGTTTCTCATACCTGTGTAGTCCCCCTTTTATAGTTTGGCCTGTCCCCTTCAGTTCCTGTTACCTTCTCCACTTGTAACTCTACTATATAGTCAAAACTCAGAACCACATGATCGCTAGCTCCAAGGGGCCTCTCGTAAGTGATGTCCTCGATGTCTGAACTGCTCAGGGTGAACACAAGATCCAGTCTTGCTGGCTCATCCTCCCCTCTCTCTGGTTGTGTCCCTGACATGTTGATGCATGAGGTTTTCAAGTACCACATCCATCATCTTTGCTCTCATGTTTCGGGACCCCCATGTGGCTCCAGGTTTTCCCAGTCGATCTCCCTGTGGTTGAAATCGCCCATTACCAGTAACTTTGCTCTGCTCGAGTGAGCTCTTCTTGCCACCTCAGCCAGTGTGTCCACCATCACCCTGTTGTTTTCTTCGTACTCCTCTCTTGGCCTCCTGCAGTTCTGTGGTGGGTTATACATCACTCCAATGACTACTTTATGTTCTCCGGACTGAATTGTACCTACAATGTAGTCTCTTTCTCCAATCATGTCCATGCCTTCCATTTCCTCAAATCCCCATTGGTGTTTTATGAGCAGTGCAACCCCCTCCCCCTCTACTCCTTCTATCTTTCCTCAGGATCTGATATCTGTTGGGAAGATTGTGTCTGTTTATTATCTCAGCGAGTTTTGTTTCTGTGACTGCTATGATGTCTGGGGATTTTTCACTGATTCTTTCATTCCACTCCTCATGTTTATTCATTATTGTGTGTGTGTGTGTGTGTGTGTGTGTGTGTGTGTGTGTGTGTGTGTGTGTGTACGTACTCACCTAGTTGTACTCGCTAGTTGAGGTTGCAGGGGTCGAGTCCAAGCTCCTGGCCCCGCCTCTTCACTGGTCGCTACTAGGTCACTCTCCCTGAACCATGAGCTTTATCATACCTCTGCTTAAAGCTATGTATGGATCCTGCCTCCACTACATCGCTTCCCAAACTATTCCACTTCCTGACTACTCTGAGGCTGAAGAAAATACTTCCTAACATCCCTGTGAGTCATCTGTGTCTTCAGCTTCCAACTGTGTCCCCGTGTTGTTGTGTCCAGTCTCTGGAACATCCTGTCTTTGTCCACCTTGTCAATTCCTCTCAGTATTTTGCAAGTCGTTATCATGTCTTCCCTATCTCTCCTGTCCTCCAGTGTCGTCAGGTTGATTTCCTTTAACCTCTCCTTGTAGGACATACCTCTTAGCTCTGGGACTATTCTTGTTGCAAACCTTTGCACTTTCTCTAGTTTCTTTACATGCTTGGCTAGGTGTGGGTTCCAACTGGTGCCGCATACTCCAATATGGGCCTAATGTACACAGTGTACAGGGTCCCCGAACGATTCCTTATTAAGATGTCGGAATGCTGTTCTGAGGTTTGCCAGGCGCCCATATGCTGCAGCAGTTATTTGGTTGATGTGCGCTTCAGGAGATGTGCCTGGTGTTATACTCACCCCAAGATCTTTTTCCTTGAGTGAGGTTTGTAGTCTCTGGCCCCCTAGACTGTACTCCGTCTGCAGTCTTCTTTGCCCTTCCCCAATTCTTCATGACTTTGCACTTGGTGGGATTGAACACCAGGAGCCAATTGCTGACCAGGTCTGCAGCCTGTCCAGATCCCTTTGTAGTTCTGCCTGGTCTACCTACTGAGGCTCAGTGTCTAACTACTGAGGCACAGTGTCTACCTACTGAGGCACAGTGTCTACCTACTGAGGCACAGTGTCTACGGTGGTCTGGTGGCTAAAGCTCCCGCTTCACACACGGAGGGCCCAGGTTCGATTCCCGGCGGGTGGAAATTCCGACACGTTTCCTTACACCTATTGTCCTGTTCACCTAGCAGCAAATAGGTACCTGGGTGTTAGTCGACTGGTGTGGGTCGCATCCTGGGGGACAAGATTAAGGACCCCAATGGAAATAAGTTAGTCCTCGATGACGAACTGACTTCCTTGGGTTATCCTGGGTGGCTAACCCTCCGGGGTTAAAAATCCGAACGAAATCTTATCTTATCTTATCTTACCTACTGAGGCACAGTGTCTGCCTACTGAGGCACAGTGTCTGCCTACTGAGGCACAGTGTCTACCTACTGAGGCACAGTGTCTGCCTACTGAGGCACAGTGTCTACCTACTGAGGCACAGTGTCTGCCTACTGAGGCACAGTGTCTGCCTACTGAGGCACAGTGTCTACCTACTGAGGCACAGTGTCTACATACTGAGGCACAGTGTCTACCTACTGAGGCACAGTGTCTACCTACCTACCTACAGGCGACGGAAAAGAATAACAGAGCGGCTAAAAGAGGTCAATATACCTGAAATGCGTAGGGAGACACTGGTCAGAGAAATAGCAAGCATCGAACTTAAGCTAAAAGAATCCTTTAAGAGTCAGGAATCGCGGGAAGAACTAAAAGCCATAAATGAAATCGAAAGAAACCCAAAGTATTTCTTCTCCTATGCCAAATCAAAATCGAGAACAACGTCCAGTAATTGGGCCCCTACTTAAACAAGATGGGTCCTACACAGATGACAGCAAGGAAATGAGTGAGCTACTCAAGTCCCAATATGACTCAGTTTTTAGCAAGCCGCTAACCAGACTGAGAGTCGAAGATCAAAATGAATTTTTTTTATGAGAGAGCCACAAAATTTGATTAACACAAGCCTATCCGATGTTATCCTGACGCCAAATGACTTCGAACAGGCGATAAATGACATGCCCATGCACTCTGCCCCAGGGCCAGACTCATGGAACTCCGTGTTCATCAAGAACTGCAAGAAGCCCCTATCACGAGCCTTTTCCATCCTATGGAGAGGGAGCATGGACACGGGGTCGTCCCACAGTTACTAAAAACAACAGACATAGCCCCACTCCACAAAGGGGGCAGTAAAGCAACAGCAAAGAACTACAGACTAATAGCACTAACATCTCATATCATAAAATCTTTGAAAGGGTCCTAAGAAGCAAGATCACCACGCATCTAGAAACCCATCAGTTACACAACCCAGGGCAACATGGGTTTAGAACAGGTCGCTCCTGTCTGTCTCAACTATTGGATCACTACGACAAGGTCCTAAATGCACTAGAAGACAAAAAGAATGCAGATGTAATATATACAGACTTTGCAAAAGCCTTCGATAAGTGTGACCATGGCATAATAGCGCACAAAATGCGTGCTAAAGGAATAACATTAAAAGTCGGTCGATGGATCTATAATTTCTTCACTAACAGAACAAAGAGAGTAGTCGTCAACAGAGTAAAGTCCGAGGCAGCTACGGTGAAAGCTCTGTTCCACAAGGCACAGTACCTCGCTCCCATCTTGTTCCTCATCCTCATATCCGACATAGACAAGGATGTCAGCCACAGCACCGTGTCTTCCTTTGCAGATGACACCCGAATCTGCATGACAGTGTCTTCCATTGCAGACACTGCAAGGCCTCCAGGCGGACATCAACCAAATCTTTCAGTGGGCTGCAGAAAACAATATGAAGTTCAACGATGAGAAATTTCAATTACTCAGATATGGTAAACATGAGGAAATTAAATCTTCATCAGAGTACAAAACAAATTCTGCCACAAAATATGAGCGAAACACCAACGTCAAAGACCTGGGAGTGATTATGTCGGAGGATCTCACCTTCAAGGACCATAACATTGTATCAATCGCATCTGCTAGAAAAATGACAGGATGGATAAGAGAAACCTTCAAAACTAGGGAGGCCAAGCCCATGATGACACTCTTCAGGTCACTTGTTCTATCTAGGCTGGAATATTGCTGCACACTAACAGCACCTTTCAAGGCAGGTGAAATTAAAGACCTAGAAAATGTACAGAGAACTTTCACGGCGCGCATAACGGAGATAAAACACCTCAATTACTGGGAGCGCTTGAGGTTCCTAAACCTGTATTCCCTGGAACGCAGGCGGGAGAGATACATGATTATATACACCTGGAAAATCCTAGAGGGACTAGTACCGAACTTGCACACGAAAATCACTCACTACGAAAGCAAAAGACTTGGCAGACGATGCACCATCCCGCCAATGAAAAGCAGGGGTGTCACTAGCACGTTAAGAGACCATACAATAAGTGTCAGGGGCCCGAGACTGTTCAACTGCCTCCCAGCACACATAAGGGGGATTACCAACAGACCCCTGGCAGCCTTCAAGCTGGCACTGGACAAGCACCTAAAGTCAGTTCCTGATCAGCGGGGCTGTGGCTCGTACGTTGGTTTGCGTGCAGCCAGCAGCAACAGCCTGGTTGATCAGGCTCTGATCCACCAGGAGGCCTGGTCACAGACCGGGCCGCGGGGGCGTTGACCCCCAGAACTCTCTCCAGGTAAACTCCAGGTAAACTGAGGCACAGTGTCTACCTACTGAGGAACAGTGTCTACCTACTGAGGCACAGTGTCTACCTACTGAGGCACAGTGTGTACCTCCTGAGGCACAGTGTCTACCTACTGAGGCACAGTGTCTACCTACTGAGGCACAGTGTTTACCTACTGAGGCACAGTGTCTACCTACTGAGACACAGTGTCTACCTACTGAGGCACAGTGTCTACCTACTGAGGCACAGGGGTTTCTACCTATGGGGACAGTGTCTCCCACTGAGGCACAGTGTTACCTACGGGGGCACATGTCTGCCTACTGGGGACAGTGTCCTCCTACTGAGGAAGGGTTTTACCTACTGAGGCACAGTGCTACCTACTGGGGCACAGGTCTCCCTACTGGGGCACGGGGGTCTACCTACTAGGCACAGTGTCTACCTATGAGGCACTGTGTCTACCTACTGAGGCACAGGTCTACCACTGGGACAGTGTCTACCTACTGGGGACAGTTTTACTACTGGGGCCCAAGTGTCACCTATGAGGCACAGTGTCTGCCTATAGGCACAGTGTCTACCTACTGGGCACAGTGTCTCCCACGGGCACATGTCTACCTACTGGGCACAGTGTCACCTTTGAGGACAGTTCTACCTATGAGGACGTGTCACCATGAGGCCAGTTCTACCTAGAGCACTTTTCTCCCTACTGGGGCACTTGCTACCTACTGGGGACGGTCGCCTACTGAGGCACAGTGTTACCTACTGAGGCACAGTTTTAACCTACGAGGCACAGTTCTGCCTCTGAGGCAGAGTGTCTACCTACTGGGCACATGTCACCTACGAGGCACAGTGTCTACCTACTGGGCAAGTGTCGCCTACTGAGGCCATGTCTACCTACTGAGGCACAGGTCACCTACTGAGGCACAGTGTCTACCTACTGAGGCCAGTGTTACCTACTGGGGCACATGCCCTACCAGAGGCACAGTGTTCCCTACTGAGGCACAGTGTTCCCACTGAGGCACAGTGTCTACCTACTGGGCAAGTTCTACCACTGAGGCACGTTCTACCTATGAGGCACAGTGCTCCTACTGGGGGCACGTGTCTGCCTACTGAGGCACAGTTTTTCTCCTCTGAGGCACAGTGTCTCCCTTGAGGCCAGTGTCTACCTCTGAGGCACATGTCTCCCTACTGAGGCACAGTGCTACCTACGAGGCACAGTGCCTACCTACTAGGCACAGTGTTACCTACTGAGGCCAGGTCTACCTACTGAGGACAGTTTTACCTACTGAGGCACGGTTACCTACTGGGCACAGGCCTACCTACTGAGACACAGTGCCTCCTAGGGACAGTGTCTGCCTAAAAGGCACAGTGTCTACCTATGGGGCACAGTGTCTACCTACTGGGGCACAGTGTCTACCTACTGAGGCACGGGGGCTACCTACTGAGGCACAGTTCTCCACGAGGCCAGTGCCTACCTACTGAGGCCAGTGTCACCTACTGAGGCACAGTGTCACCTACTGAGGCAAAAGTTCTACCACTGAGACGTGTCTCCCTACTGGGCACGTGCCTACCTACTGAGGCACAGGTCTACCTACTGGGGCACAGTGTTATACTGACACAGTGTCCCTACTGGGGCACAGTCCCCCTATGGGGCACAGTGTCACCTACTGAGCACAGGTCTCCCTATGAGGCACAGTGTCTCCTACTGAGGCAAGTGTCTCCCTACTGGGGCACAGTGTCTACCAAAGAGGCACAGTGTCTACCTACTGAGGCACAGTGTCTACCACGGGGCACAGTGTCTTATGGGGCCAGTGTCACCATGGGCACAGGCGCCACGGGGCCAGTGTCTCCCTACTGAGGCACGTGTCACCTACGAGGCCAGTGTCTACCATGGGCAACGTGTCTCCTACTAGGCACAGTGTCTCCCACTGAGGCCAGTGCCTACCTACGGGGACAGTGTCACCACTGGGCGCAGTTCTACCTACTGAGGCACAGTGTCTACCTCGAGGCACAGTGTCTACCTACTGGCACATGCCTCCCATGAGGCACAGGCCTCCCTACTGGGCCGGCCCTGCCTACTGGGGCACAGTGTTACCATGGGGGCACGTGTCTCCCTACTGAGGCACATTTCACCTACGAGGACAGGTCTACCTACTGAGGCACAGTGTCACCATGGGGCACGGGTGCCTACCTTAGGTCCGTTCTCCCTATGAGCACAGGTCTACCTACTGAGGCACAGTGTCACCTACTGGGGCACAGTGCTACCTACTGAGGCACAGTGCCTCCCTGAGGACAGTGTCCCTAGAGGCACATGTCTACACTGAGGCAAAAGTGCCTACCTATGAGGCCAGTGCCAACCTCTAGCACAGTGTTCCCTACTGGGGCCGTGTCTCCCTCTGAGGCACAGTGTCTACCTATGAGGCACGTGTCACCTACTGAGCACTGTCTACCAACTGGGGGCACAGTGTCACCTACTGGGCACAGTGTCACCTACTGGGCACAGGTCTACCTACACAATGTCAAAAGCACTACGTTACCTTCTATTTTTTCCCTTGACAAAAAACTAAAGATAACTGCAAGTCACCAGAAAAATTAGTGAATTCCCCTGGGCCTGAGCCGGAAGAACTGTGGCCTGGGTCCAAGAAAATGTAGACCGACCCGAAAAACATTGACCTGGGCCCAAAGGGAAACATGTGGGCCCTGGGCCCAAGAGAACAGTAGGTCTGGGTCCAAGAAACATGTCCCCTGGCCCGAGAGAACATGTAGACCTGACCCAAAGGAACAGTGGTCGGTCCAAAGAACATGAGACCGAGTCCGAGAGAACATGTAGACCTTTTGGTCCAAGAGAACATGTAGGCCGGGGTCCAAGAGAACTGTAGGTCTGAGTCCAAGGAACATGTGGGTGGGGTCCAAGAAAACATGTGGGCCGGGGGCCCAAAGAGAACATGTAGGTCGGGGGTCAAGAGAAAAGGTGGGGTCGGGGCCCAAAGAAACATGTGGGTCGGGCTCCAAGAGAACATTAGGTCTGGGTCCAAGAAAACTGTAGGCCTGGGCCAAGAGAAATGGGGGTCGGGGCCCAAAGAACATGTGGGTCGGGCCCAAAAAAACAGTGGGTTGGGCCCAAAGAACTGTAGCCGGGGCCCCCAAGAAAACAGTGGGCCTGGGTCCAAAGAGAACATGTAGGTCTGGGTCCAAGAGAACATGTAGGCCTGGCCCAAGGAACATGAGGTCGGGCCCAAAGAGAACATTAGGCCGGTAAGGAACTGAGGTCTGGGTCCAAGGAAATGTAGGCCTGGGTCCAAGGAACATGAGGTCGGGTCCAAGAGAAATTAGGGCCTGAGTCCGAGGAACATGTAGGCTGAGTCCAAGAAACATGTAGGTCGGGGCCCAAGAGAACATGTAGGCCGGGGTCCAAAAAAATTGTGGGCCCGGGGGTCCAAGAGAACTGTAGGCCGGGGGTCCCAAGAGAACATGTAGGTTGGGCCCAAAAGAACAGGGGGGCCTGAGTCCAGAGAACATGTGGTCTGAGTAAGAGAAAAAAGGGGTCTGGGTCCAAGAACTGTAGGCCTGGGCCCAAGAGAACATGTGGGCCTGGGTCCAAGAGAACATGTAGGCCTGGGTCCAAGAGAACATGTAGTCTGGGTCCAAGAGAACATTGGGGCCTGAGTCCGAGAGAACATGTAGGTCGGTCCAAGAGAAAATTAGGTCTGGGTCCAAAGAGAACATGTGGGCCGGGGTCCCAAGAGAAAAGTAGGCCTGGGTCCAAGAGAACATTAACCCTGGGTCCAAGAGAACATGTAGGTTTGGGCCCAAGAGAAACATTAGGGCTGAGTCGAGGAACTGAAAGGTCGAGTCCCAAGAGAACATGTAGGCGGGTCCAAGAGAACATTAGGCCGGGGTCCAGAGAACATTGGGCCGGGCCCCAAGAAAATAAAGGCCGGGGTCCAAGAGAAAAATTTAGGCCTGGGTCCAAAAACAGTAGGCCTAGGTCCAAGAGAACATGCCCCCTGGGAAAGAGAACATGTAGGCCGGGTCCAAGAGAACATGTAGGCCTAGGTCCAAGAAACATGCAGACCTGGGCCCCCCCAAAGAAACAAAAAGGCCTGGGCCCCAAAAAAACATGAGGCCTGGGCCAAAGAACATGTAGGCCTGGGTCCAAGAGAACATGCAACCTGGGTCCAAAAAACATGTAGGCCGGGGTCCAAAGAACATGGGGCCCCGGTCCAAGAAACTGGGGGGCCCGGGGGCCCTGGGGGCTAAAGCCCCCGTTCAACCACGGGGGGCCCCGGGTTCGATTCCCGGCGGGTGGAAACATTTCGACATTTTTCCTTACACCTTTGTCCTGTTCACCTAACAGCAAAAAGGGACCTGGGTGTTAGTACGGGGTGGGGCATCCTGGGGGGCAAGATTAAGGACCCCCAAAGGAAATAAGTTAGACATCCCCATACACTGATTTCTTTGGGGGATCCCGGGGGCTAAACCCCCCGGGTTAAAAATCCAAGAAATCTTTTCTCCTTCTTCCCACCGGGGCCAAGAGAACTGTAGGCTGGGCCAAGAAAATGCAGACCTTTGGGCCCCAAAAGGGAAAAGTAGGCCTGGGTCCAAGAGAACATTTAGGCCGGGTCCGGAAATGTAGGCCCGGGGCCCAAAAGAAAATGCAACCTGGTCCAAGAGAAAATAAGGCCTGGGTCCCAAAAAACATTAGGCCCGGGTCCCAAGAAACATGCAGACGGGTCCCCAAAAGAACATAAGGCCTGGGCCAAGAGAACATGTGCCTGGGGCCAAGAGAACAGTAGGCCTGGGTCCAAAAGGGAAAATGCAGATGGGTCCAAGAGAAAAAGAGACCTGGGGGCCGGAACATGTAGCCTGGGTCCAAGAGAACCCTGAGGCCTGGGTCCCCAAAAGAACATTAGGCCCGGTCCAAGAGAACTGTGGCCAGGTCCAAGAAAAACTGTAGGCCCGTAAGTAAGTAAAATAAGTAAGTTTATTCAGGGGAAAACAAATACATTTTTATAGAATTATCATACATAGCCATATTGTAGAGAACCCAGGTAACCCAAAAAAGCAGACAGAGTGACTTATTCCTTTGGGGGCCTTTTTTCCCTTGGGTCCAAAAACATGCAACCTGGTCCAAAGAACATTTTAGATGGGTCCAAGAAAAACATCAGACCCCGGGTCCAAGAGAAAAATGCAACCTGGGTCCAAGAGAACATGCCCGCCTGGGTCCACGAGAACAATAGGCTGGTCCAAGAGAAAAGTAGGCCTGGGTTCAAGAGAACATGTAGGCCAGGATAAAATTTCAACAATTGGATATGCTAATGCTGAAAACAGAGTAAAACAATTGAAGAAAAGTTATAAAAATTTTTGACAGTGTCTAGAATATCTTGCTGCCAATTTTGTCAAGGCTGAAACCAAGCAATCATAACTAGGGGAAGAAAACAGCATTGTAGTAGCCACAGTCAGTGGCCAGGCTTTAAACACCTTTAAAAGGAATGGAACTTACTGTCTGGACATGTCAAAAACCGTCATAACATGAACCATAAAATCCTTTTTTGTTAAGTAGTCTGTAACCAATAATTTTTTTTTCCCCAAATGCCTAGGCAAAATAGGGCCTTTTTGCATTGCAACCCACTAATGAAATATAAAATCTCAATGTACTGTTACAAAGACAAAAAAAAAAATAAATAAAAAACAGCCAGAAAGTACCTAAAAAAATTAGCCACAAAAAGAAAAAATTTTTTTTTATTTTTTTAGCTAACCATTTTACCTTACCCCTTATATCTTTTATACTATAAAAAGATATTATCTCCTTTAAAGAATAAAAAGGGGTATTAAAAGACCCCAATGGAAATAGCCTTTTTTGACTTTTTTGGTTATCCCGGTTCTTACAATTTACTACTAGTATAAAAAACAATACTGTATTTATTATACATGAATAAACTTATTTATTTACTTACATTTATTACCGGGTTTCCCTGGGGGATTTGGGGTCAACGCCCCCGGGGCCCGGTCTGTGCCCAGGCCTCCCCCTTACTTTGTTTTAGTTTAATTTTTTTATTATGCCCCATACCCTCCTGTGGGGGGAGTCAAAAGTTAAAAGGTACAAAATTTGGCCAGGGACGGACCCCAAAGTTATGATAGTGAATAGTCCAAAGGAATGACCCGGTAATTGGGTCCAAATCATGGCCAATTTCAGGGGTTGAATAGCTTCCCCCATCATGGTTACAGTCTGAAAAAAAATTACAAAGTAATAAACCCACTGATACGCCCATACCGGTCAAAATTTGTAATGATTTAAAATTTACAAATATTAATGGTCAAACCCCACACGACGCGCGCGCCATACACACACGAGGCGCACGCACGGACATGTGCACAGAGGTACAAATATATGCATACACACAAGGAGCACCCCCCAACCCACACACCCACACACACACACACCAACACCCAAAACCACACCACCCCTCACACAACCCACACACACACCCCCACACACCCACACACACAACCCCCCAACAACACAAAACACACCCCCACACCCACACACACACCCACAACGCACACACACACCCACCCCCCTACACACACACACACCACAACACCAACACACGCACACCACCCTCACACACACCCGCGCCACCCCTTTACAACACCCACACAACGCAGCACACACACACACCCAAAACACAACCACACAACACCACACACACAACCCCAACACACACCACACACACACAACACCCACACACCCCTCAAAACCACCCACACACCAACAACACACACACACCACACACACACGGGCTAGTCACGCCGTCGGTGCCCGGGGGATTTAAGTTTTTTTTTGAGGGGCTAGAAGTGTTCGAAAGGGTTGCAAAGTGTGCAGGGTGTCAACAATCCTAGAAGGTTTTTTTTTAATTCCCTGAGCCACAAAGTGTGGGAGAGCCACAATTTTGAAAGTGTTTGGGAAAAAAATAAAAGCGTTGTGGCGCGGGCTATGTAAAAGCGGCGTTGCCAAGTGCCCCCCAAGTTTTTAAAAAAGTAAAAACAATAGGTGCCCAGTGAAAGAAATACGGGAAATGGGGTACATTATTAAAGGGAAAAGAAATTGAGGTATCACCAGGATACATCGAGTGGATCACCCGGGCGTCACTCGCCCTGGACATCTACACTGCTACAGCTGCAATACAAGTACTGTATCCCTATGAGTGGTTGTTTGGGTGTGGGGTCCGGTTCCAATTTAACCGCCAAGCTGATGTGAATGGCTAACTCTCATAGAAAGAAAAGAATAGGCACTCAAGATCAAAAAGGTTTAGCAAATGGTAATCCATTGAAAAAGGCGTTTAAGTCACATAAGCGGCGATATGGGCAACACGAAAGGAGTAGGTCAATAGGTTTTTGGGGACCAAGGCAACTGGAATCTAATTACCTCCAAGCACAACCACCTATTTTTGACACACAATAATTACACAAAATTTTCGACACATAATTCCCAAAACCACAACACAAACACACACACACACACACACACACCACAACACAACACCAACACACACACACAAACAACACACACACACACACACACCACATACACACAACACACCCACATACACCCCCCCCCCCAACACACAACACACATCACACCCCCACATACACACACAACACCCACACCCACACACCACACACACAACACACACACACACACACCCCAACACACACACCACACCACACATATCCAGCACACACAATCCCCCCTCACCACCGACATCTCCTACTTCCCCTGACCATCCCCCCCCCATTCCCCCAAACCCCCCCACCCCTCCCCACTCAGCCCCAAATAGCCACATTTCCTCCATACCCCCCCCCCCCACACCTGACACACACAAAATTTAAAAAACCTAACATACAGAACTCAAGGTTCCCACTCTGGGCAATCGGATAAAACAAAAATGGGTTGCCGAGAGCAACAAAAAAAACCAAGGGGACGGGAGGGGAAAATGAAAAGGAAGATTGGGCCAGAGCTAAAAAAGGGGTCATAATGGGAAAAAAAACTAAAGAACTTGCATGAAATGGAAGAGGGGATAGATATGGAAAGCGGGAAGTGGAGGTGCATTCAAAACAGCAGAAGCTGGAACAGATTTTAAAAGGGGAACTGAAAAATCTGAAAAAGCATAAAGAACAAAAGAACTTTTGGATTACTCAGAGACTGCTACCTCAGCCACAAATAAGGGGACTGTGGGGAAAGAAGGGGCACAACGCATGGAGATGCTCTATCGAGGAGACTGTAGCAAATAAAAGAGCTAATTTATGGGGAAAGGCCTAACAACAAAAACAGACCGGGAAAAGCCGAGAAGGGAAAATGACAGGCCCTGACCCAATACATTAGCCAGTGAAACTGATGAAAGGAAAGCTGCAGGGGAGGAAACCAAATTAAATGAGGGGATACCGGGGAATGCTGGAAATAAAAGGGTAGGTCATCTTTGTGTAGGGGGCTCCAGGAAGTCGAAGGGAAACAATGAAGCAAGAAAACAAGGGGAAAAAAAAGCAATGAAAGCATCAGAAAGAAATAGGAGAAGCGATATGCCCACTGGAAAATTTTGGGAAATAGGGGGGTTTGTAAAAAAAAGCCCCCGGCCATGAAGTGACCTTCAAGGCAAAGCAACTGGGGACCAGGATACTGCAGGAGAAAGCACGTTTAAAGGGGACTGACGGCAAAAGGAGGTGTATCCGACCGCGACAGAACACAAGAAAAAGGAAGAAATGAGAGAGAGGGTACAAAGGCAAAAGGGGGAAAAGAAGGGGGGAGGACAGACAGGAGTTTTCCCAGCCCCAGGAAAAGATCTAATAAAAGCCCCCCTCACAATTTTCTATAGAAGCCCCCCAAACCCGGTCAACCCCGTGCAACCAAACACTCTAAACAAAACACCCCCTTGCCCATCCAAAAGCCCCACCCACTACATTAAAAACTTCCCCCCACACAACAACCCATGTTCCTTACCAGGTCCCCACTTCCCAACCCCCAAAATTACTTCCCAGACTACAGTCCAGAAAAAAATTAAAGGGTGTGGTTTTCAAATGCAGATGGAATAAAAACAATTTAGGAGTGGCACGAAAGAATCAAAGAGACACCCCCGAATAATAGCCTTTACAGAAAAAAAAACTCCCCAGAATAATAACAGTTTCAATCTTTCCATCGGGATATCAAATCTTCAGGAAAGACAGAGGGAGGAAGGGGGGGAGGAGTTGCAGTCATTAAAAACCAGTGGGTTTTTTAAAAAGGAAGGAAAGGATGGCATGGCGAAAGGGACTATTTTAGAACAATCCAGTCGAGGGACATAAGGTGTAATTGCATAAGTACAACCCACCACAAACCCCGGAGGGGCCCAAAGAAAAATACGATGGAGCAACGAGCAATGATCAACACACTAGCCCAGGGGGCCAGGAGGCACACATGGGGGGAGCAAAAATTACTAGTTTTGGGGATTTAATCACAAAGGGGATTGATGGGAAACCTGGGGCCCATGGGGGCCCCCAAAAAATGGGGAGCCAAAATATGGGTGTGGTACTGGAAACCTCATGCATCAAAATGTTAAGGAAAACTACCAAGGGGAGAGGAGAGTGAACACAAGGTTGGACCTTGTATTTACCAGAGATTCGGACATCGAGGGACAGATGAAAGGCCCCGGGGTAGGTCATGTGGTTTTGTGCTTCGACTACTAGTTTAGCTCCAAATGGAGAGAGTAGCAGGGAAAAGGCTGGGAAAAACCAAACTACAAAAGGGGGGAAATCTCAGGGGATGAGGAACTTCCTTCAGACATTCAGTGGGGGAGGGAACTGACAGGGAAAACCCGTACAGAAAGGGACATGTAGCAACAAAAAACAAGGAGGAGAGGAAGGTTTTTTTCCCAAGGGGAAAAAGAAATAATGGGGGAAAAACAGAAAAGAGTCCTTGGGTTCCCCCAAAAGGGGTTAAGGAGGCAAAAACTAGGTGTAAAGAGAATGGAAAAGGTACAGAAGACGGACCCGGAAAAAAAAAGAAATCAGCCCAAGAGCCAGAAACGAAAATGCACAATAAGAAGGGGGGTCAGAGACAATATGAAATGACATAGCATCAAAAGTAAAGATGACCCCCAAGCTGTTGTACAGCCACATCAGAGGAAAACAAAAGTCAAGGACCCGGGAATCGACTGAGGAAGGGTGAGGGGGAATTTTACAAAAACGACCGAGGGTATGTCGGAGCCAACACAAGATTTAAAAGGTATTTACAGTGGAACCAAGGGCTCCCCAAAAAATCAGAACAGGGGGGCACACCACAAGTGCTGGATAGGTACATATAACCAAGGAGGAGGGGAAAAGCTGCTATGCGAACTTGCACCCCAAAGGGGGTGGGACCAGACAACACCCTCCATGGGTCTTTAAAAAGGGGCAGAGATATGTGTGACCATTAACAAAAATCTTCAACACATCATTTTAAACTGGCAACTCCCGAGATGGAAAATGGCAAAAGTGTCCCAATTTTTAAAAGGGGGACAGACATGAGGGACTAAAACGGCTTATTCAGTGTATAGTATCAAGGCTGGAGAAGTATCAGGGGGAGAAATGGGGGGGCACCTGGAAAAAAACAAGTGTAAATTGACAACCAGCAGGTTTTTAGGGAAGGAAAATCCCGTGTCCAAAACCACTAATTTTATGACAAGGTGAAGAAGTAAGACAAGAGAGAAGGGGGTGGATCACGCGTATTTTTTGGGCTGCAAGAAGGGTTTCGCACAGTTTCCCACGGGTTTGCAAAAGCTAGAGGACCCGGGGACACATAACAGGAAGGCACTGAATGGAAAGGAATATCTGAAAAGGGAGGAAACAAAGAGTCATGGTACGCGACAGGTGTAGAGTGGGCGCCCGTGACAACGGGGGTTTCCCAGGGGCCCTAGACCCTTCTGTTTTGGTATACGTGAACGACATAACGGGAAGGGGGTAGACCAGAAGTGTCCTTGTTTGCGACGAGTGGGAAATTAATGAAAGAATCGAATCGGACGAGGATAGGGAGGAACCCAAAAAGATTGACGGTACAAGCCTGGTCCCGCACCCGGTCCTTGAAAATTTAACCCTGCCAAAAGCAAATCATGAAATTGGGGGAAGGGGAAAGAAGACCCCCAGACCAAATATAGTTTTAGATGGCCCAAAAATGCAAAAACCCCATAAAGGGGAAAAAATCTGGGGGGGAGTATAACACCGAATATCTCCTAGGCGCAATCAATCAGATAACTGCTGCGCAAGGGCGCCGGCAAACCTACGGGGTTCCCTACCCCAGAAGGTTTTTAAGATCTTTACACCATCTAGCAGGCCCATATGGAGTAGCAGCACCAGTTTTGGGAAACCCCAAACCCATCAAGCACGTCAAGAATTAGGAAAGTCAAAGGTTTTCAACAAGCTAGTCCCCAAACTAGGGGATTGTCCTTTAAGAAAAGGGTTTGGGGAAAAACGGCCTGACGACACTGGGGCCCGGAGGGCAGGGGAGAATGATAAGAATATAAAAAACTGCGGAATAGACGGGTGGACAAAGACGGGATGTTCCCGAGATGGGACACAGCACAAGAGGGCACAAGGAAGTTTTAAAACTAGAGAAACAAAGGGGTGTTTGGAAAATATTTTTCATCATGGGAGTCAGGCCCTGGAAAACCTAGAAAGTATGTGGTGGGGCAGGAACCTACATAGTTTTAAGGCGAGGTATATAGAGCTATGGGGCAGGGAGAGAAGGATAGAGCAACAGCGAAGAGGGGGGGCCAGGAGCTGTGATGACCCCCGCAACCACAAAAAGGGGATACAAAAGGTATTACACACACACACCACACACCCCACACACACACACACAAAACACACACACATGCACACATGTGGGAATGCTTTATTTACAGCTAGCAAAGTCAGGGGATTTCTCCCGAATGGTCTGCAATATACCACTGTGGATAAATACTTCCCTTTTTGAACATTTGAGTGAGAATATGATTCAATTTAACGGTGGTGCGCGCGCGCTGCGGGACCATCTGGTGAAAAAAACCCTGAGATAAAAACATGTAAAAGGGGGACTGGGGGAAGACTCTCTTCTACCCCATATTTCTCCATTTCCCCCGGGGCCCGGCGGCCAGTATGGCCCTAGGGGCGGGAAACTGTCAGGGGGGCAAGAAAAGCTAGGGCCGGTGTTAATGGGGAGAAATGGGCTTTTTTGGGGTATTTATGGGTGGGGGTTACATGGCAGTGGGACTAAGCTTCCCAAAACCTTTTGGGGGTTTTGACCAAGGGGTGGGGTTTGGAGGGGGTGTCTTTTTTTTCCCCCCCTCCTTTCCTTGGATCAAAGTGGGGGCCTTGTCCACCTTAGTGTGGGTTTTGCGCTTTTTTAATGAATAAATTGTGTGGCTTTCAAAAAGTTCCTACATTTGTTTTATTATTTCGCCATTTTTTATTATCATCATTACTGCCATTATTTAAATTTTCATCTTCTGCATTATCATCATTACTGCCTTTTTTATCATCATTTTTGCCATCATCATTACGCCATTATTATTATAATCATCATTACCCCGTCATTATCATCATTAATGCCATCTCATTACTGCCATTACTTTATTAGTCATTATCACATTACTGCCATATTACATCTTTTAATCCAAAATTTTTACTGCCTTTTTGATTTTTACTGTCATCATCATTATGCCATTCAAAATTGGCCATCATTTCATTGTCATAATCATTATACCTTACTGCCATTATTTTATCATCATTATGCCATTATCAATCATCATTACTCCCATATCATTAATCATTATCTCTTACTGCCATTAATTATCATCATTTACTGCCAATCATTACTTTCATATCATTACACCATTATCATTATCTATTACTCCCCTATCTTTACTATCATTATCATCATTATCCATTATCTTTCATCTTTACTGCCATATCTACTTCATTACATCATTTGCCATTATCTTATATATTACGCCAATCTTACTATATTTTCTTATCCCTTTATTTTTATCATCATTACTCCCAATTTACTATCTCATCATTAGCCTTTATCATTATATTACTACCATATCATTACTATCATTATTGTCATTACTGCCTTATTTTTAATATTTTGTCAATATTTAAAATTACTGCCTTATCATCATTACTCCCATAATCATTACTGTTTTTATCATTACTGCCATCATTATATCATTTTGCCATCATTATCATCTTTAAAACCCCCCTAATCATTACCATCATTGCTGTCATTATCATTGCTGTCATTATCTTCTGCATTATCATTGGTCATTATCATTGCTGTCATTATCTTTGCTGTCTTTAAAATTTTGCTGCCCTTATCATTTGTCATTTTTTTTGCTGCATTATCTTGCGCATTACATTGCTGGTTTCATTCTGTCATTATCATTATGTCATTATCATTATTGTCATTACTGCCATTATTATGATTGTCTGTTACCCTTTACTGTCTTATCATATTACTCTTTATCATTACTGTCATCTGTCTCACTCATCTTCATTCACTTACTGCCATTTTTAAAAGAATTATAAAAAAAATCAGTTAAACTAAACTTGCTACCTCTTTTCCTGGCCCAATTTTTGGCTCTTATGGTATATACAGTGGAACCTCAAAAATCGAATGCCCCAAACACGCCCTTTGTAAGGTATTTTTGTAAGTCTTTTTAAGTTTTTTTGAGAGTCTGAAAGGGACAAATCAATTTACTTTTATTCTGATGGAAAAAATTTCATTGGGTAAAGGCACTCGAACGCTTCGGGACGAAAAAAAGTTCATATTTAGGTTCCACTGTGTTATATACTTGTTAAAATAATAAAAATAATTAATAAATAAAAATAAAAATAATAATCATACAAATTTCAACCATTAAAGGAAGGGGTGGGGGTTATCCTTGAGCGGCGAGGGCACTTGATCCAAGGACTATGACTTTTAATCACATCTTTCACCCCATTTCCCGGGTGTGATGACCCTTTACAGGTCACCTTAT
>NC_069475.1:7247231-7250219 GCF_026875155.1 Cherax quadricarinatus | reverse complement strand
GGCCAGAAGAGCTCACAATGGTAGAGCAAAGTTACTAGTAATGGGGGGTTTTAATCACAAGGAAATTCATCGGGAAGACGTGGAACCCCATGGAGGCCTCGATATATGGAGAGCCAAGATGATGGGTGTGGTACTGGAACACCTCATACATCAACATGTTAGGGACACTACCAGAGAGAGAGGTGAGGATGAACCAGCATGACTGGATCTAGCATTCACCTTGAGTAGCTCGGACATCGACGACATCATGTATGGAAGGCCCCTCATAGCTTTGATCACATGATTCTGAGCTTTGAATATACAGTAGTTACAAGTGGAGAGGGTAGCAGGAATAGGACTGAAGAAACCTAAATACGAAAAGGGGGACTACACAGGCATTAGGAACTTCCTGCAGGAGGTAAAGTGGGAAAGAGAATTGGTGGGAAAATCAGTAAACGAAATGATGGACGACAACAAAATGCAAGGAAAACCAAAACGACTATTTGGTTCACCCAGAAGTGTAGGGAGGCAAAAACTAAGTGTGCTAGAGAATGGAAAAAGTACAGAAAACAAAGGACCCAGGAAAATAAAGAGATTAGTTGAAGCGCCAGAAACTAATATGCACAAATAAAGAGGGAAGCCCTGCAGAAATACGAAAATGACATAGCATCGACAGCCAAGTCTGTTAACTGAAACTGTTGTACAGCCACATCAGGAGGAAGACAACAGTCAAGGACCAGGTAATCAGGCTGAGGAAGGAAGGTGGGGAACTCACAAGAAACGACCGAGAAGTATGTGAGGAGCTCAACACCAGATTTATAGAAGTATTTACAGGGGAGACAGAAAGGTCTCCAGGAAGTCAGAACAGTGAGGTACACCAACAAGTGTTGGACGAAATACACACAACTGAGGAGGAGGTGAAGAAGCTGCTAAGTGACCTTGATACCTCAAAGGCGGTGGGACCAGACAACATCTCTCTGTGGGTCCTTAAAGACGGAGCAGAGACACTGTGTGTGCCACTAACAACAATCTTCAACACATACATTGAAACAAGGCTACTACCTGAGGTATGGAAGAGACAAATGGTGTCCCAGTTTTAAGAAAGGAGACAGACACGAGACGTTAAACTACAGACCAGTGTCACTGAAGTGTACAGTATGCAAAGTCATGGAGAAGATTATCAGGAGGAGAGTGGTGGAGCAACTAGAAAGATACAAGCTTATAACGATAACCATCAAGGATTCAGGGAACGAAAATCCTGTGTCACAAACCTACTGGAGTTTTATGACAAGGTAACGGAAGTAAGACACGACAGAGTGGGTAGAATGCATTTTCTTGGACTGCAAGAAGGCCTTCGACACAGTTCCTCACAATAGATCAGTGCAAAAGCTGGAGGACGAGACAGGAATAACATGGAAGGCAATGCAATGGATCAGAGAATACCTGACAGGGAGGCATGATACGTGACGAGGTATCAGAGTAGGCGCCTGTGATGAGCGAGGTGCCACAGGGGTCAGTCTTGGGACCAGTGCTGTTTCTGGTACATGTGAATGACATGACGGAAGAAACAGACTCAGAAGTGTTCTTGTTTGTAGATGATGTGAAGTTTATGAGAAGAATTAAATCGGATGAGTATCAGGCTGGACGCCTGGTCCAGCAACTGGCTCCTTGAATTTAACCCTGCCAAGTGCAAAGTCAGGAAGATCAGGGAAGGGCAAAGAAGTCTGCAGACAGATTATAAGCTAGGTGGTCAGAGACTGCAAACCTCACTCAAGGAATAGGATCTTGGGGTGAGTATAATACCGAGCACATCTCCTGAGGTGCACATGACCCCAATAACTGCTGCAGCATACGGGCGCCTGGCAAACCTGAGAATAGCGTTCCGATACCTTAGTAAGGAATCGTTCAAGAGACTGTACACTGTGTACGTCAGGCCCATACTGGAGTATGCAGCACCAGTTTGGAACCCACACCTGGTCAAGCACGTCAATAAATTAGAGAAAGTACAAATGTTTGTAACAAGACTACTCACGGACACAACAACAAGGGGACACAACAACAAGGGGACACAGCAACAAGGGGACACAACAACAAGGGGACACAGCAACAAGGGGACACAACAACAAGGGGGACACAGCAACAGGGGACACAACAACAGGGGGACACAACAACAAGGGGACACAGCAACAAGGGGACACAGCAACAAGGGGACACAGCAACAAGGGGACACAGCAACAAGGGGGCACAACAACAGGGGGACACAACAACAAGAGAACACAGCAACAAGGGGTCATAGTAACAAGGAAACACAGGAAAAGGGGGACTCAACGACAAGAAGACACAACAGCAAGAGAACACAGCAACAAGAGGACACAAGTACAGGAGGACACAGCAACGAGGGGAGACAGTAACAAGAGGACACAACAAGGGGAAACAGTAACAATGAGACACAGCAACAACGGGACACAGCAACAAGGGGACACAGCAACAAGGAGACACAGCAACAAGGAGACACAGCAACAAGGGACACAGCAACAACGGGACACAGCAACAAGGGGACACAGCAACAAGGAGACACAGCAACAAGGGGACACAGCAACAACGGGACACAGCAACAAGGGGACACAGCAACAAGGGGACACAGCAACAAGGAGACACAGCAACAAGGAGACACAGCAACAACGGGACACAGCAACAAGGGACACAGCAACAAGGAGACACAGCAACAAGGGACCACAGCAACAAGGGGACACAGCAACAATGAGAACACAGCAACAAGGGGACACAACAACAAGGAGACACAGCAACAAGGAGACACAGCAACAAAGGGACACAGCAACAAGAGGACACAGCAACAAGGGGACACAGCAACAAGAGGACACAGCAACAAGGGGACACAGCAACAAGAGGACACAGCAACAAGGGGACACAGCAACAAGAGGACACAGCAACAAGGGGACACAGCAACAAGAGGACACAGCAACAAGGGGACACAGCAACAAGGGGACA
>NC_069475.1:6979731-7242231 GCF_026875155.1 Cherax quadricarinatus | reverse complement strand
AAGGTTTGAGGAAAAATCGGCCTGACGACACATGGAGGACAGGGGTCAGGGAGACATGATAACGACATACAAGATACTGCGTGGAATAGACAAGGTGGACAGAGACAGGATGTTCCAGAGAGAGGACACAGAAACAAGGGTCACAACTGTAAGCTGAAGACCTCAGACGAGTCACAGGGACGTTAGGCAGTATTTTCACCAGACATAGAGTTGTCCAGCAAGTGGAATCTCCTAGCAAGTGAAGTAGTGAGCAGGAACCATACATAGCTTTACGAAGAGGATGACAAGCTCAGGAAGCAGAGGAGAGAGGATCCAGTAGCGATCATTGAAGAGGCGGGCCACAGGAGGCTATTCTCGACCCCTGCAACCACAATTAGGGTAGTACAGATTAGGTGAGTACACACACACATCACACACACCACACACACATCACACACACAAAAAACACAACACAACACAACACAAACACACACACAACACAACACACAACACAACACAACACAACACAACACACAACACACACAACACACAAACACACAACACCAAACACAACAACACAACAACAGCAACACAAACACAACACACAACACAACACTACAACACAACAGCTACACACACAGACACACAAACACAACACACAACATAACACAACACAACAACACAACACAACACAACACACTACACAACACACATACACACACAATACAACACACAACACACACACAACACACAACACACACACAACACAACCACACACACAACACAACACAACACACAACACAACACACAAACACAACACACATCACAACACACAATACAACACACAACAAACACACAACACACACACACAAACACAACACACACACAACACACAACACAACACACAACACACACGAGCACAACACACTACACCACAATACACAACACACCACACAACACAACACACATCGACAACACACAATATACACACAACACACACACAACACACAACACAACACACAACACACACACACACACAACACAAATCACACAACACAACACACACACAAACATAGTGTATTTCTGAACAACACAACACACAACACACAACACAGCACATCACAGACAACACACAACACAACACACACAACTCAACACAACACACAACACCCAGACACACAACACACACAACCACAACACACAACACAACACCACACAACACAACACACAACACAACACACAACACAACGCACACACAACACACCACAACACACCAACCAACACACAACACACACACAACACACACAACACACAACACACACACAACCACAACACACACACAACACAACACACTCACAACACTCACACAACACAACACACACACAACAAAACCAACAACACAACACAACACACACAACACAACACACACACACACACCCACAACACACACACAACACATGGCAACACACACACAACACAACACACAACCAACACACAACACAACACACACACACACACAATACACACACAACACACATAACACTCACACAACACAACACTCAACCAAACACAACACACACCCCACACACACCAACACACAACACACAACACAAACACAACACACAGCCACACAACCACAACACACAAACACCCACTCCCACACACACAACACACAACACACCCACACAACACAAACACACAACCAACACAACACACAACACACACACACACAACACACAACACACAACACACTACACAACACAACACAACAACACACACACAACACAACACACAACATACCACACAACACAACACACTAACACACACCACAACACAACACAACAACACACAACACACCAACACAAAACACAACACACAATGACACACACACAACACACACACTAACACACAACACACTCACAAACACAACACACATACACAACACACACACAAACATCAACAAACACACACCACACAACACACAACAACACAACACAACACAACACACACAACACAACACACAACACAACACACACGCCAACACCAACACAACACACAACACACAACACACACCACACAACACAACACACACACACCAACACACACACAACACCAACACACCACAACACAACAACACAACAACACACACAACACACACACACAACACAACACAACACACCACACACACAACACAACACAACACACAACACAACACACAACACAACACACAACACACACACTCCAACACAACACACACAACACGCACACAACACTCACACAACAAACAACACAAACACATCGTACAACACAACACAACACACAACACAACACACACACACACACTACACAACCAACAACACAACACTCACACAAACACAACACACAACACACAACACACACACACACAACACAACACACACACACACGAACACAACACACACACAATCATCAACACAACACACATCACAACACACTAACACATCACAACACAACACACAACACAACACAAACACACACACAACCAACACAACACACAACACAACACACAACATAAACACACAACACAACACACACACAACAACACACACAACACAACATCACAACACCAACACAACACAACACAACAACACAACACACACACAACACAACCACACAACATAACACACAACACAACACACCCACAACACAACACCACACCAACACACATCCACACACACAACACAACAACAACAAACACACAACACAACACATCAACACACACACAACAACAACACAAACAACACAACACACACAACACAACACTCACACACACACACACACACACAACACACAACACACACCCAACACAACACACCAACCAACACACAACACAACACACACACAACACAACACGCAACACACACACACACAAAGACAGCGCAACTACACACAACACTACACACACACAACACAACACACACACACCACAACACACCACACAACCACACACACAACACAACACACAACACAAACACACACAACACACAACACACAACGACAACACAACACATGAACACACCAACACAACACACACAAACAACACAACACTCAACACACAACCACAACACAACACAGCAACACAACACACACACAACACAACACAACACACACACAACACAACACTCAACACAACACACAACAACACACAACGAACACAGCAAACAACACAACACGCACACAACACCACACAACAAACAACAAAACACACATCACAACGAAACACACAACACACACAACAACACAACACACACACAACACAACACAACACAACACCACACCACAACACAAACAACACAACACACAACACACACACAACACAACACACAACACACAACACACAACACACAACACAAACACAACACAACACAACTCAACAAAACACACATCACAACACACCAACAACAACAACACACAACACACAACACACACACACACAAGCACAACACAACACAACACAACACACATCACAACACACAACACAAAACACACAACACACACACAACAAAAACACACAACACATCACACAACGTAACAACACACACACACACAACACAACACAATAAAACACACAACACACACACAACATAAACACACAAACACACACACAACACAACACACAACACAACACACAACATAACACACAACACAACACACAACACACACACAACACACACAACACACAACACACAACAGACACAACACAACACACACACAACCAACACACACACATCACACAACTCACAAACAACACAACATAACACACACAACACACTCACAACAAAACAAAACACACACACAACACAACACAACACACACACAACCACACACAACACACAACACACACACACAACACAACACACACACAACACAACACACACACTCACAACTCACTAAACAACACAACATAACACACACCAAACACACTCACAACACAACACCACACACACACACAACACAACACACACAACACACACACACACTACACACAACACACAACACACACACAACACAACACACAACCAACACACAACAAAACACACACACAACACAACACCAACAACACACACACAGCATACACAACACACACCAACACAACACACAGCACAACCTAACACCACACAAACAACAACAACAACACACATCACAACCACAACACACACAGCACACAGACACACACACAACACAACACACACACAAAACACCACACAAACATACACACATAACACAACAGCAACACACACAACACAACACAAACACGACACAAACACAACACACACAAAACAACACACACACAACACAACACACACACCACAACACACACACAACACACAACACACCCAAACACAACACACAAGAACACACACACAACGCCAACACACACACACACACACAAACACAACACAACAACACAACACACACACAAGCAATATCACGACCAATACACACGCCAACACACAACACAACACACACACAACACCACACACACACACACACACACACACACACACAACACACACACACAAACACACTCACACTCTCCTCTCACTCTCTCTCTCTCTCTCCTCTCTCTCTCTCTCTCACCTCCGTCTCGTCCTCTCTCTCTCTCTTCTCTCTAAAATCAAACACACATGCCACATCCAATGCCCCACCCACTACACTACAACTCCACCCCCACATCAACAACCCATAGTTTCCCTTACCAGGTCTCCCAGTTCCCAACCCATACACCTCCCAGACCACAGTCTTTAGAAAAGAAGTTGAAGGTGTGGTATACAAATGCAGATGATAACATACAAGTATGGAGGAGTGGCACGAAAGACTCAAGGAGACATCCCCATACATAATAGCACTCACAGAAACAAAACTCACCAGAATAATAACAAGATTCAATTCTTTCCTCCGGATATCAAATCCTCAGAGAAAAGACAGAGGAGAGAGGGGGAGTAGGAGTTTGCCACTGCTCATTAAAACCAGAGGGTTTGAGAAAATGGAGAATGGATGGCACGGGCGAAAGGGACTACTTAGTAGGAACAATCAGTCTGAGGACATAAGGTGATAATTGCAGTAATGTAACAACCCACCATAGAACTGCAGGGAGGCCAAGAGAAGAATACGAGTGAAGCAACAGAGCAATGATCGGCGCATCACTAGCCGAGGTGCCAGGAGAGCACACTGGTGGAGCAAAGTACTTATTAAGGGTATATCATCACAAGGAGATTGAGTGTGGAAAACTAGGAGCCCCATGGGGTCCCGAAACATGGAGAGCCAAGATGATGATGTGGTCCTGAAAACCTCAGCATCAACATCTTAGAGACACTACCAAGAGAGAGGAGAGGAAGAACCAGCAAGGCTGGACCTGTATTCACCATGAGTAGTTCGTACTTCGAGGGTATCATGTATGAAGGCCCCTGGAGCTAGTGATCATGTGTTCGTGCTTCGACTTACATAGTTGAGCTCCAAGTGGAGAGAGTAGCAGGAATAGGCTGGTAGAAACAACTACAAAAGGGGGGAACTACTCAGGCATGAGGGAACTTCCTTCAAGACATTCAGTGGGAGAGGGAACTGACAGGAAAACCAGTACAAGAAATGATGGACTATGTAGCAACAAAATGCAAGGAGGCAGAGGAGAGGTTTGTTCCCTAGGGAAACAGAAATAATGGGAAGAACAGAACGAGTCCTTGGTTCACCCAAAGGTGTAGGGAGGCAAAAACTAGGTGTACTAGAGAATGGAAAAGGTACAGAAGACAGAGAACTCAGGAAAATAAAGAAATCAGCCGAAGAGCCAGAAACGAATATGCACAGATAAGAAGGGAGGCTCAGAGACAATGTGAAAATGACATAGCATCAAAAGTAAAGACTGACCCGAAGCTGTTGTACAGCCACATCAGGAGGAAAACAACAGTCAATGACCAGGTAATCAGACTAAGGAAGGGTGATGGGGAATTCACAAGAGCTCAACACAAGATTTAAAGAGGTATTTACATTGGAAACCAGTAGGACTCCAAGAAATCAGAACAGGGGGGCACACCAGCAAGTGCTGGATGAGGTACATATAACCAAGGAGGAGGTGAAGAAGCTGCTATGCGAACTTGACACCTCAAAGGCGGTGGGACCAGACAACATCTCTCCATGGGTCCTTAAAGAGGGAGCAGAAATATTGTGTGAGCCATTAACAAAGATCTTCAACACATCATTTGAAACTGGGCAACTCCCTGAGGTATGGAAAATGGCAAATGTAGTCCCAATTTTTAAAAAGGGAGACAGACATGAGGCACTAAACTACAGACCTGTATCACTAACGTGTATAGTATGCAAGGTCATGGAGAAGATCATCAGGAGAGTGGTGGGGCACCTGGAAAGAAACAAGTGTATAATTGACAACCAGCACGGTTTCAGGGAAGGAAAATCCTTTGTCACAAACCTACTAGAGTTTTATGACAAGGTGACAGAAGTAACACAAGAGAGAGAGGGGTGGATCGACTGCATATTTCTGGACTGCAAGAAGGCCTTCGACACAGTTCCTAACAAGAGGTTACTGCAAAAGCTAGAGGATCAGGCACACATAACAGGAAAGGCACTGCAATGGATCAGAGAATATCTGACAGGGAGGCAACAACGAGTCATGGTACGCGACGAGGTGTCAGAGTGGGCGCCTGTGACAAGCGGGGTTCCACAGGGGTCAGTCCTAGGACCTGTGCTGTTCTTGGTATATGTGAACGACATAACGGAAGGGATAGACTCAGAAGTGTCCTTGTTTGCAGATGATGCGAAGTTAATGAGAAGAATCAAATCGGATGAGGATCAGGCAGGACTACAAAGAGATCTGGACAGGCTACAAGCCTGGTCCAGCAACTGGCTCCTTGAATTTAACCCTGCCAAGTGCAAAGTCATGAAGATTGGGGAAGGGCAAAGAAGACTGCAGACACAATATAGTTTAGATGGCCAAAGACTGCAAACCTCACTCAAGGAAAAAGATCTGGGGGTGAGTATAACACCGAGCATATCTCCTGAGGCGCACATCAATCAGATAACTGCTGCAGCATACGGGCGCCTGGCAAACCTACGGATAGCGTTCCGACACCTCAGTAAGGATTCGTTTAAGACTCTGTATACCATCTACGTCAGGCCCATACTGGAGTATGCAGCACCAGTTTGGAATCCACACCTAGTCAAGCACGTCAAGAAATTAGAGAGAGTCCAAAGGTTTGCAAGAAGACTAGTCCCAGAGCTACGGGGATTATCCTACGAGGAAAGGTTGAGGGAAATCGGCCTGACGTCACTGGAGGACAGGAGGGTCAGGGGAGACATGATAACGACATATAAAATACTTCGCGGAATAGACAAGGTGGACAAAGACGGGATGTTCCAGAGATGGGACACAGACACAAGAGGTCACAATTGGAAGTTGAAGACTCAGATGAATCAAAGGGATGTTAGGAAGTATTTCTTCAGTCATAGAGTAGTCAGGCCGTGGAATAGCCTAGAAAGTGACGTAGTGGAGGCAGGAACCATACATAGTTTTAAGGCGAGGTATGATAGAGCTCATGGGGCAGGGAGAGAGAGGACCTAGTATCAATCAGCGAAGAGGCGGGGCCAGGAGCTGTGACTCGACCCCTGCAACCACAAATAGGTGAGTACAAATAGGTGAGTACACACACAACACAACACACACACACAACACACAACACAACACAACACACAACACAACACAACACACAACACACACACACACAACACACAACACACAACACACAACACACAACACACACACAACACACACACAACACACATTCAGATTTCCCCAAAGAAATCATTCAACAATTTATCGAACAAATCTAATTATCAGACGCTGTTTGGCCCCTACAGATGTAGCGCTTCTCTTACAAACTTAAAATAAATATTTATTATTATTAAATATTAGCCGGTATTCTCCCGGCCCGGGCCTTGTCCAAGTAGTGGCCCGGCCTTGGCTCCCTCTCTAGGGAGTGTCTGAGACCTAAGTCTCCCATGGGAGGAGGCACAAGTACCTCCTCATCTTTGAGACCAAGTGTCCCCAGGCCTAGCCACAAGCTAGGCCTCTCTGGTCTGCCATCCCCGCCCCAAGGGGGGTAATGGGAATGACAGTCTTGTGAGCTGAAAGCTCCGGCCCAGGCACCTACCCTGCCCTAGAAAGGTTAGGCATGGTGTCGATTTAAAATAATTTTTTTTTCTTTTATTCGCCGGTATTCTCCCGGCCCGGGTCTTTTCCAAGTAGTGGTGACCCGGCCTTGGCTCCCTATCTGGGGAGTGTCTCGAGACCTAAGTCTCCCATGGGAGGAGGTACAAGTACCCCCTCATCTTTGGGACCAAGTGTCCCCAGGCCTAGCCACAATCCCCGCCCTCACGGGGCTCGTAGGGAGAAGCTAGGCCTCTGGTCTGCCATCTACCCCGCCCCAAAGGGGCTCGTGGGGATGGCAGTCTTGTGAGCTGCAGATGGTAGCAAGCTCAGGCCTATTGTAAGAAGGTGTTTGACACAATTCCACACAAGAGATTAGTACAAAAACTGGAGGATCAGACAGGTATAACAGGGAAGATGCTGTAATGGATCAGAGAATACCTGACAGGGAGGCAACAACGAGTCATGGTACGTGACGAGGTGTCAGAGTGGGTGACTGTGACGAGCGGGGTTCCACAAGGGTCAGTCCTGGGACCAGTGCTGTTTTTGGTAAATGTGAATGACATGATGGAAGGAATAGACTCAGAAGATAATAGCAAGCTCAGGCCTATCAAAAAAAAAAAATGAACATATCATTATATACATTCCCACTTTCAAATTTATTCTCAAAACTTAAAATTTATATGAAATATATTATTTTCTAACGTTATTTCTAAATTTCTCCTTCAATTTCAGCTAAAATTTATTTTCAAAAATTAATTGAAAGTTTATAAATTTATTTTCGAGTAAATTTTAGATACAATTTAAGACGAAAAATAAAATTTTCTTTTAGTTACCCATGAAATATAATTTTTAAGGATAACTATTATATTTATGTTTTAAAACTAAATTCTCGGACCCTCCAGTTAAGGGGCCCTCCAGTTAAGGGGCCCTCCAGTTAAGGGGCCCTCCAGTTAAGGGACCCTCCAGTTAAGGGGCCCTCCAGTTAAGGGGCCCTTCAGGTAAGGGGCCCTCCAGTTAAGGGGCCCTCCAGTTAAGGGGCCCTCCAGTTAAGGGGCCCTCCAGTTAAGGGGCCCTCCAGTTAAGGGGCCATCCAGTTAAGGGGCCCTCCAGTTAAGGGGCCCTCCAGTTAAGGGGCCCTTCAGGTAAGGGACCCTCCAGTTAAGGGGCCCTCCAGTTAAGGGGCCCTCCAGTTAAGGGACCCTTCAGTTAAGGGACCCTTCAGTTAAGGGGTCCTTCAGTTAAGGGGCCCTTCAGGTAAGGGGCCCTCCAGTTAAGGGACCCTTCAGTTAAGGGGCCCTTCAGTTAAGGGGCCCTTCAGTTAAGAGGCCTTTCAGTTAAGGGACCCTCCAGTTAAGGGACCCTCCAGTTAAGGGACCCTTCAGTTAAGGGGCCCTTCAGTTAAGGGACCCTTCAGTTAACGGGCCCTTCAGTTAAGAGGCCTTTCAGTTAAGGGACCCTCCAGTTAAGGGACCCTTCAGTTAAGGGGCCCTCCAGTTAAGGGGCCCTCCAGTTAAGGGACCCTTCAGTTAAGGGACCCTTCAGTTAAGGGGCCCTTCAGTTAAAGGGCCCTTCAGTTAAGAGGCCTTTCAGTTAAGGGACCCTCCAGTTAAGGGACCCTCCAGTTAAGGGACCCTTCGGTTAAGGGGCCCTTCAGTTAAGAGGCCTTTCAGTTAAGGGACCCTCCAGTTAAGGGACCCTTCAGTTAAGGGACCCTTCAGATAAGGGGCCCTTCAGTTAAGGGGCCCGTCAGTTAAGGGGCCCTTCAGTTAAGAGGCCTTTCAGTTAAGGGACCCTCCAGTTAAGGGACCCTTCAGTTAAGGGGCCCTTCAGTTAAGGGACCCTTCAGTTAAGGGGCCCTTCAGTTAAGAGGCCTTTCAGTTAAGGGACCCTCCAGTTAAGGGACCCTTCAGTTAAGGGGCCCTTCAGTTAAGAGGCCTTTCAGTTAAGGGACCCTCCAGTTAAGGGACCCTCCAGTTAAGGGACCCTTCAGTTAAGGGGCCCTTCAGTTAAGGGACCCTTCAGTTAAGGGGCCCTTCAGTTAAGTGGCCCTCCAGTTAAGAGGCCCTCCAGTTCAGAGGCCCTTCAGTTAAGGGGTCCTAAAGTGGAGGTACCACAGTGAAGGTACCACCAGTAAAGGTACCACAGTGAAGGTACCACAGTGAAGGTACCACAGTGAAGGTACCACAGTTAAGGTACCACACTGAAGGTACCACAGTAAAGGTACCACAGTGAAGGTACCACAGTGAAGGTACCACAGTGAAGGTACCACAGTAAAGGTACCACAATAAAGGTACCACGGCAAAGGTACCACAGTGAAGGTACCACCAGTGAAGGTACCAACTGTGAAGGTACCACAGTAAAGGTACCACAGTAAAGGTACCACAGTGAAGGTACCACACTGAGGGTACCACCAGTGAAGGTACCACAGTAAAGGAACCACAGTAAAGGTACCACAGTGAAGGTACCACAGTGAAGGTTCCACCAGTGAAGGTACCAACAGTGAAAGTACCACAGTAAAGGTACCACAGTAAAAGTACCACAGTGAAGATACCACAGTGAAGGTACCACAGTGAAGGTACCACCAGTGAAGGTACCCCAGTGAAGGTACCACATTAAGGTACCACAGTGAAGGTTCCACAGTGAAGGTACCGCAGTGAAGGTACCACCAGTAAAGGTACCACAGTGAAGGTACCACAGTGAAGGTACCACAGTGAAGGTACCACAGTGAAGGTACCACCAAAAAAGTTACCACAGTGAAGGTACCACTGTGAAGGTACCACAGTGAAGGTACCACAGTGGAGGTACCACCAGTGAAGGTACCACCAGTGAAGGTACCACAGTGAAGGTACCACAGTGAAGGTACCACAGTGAAGGTACCACCACTGAAGGTACCACAGTGAAGGTACCACAGTGAAGGTACCACAGTGAAGGTACCACCACTGAAGGTACCACAGTGAAGGTACCACAGTGAAGGTACCACAGTGAAGGTACCACAGTGAAGATACCACCAGTGAAGGTACCACAGTGAAGGTACCACCAAAAAAGTTACCACAGTGAAGGTACCACTGTGAAGGTACCACAGTGAAGGTACCACAGTGGAGGTACCACCAGTGAAGGTACCACCAGTGAAGGTACCACAGTGAAGGTACCACAGTGAAGGTACCACAGTGAAGGTACCACCACTGAAGGTACCACAGTGAAGGTACCACAGTGAAGGTACCACAGTGAAGGTACCACCACTGAAGGTACCACAGTAAAGGGTACCACAGTGAAGGTACCACAGTGAAGGTACCACAGTGAAGATACCACCAGTGAAGGTACCACAGTGAAGGTACCACAGTGAAGGTACCACAGTGAAGGTACCACAGTGAAGGTACCACCACTGAAGGTACCACAGTGAAGGTACCACAGTGAAGGTACCACAGTGAAGGTACCACAGTGAAGATACCACCAGTGAAGGTACCACAGTGAAGGTACCACCAGTGAAGGTTCCACAGTGAAGGTACCACCAGTGAAGGTACCACAGTGAAGGTACCACAGTGAAGATAGCAGAGTGAAGGTACCACAGTGAAGGTACAACAGTAAAGGTACCACAATGAAGGTACCACAGTGAAGGTACCACAGTGAAGGTACCACAGTAAAGGTACCATCAGTGAAGGTACTAGAGTGAAGGTACTACCAGTGAAGGAACCTCTAGTGAAGGTACCTCCAGTGAAGGTACCACAGTGAAGGTACCACAGTGAAGGTACCACAGTGATGGTACCACCAGTGAAGGTACCACAGTGAAGGTACCACAGTGAAGGTACCACAGTGAAGGTACCACAGTGAAGGTACCACAGTGAAGGTACCTCGGTGAAGGTACCACAGTGAAGGTACCACAGTGAAGGCACCACCAGTGAAGGTACCTCGGTGAAGGTACCACAGTGAAGGTACCACAGTGAAGGTATCACCAAAGAAGGTACCACACTGAAGGTACCACAGTGAAAGTACCACAGTGAAGGTACCACAATGAAGGTACCACCAGTGAAGGTACCACCAGTGAAGGTACCACAGTGAATGTACCACAGTGAAGGTACCACAGTGAAGGTACCACCAGTGAAGGTACCATCAGCGAAGGTACCACCAAAGAAGGTACCACAGTGAAGGTACCACAGTGAAGGTACCACAGTGAAGGTACCCCAGTGAAGGTACCACCAGTGAAGGTACCACAGTGAAGGTACCACCAGTGAAGGTACCACAATGAAGGTACGACAGTGAAGGTACCACCAGTAAAGGTACCACAGTGAAGGTACCACAGTGAAGGTACCACAGTAAAGGTACCACAGTGAAGGTACCACAGAAAAAGGTACCACAATGAAGGTACCACAGTGAAGGTACCACAGTGAAGGTACCAACAGTGAAGGTACCCCAGTGAAGGTACCACAGCGAAGGTACCACAGTGAAGGTACCCCAGTGAAGGTACCACCAGTGAAGGTACCACAGTGAAGGTACCACCAGTGAAAGTACCACCAGTGAAGGTACCACAGTGAAAGCACCACAGTGAAGGTACCACCAAAGAAGGTACCACAGTGAAGGTACCACAGTGAAGGTACCACCAGTGAAGGTACCCCAGTGAAGGTACCACAGTGAAGGTACCACAGTGAAGGTATCCCAGTGAAGGTACCACCAGTGAAGGTACCACAGTGAAGGTACCACCAGTGAAGGTACCACAATGAAGGTACCATAGTGAAGGTACCACAGTGAAGGTGCCGCAGTGAAGGTACCACAGTGAAGGTACTCCAGTGAAGGTACCACCAGTGACGGTACCACAGTGAAGGTACCTCCAGTGAAGGTACCACAGTGAAGGTACCACAACGAAGGTACTACAGTGAAGGTATCACAGTGAAGGTACCACCAAAGAAGGTACCGCAGTGAAGGTACCAGAGTGAAGGAACCACAGTGAAGGTGCCACAGAGAAGGTACCACCAGTGAAGGTACCCCAGTGAAGGTACAACAGTGGAGGTACCACAGTGAAGGTATCCCAGTGAAGGTACCACCAGTGAAGGTACCACAGTGAAGGTACCAGAGTGAAGGTACCAGAGTGAAGGTACCACAGTGAAGGTACCAAAAAGAAGGTACCACCAGTGAAGGTACCCCAGTGAAGGTAGCACAGTGAAGGTACCACAGTGTAGGTACCCCAGTGAAGGTACCACCAGTGAAGGTACCACAGTGAAGGTACCACCAGTGAAGGTACGACCAGTGAAGGTACCACAGTGAAAGTACCACAGTGAAGGTACCACCAAAGAAGGTACCACAGTGAAGGTACCACAGTGAAGGTACCCCAGTGAAAGTACCACAGTGAAGGTACCACAGTAAAGGTACCCCAGTGAAGGTACCACCAGTGAAGGTACAACAATGAAGGTACCAGAGTGAAGGTACCACAGTGAAGGTACCGCAGTGAAGGTACCACAGTGAAGGTACCCCAGTGAAGGTACCACCAGTGAAGGTACCACAGTGAAGGTACCACCAGTGAAGGTACCACAGTGAAGGTACCACAATGAAAGTACCACAGTGAAGGTACCACAATGAAGGTACCACCAAAGAAGGTACCACAATGAAGGTACCACAGTGAAGGTACCACAGTGTAGGTGCCACAGTGAAGGTACCACCAGTGAAGGTACCCCAGTGAAGGTCCAACAGTAAAGGTACCACAGTGAAGGTACCCCAGTGAAGGTAACACTATTGAAGGTACCACAGTGAAGGTACCACCAGTGAATGTACCACAGTGAAGGTACCAGAGTGAAGGTACCACCAGTGAAGGTACCACAGTGAAGGTACCGCAAGTGAAAGTACCACAGTGAAGGTACCACCAGTGAAGGTACCACAGTGAAGGTACCACCATTGAAGGTACCACAGTGAAGGTACCACAGTGAAGGTACCACAGTGAAGATACCACCACTGAAGGTACCACAGTGAAGGTACCACCAGTGAAGGTTCCACAGAAAGGTACCACCAGTGAAGGTACCACAGTGAAGGTACCACAGTGAAGGTACCACAGTGAAGGTACCACAGTGAAGGTACCACCAGTGAAGGTACCACCAGTGAAGGTACCACAGTGAAGGTACCACAGTGAAGGTACCACCAGTGAAGGTACCACAGTGAAGGTACCACAGTGAAGGTACCACCAGTGAAGGTACCACAGTGAAGGTACCACAGTAAAGGTACCACAGTGAAGGTACCACAGTGAAGGCACCACCAGTGAAGGTACCACAGTGAAGGTACCATAGTGAAGGTACCACAATGAAGGTACCACAGTGATGGTACCACCCGTGAAGGTACCACAGTGAAGGTACCACCAGTGAAGGTACCACAGTGAAGGTACCACCAGTGATGGTACCACAGTGAAGGTACCACAGTGAAGGTACCACAGTGAAGGTACCACCAGTGAAGGTACCACCAGTGAAGGTGCCACCAGTGAAGGTACCAGAGTGAAGGTACCACAATGAAGGTACCACAGTGAAGGTACCACAGTGAAGGTACCACCAGTGAAGGTACCACAGTGAAGGTACCCCTATGAAGGTACCACAATGAAGGTACCACAGTGAAGGTACCACAGTAAAGGTACCACAGTGAAGGTACCACAGTGAAGGTACCACAGTGAAGGTTCCACAGTGAAAGTACCACCAGTGAAGGTACCACAGTGAAGGTACCACAGTGAAGGTACCACCAGTGAAGGTACCACAGTGAAGGTACCACCAGTGAAGGTTCCACAGTGAAGGTACCACAGTGAAGGTACCACAGTGAAGGTACCACAGTGAAGGTACCACCAGTGAAGGTTCCACAGTGAAGGTACCACAGTAAAGGTACCACAGTGAAGGTACCACAGTGAAGGTACCACAGTGAAGGTACCACAGTGAAGGTACCATAGTGAAGGTACCACCAGTGAAGGTTCCACAGTGAAGGTACCACAGTGAAGGTACCACAGTGAAGGTACCACCAGTGAAGGTACCACAGTGAAGGTACCACAGTGAAGTTACCACAGTGAAGGTACCACCAGTGAAGGTACCACAGTGAAGGTACCACAGTGAAGTTACCACAGTGAAGGTACCACCAGTGAAGGTACCACAGTGAAGGTACCACAGTGAAGTTACCACAGTGAAGGTACCACCAGTGAAGGTACCACAGTGAAGGTACCACAGTGAAGTTACCACAGTGAAGGTACCACCAGTGAAGGTAACAACAGTGAAGGTACCACAGTGAAGGTACCACAGTGAAGGTACCACAATGGATGTACCACAGTGAAGGTACCACGGTGAAGGTACGACAGTGAAGGTACCACAGTGAAGGTACCACAGTGAAGGTACCACAGTGAAGGTACCACAGTGAAGGTACCACAGTGAAGGTACCACCAGTGAAGGTACCACAGTGAAGGTACCACAGTGAAGGTACCACAGTGAAGGTACCACCAGTGAAGGTACCACAGTGAAGGTACCACAGTGAAGGTACCACAGTGAAGGTACCTCAGTGAAGGTACCACAGTGAAGGTACCACAGTGAGGGTACCACAGTGAAGGTACCACAGTGAAGGTACCACAGTGAAGGTACCACAGTGAAGGTACCACAGTGAATGTACCACAGTGAAGGTACCACCAGTGAAGGTACCACCAGTGAAGGTACCACAGTGAAGGTACCACAGTGAAGGTACCACAGTGAAGGTACCAGAGCCAGTAAGGTACCACAGTGAAGGTACCAGAGCCAGTAAGGTACCACAGTGAAGGTACCAGAGCCAGTAAGGTACCACAGTGAAGGTACCACAGTGAAGGTACCACAATGGATGTACCACAGTGAAGGTACCACGGTGAAGGTACGACAGTGAAGGTACGACAGTGAAGGTACCACAGTGAAGGTACCACAGTGAAGGTACCACAGTGAAGGTACCACCAGTGAAGGTACCACAGTGAAGGTACCACAGTGAAGGTACCTCAGTGAAGGTACCACAGTGAAGGTACCACAGTGAAGGTACCACAGTGAAGGTACCACAGTGAAGGTACCACCAGTGAAGGTACCACCAGTGAAGGTACCACAGTGAAGGTACCACAGTGATGGTACCACAGTGAAGGTACCACAGTGAACATACCACCAGTGAAGGTACCACAGTGAAGGTACCACAGTGAAGGTACCACCAGTGAAGGTACCACCAGTGAAGGTACCACAGTGAAGGTACCACAGTGAAGGTACCACAGTGAAGGTACCACAGTGAAGGTACCACCAGTGAAGGTACCACAGTGAAGGTACCACAGTGAGGGTACCACAGTGAAGGTACCACCAGTGAAGGTACCACAGTGAAGGTACCACAGTGAAGGTACCACAGTGAAGGTACCACCAGTGAAGGTACCACCAGTGAAGGTACCACAGTGAAGGTACCACAGTGAAGGTACCACAGTGAAGGTACCACCAGTGAAGGTACCACCAGTGAAGGTACCACAGTGAAGGTACCACAGTGAAGGTATCACCAGTGAAGGTACCACAGTGAAGGTACCACAGTGAAGGTACCAGAGCCAGTAAGGGTGTGGTTACATTCCCTACTCAACACGTCTACCATCTAACCTCCTCGCCTATAATTCCCCTTATTTTCCCCTCTTTCTAGATTATATACCTTCCTCTGATGATCTTCTAAGTTAGGGCAGAAGTTAGGAATTATTTATCATTTGAATTTAGGCGTAAATAGGCCTCAATAGGCCTTTTTTTAATGTTTCGTTTAAAGGGGTGAACGAAAGGAGTGAACGGCCGAGAATTTCGCCTATTTAAGTACGTTTTTAAAGGTTAGAAAGACGCTAGATGGCATTTCTAGATTCCTAGATGTCCTGGCTAGTAGGATCTCACCCTTATTTTGATTATTAAAGTGATTTTGAAGGTAATTGTTACCTTTTACATCTGGATTATTGATTCAAATCTCCCGCCAGTTGTAGCCCCGCCCCCCGGCCACGCCTGCCTCGACGCTGATTGGCTGTCCCCTCCCCTCTAATTATTTATCTTTCAAGTTACCAGAAAATCTTCCTGTGGAATCTATTTCCTTTATTTATTCCCCTCATGGGTTAAAATATGTTTATGTGAGGGTTTTGGAGGAGTGATGGACGTGGTATGAGTGGGTTAAATGGGGTAAAGTGTGTTGGGAAGGGGTTATAAATGGGGTTTTAATGGGTTGTGTTGGGGTTTGTGGTGGTGTGTGGCAAGGTTGGATGGGGTGTGTCTCCCGCCAAGTCGGTCGGGCGCTCAGTGGCAGACGACACTCGGCAGCAGAAGCATCGTCCAGTCGCTCCCTGTTCTCCCGCATATTTCAGGCAGCTTACGCATCAACCTTTGTATAAAATGTGTCGTTCGTGTCTCCCGCGTCGCATAGATGCGGGAAATTCCGTCGGGGAGGCACCAGGCTCCCCGATGGGGCGGATATTCGCCGATGAGGTGACGTTAGCAGACGACGCGGGTGGCGGGCCATCTTTGACGGTGGTGGGTGGCAGGATGGTGGCACTGTGGGTGGCAGCGTGGGCGTGTGTGTGGCACTCAGCGGCACACACGCACCTGCCACCCGCTCAACCACCAAGTGGCACTCCTGCCGCAGTAGTGCCGCCCAGTGCCACCCAGTGCCACCCAGCAGTGCCTCCCCGGGTGAGTAGTGCCACCAGATGGTGCCGCCCACACACCCTCAATTTCTAACCCAATTCATCAATTTCTAATTCTATCTCCCCACTAAACACCCCAAATATCGGCTAAATCTAATTCTAAGCGGCCGGGGGCGGCTGGGGTGGCAAATTGGGCGGTGTGCCGCCCACCCCCCGAGGGCGGCCCGCCCACCCCCTCCCCCCCCCCCACCCCGCCCACCTGAGCATATGTCCAACGGTTTCAGGTCTCAATATATCGGTCGCCATGTTTTTTTAGGGGGGGAGGGGAGAGAGGGGGGTGTTTAAGGGGAGGGGAGAAAAGGAGGGGTGTTTTAGGGGAGGGGTGGGCGTCACAATGCCGGCCCTCCCCCCTTCCCTCCCCTCCCCGAAAACCCACGCCCAACCATCTAAAAACTCCCCCCCTCCCCTTCCCCTCTCTCTCTTTCCCCCCTCCCCCTCTTCCCCACCATCTTGTTGCTTATTTCTCCCCCACCATTGTGTTTCTCTGGGGTGGGGGGGGGAGGGGAAGGGGGTGATGGCGGGGGCCAACCTATAAGAGGGGAACTACCGCTCGATATACTCCCCTCCCCCCCCCACCCCCCCCTACCCCCACCCCCCCTCCCATTTATATATATATTACATCAGGGTTTGTTATTATTATCAATATTATTATTATTATTATTATTATTATTATTATTATTATTATCAATATTATTATTATTATTATTATTATTATTATTATCAATATTATTATTATTATTATTATTAATATTTATTATCAATATTATTAATTATTTATTATTATTTATTATTATCTATTTATTATATATTATTATTATTATTATAATATATTATCATTATTTATTATTATTATATATCATATTATTATTATTATTATTATTATCAGTACTCAGAATTATTTACATATTATCAGTACTCAGAATTATTATACAATTATTATCAGTACTCAGTATTATTATTACAATTATTATAAGTACTCAGAATTATTATTACAATTATTATAAGTACTCAGAATTATTATTACAATTATTATCAGTACTCAGAATTTATTATTACAATTATTATCAGTACTCAGAATTATTATTGCAATTATTATCAGTACTCAGAAATTATTACAATTATTATCAGTACTCAGAATTATTATTACAATTATTATCAGTACTCAGAATTATTATTACAATTATTATCAGTACTCAGTATTATTATTACAATTATTATAAGTACTCAGAATTATTATTACAATTATTATCAGTACTCAGTATTATTATTACAATTATTATCAGTACTCAGAATTATTATTACAATTATTATCAGTACTCAGAATTATTATTACAATTATTATCAGTACTCAGAATTATTATTACAATTATTATCAGTACTCAGTATTATTATTACAATTATTATAAGTACTCAGAATTATTATTACAATTATTATAAGTACTCAGAATTATTATTACAATTATTATCAGTACTCAGAATTATTATTACAATTATTATCAGTACTCAGAATTATTATTGCAATTATTATCAGTACTCAGAATTATTACAATTATTATCAGTACTCAGAATTATTATTACAATTATTATCAGTACTCAGAATTATTATTACAATTATTATCAGTACTCAGTATTATTATTACAATTATTATAAGTACTCAGAATTATTATTACAATTATTATCAGTACTCAGTATTATTATTACAATTATTATCAGTACTCAGAATTATTATTACAATTATTATCAGTACTCAGAATTATTATTACAATTATTATCAGTACTCAGAATTATTATTACAATTATTATCAGTACTCAGAATTATTATTACAATTATTATCAGTACTCAGAATTATTATTACAATTATTATCAGTACTCAGAATTATTATTACAATTATTATCAGTCTTAGATTATTAACTAATCATTATCATCATTATTATAATGCATATAACAATTATTAAAAATAATTATTATACTGTTACTTTATAATTATTATTACTTGGGAGAGCGCTAAACCTGTATCTCGGGGGGTAAATGGGAGGCTATGAGGTTCGATCCGGGGAAGGGGTGATCAGGCTCCTTGGATCAAGAACCTTCCCCACGTACGAGTGAACCAGCCTAGTATAGGCCGCTATTTGAAATTTTTATAGGCCTATTGTCCAGGTTTTTATGATTATTAATGTTAGTAATCTCAGCTTGATTACACTAAGCTTATTTTTTCTCATTTTTTTGGTCGAAATACGCTTATTTTGTGTATTAAGCTTTTTTGCGGTTTAAAGCTGATCTTGTGGCATTTTAAGGTGATTATGGGTTCAAGCTTGTTCCAGGCCTATTATGTGATGTTCAAGCTGATTTTGTGTGATTTTTGTGGCGTTTTAAGCTGATTTTGTGATGTTCAAGCTGATTTTGTGATCAAACTGATTTTGTGAGGTTACGACCTCATTTTGTGATGTTTCAAGCTGATTTTGCGATGTTCAAGCTGATTTTGCGATGTTTCAAGCTGATTTTGTGAGGTTACAACCTCATTTTGCGATGTTTCCAGCTGATTTTGCGATGTTTCCAGCTGATTTTGCGATGTTTCCAGCTGATTTTGCGATGTTTCCAGCTGATTTTGCGATGTTTCAAGCTGATTTTCATAAGGTCCTTTGAAGCTGGCAAAGGACTCTTGATCAAAGCACCTGGAGTCACTCCCTTTTTTGGGCCCTCTTTTTCCCCAAACCACGGGACCCTTAAAGGTTTACCACATTCCCAAAAATTTAATATATTATATATATATTTTTTTTTAATTTATATATATATTTATATTATATATTTATTTTTTTGTCGTGCCGAATTTTGTAAAACTGGTAAATTTAGCAAGAACTCTTTAAAAAAATTAATTTCCTTCTAAAATTTTCTCTTGTACGTTTAAAGATAAATTTTTTTCTTTTAATGTTGATGAAAAAAAATTAAAATTTTTGCACCAAAAAAGGGAATTTTGAAATTCCCTAACCTTATTATAACAAAAAACAATTTATTTTAGCCTAGCCCAGCCAAATATATTTTAGAAATTTTTTTACAAAAATTTAAAAGCTAAACAAACACACGGAAAAAATATTTTTTTTGTTAGGTCAGGAAAGTTTTGGCGAAATTTTTTGCATACACAAATTTTTATTGGGCCTATTGGCAAGATGAGCGTTTTCTATTTAAGCCAAGATGGCAAGTTCTGCCTATTCGGAAAGACATATATTTTTTATATTTTATATATATATATATATATATATTAAAATATTTTTATATAATTTTTTTAATATTTATTATATATATATATTTATATTTTTTTTATTTTTATATTATATATATTTTTATAATTATTTATTATATTATATATTTAATAATTTTTATTTTATTTATTTTTATTATATTTTTTTATATTTTTATATATATTTTTTTTTATATATATTTTATTAATATATATTATATTTTATATTTTATATATATTATTTTTATATATTTATATTTATATTATATTTATTTATATTTTTTTATATATATATTATATATATTATATATTTTTTTTATATATATATTATTTTTTATAATATATATATATTATATATATATTTTATATATTTTTATATATATTTTTTTTAAATATTATTTATATATATATATATATATATATATATATTATTATAAATTTTTATATTAAATTATTATATATATAATATATTTTTTTATAAATTTTATATTTTTTTATATATTATTTTTATATATTAATATATATTTTTTATATATATAATAAAATTTTTATTTATATATATATATATTTTTATATATAATTATTTTAATATAATATAATATATATATATATATATTATATAATATATTTATATAATTATATTATAAATATATATATTATATATATATTTTTTAATATATAATTTATATATTTTTTATATAATAATATATTATATTAAATATTTTTTATTTTTTTATATATATATATATATATTATTTTTTTAATAAATATTATATTATATATATATATATATATATATATATATATATATAAATTTTTTAAATATTATTTTTATAATTATATTTTTTATATATATATATATATTATATATATATATATTTTTTATTTATTATATATATATTATTATTATATATAATTATATATTTATATATATATATATATATATTATATATAATTATATTATATTTTATATATATTTTATTTATATATTTATTTATATATATATATTTATTTTATATAATTATATATATATATATATTATTTAATATATATTATATATTATATATTTATATTTATTTTTAAATATATTTATTATTATAAAATATATTTATTTATATTATATTTTATATATATATATTTATTTATATATATTTTATATTATATATATTTTATATTTTTATATTATTTTTTATATATATATATATTATATAATTTTATATTTATATATATATTTATATTTTATTTATTTTATATATATATATACATTTATATTATGTTTTTAAATTTTACACAGTTTCAATTTAAAAGTTTTCCCCGTGGTTGGTTGAAATGCACTCCCCACACCCCGTGTTCGAGGTTCAGCCCCGGCATGGGTGGAAATATTGGGGCGTTGCCTTGTCCCTGCTGTCACTGTTCACCTGCAGTAAGTGGGGTCCCTGGGTGTTGCTTTATCCCTGCTTTTACTCTTACTGCAGTAAGTAGGTACCTGGGTGTTGCCTTATCCCTGTTGTTCTGCTCATTTTCAGAAGTAGGTATTGGGTTTTTGCCTTTCCTGCTTTTAAAACAGTTAAAATAGAGTAAGTGGTACGGGGTGTTATTGCCTTATGCCTGCTGAAAATTTCACATAGCAGTAAGTAGGTACCTGGGTATTAGTTGCCTTATACCTGCTGTTACAGCTCACATAGCAGTAAGTAGGTACCTGGGTATTAGTTGCCTTATACCTGCTGTTACAGTTCACATAGCAGTAAGTAGGTCCGGTGTTAGTTGCCTTATACCTGCTGTTACAGCTACATAGCGAAAGTAGGTCCTGGGTATTTTTGCCTTTACCTCTGTTCAGTTCATCTAGCAGAAAATAGGCACCAGGGTTTTAAAGACTTTTATGGGGGCATCCTGGAGGGCAAGATTGAGAACATAAAAAAATTTAGAAGCCCTCAAAGCACTTGTTTATCCTGGGGGGGCAAACCCCTCCAGGTTAAAAATTCGGGTTAAAAAAATCAAAAACGGATCTTGACATGCCTTACGCATCAATCCAGTTTTCTAAATACACATGCAGAATTACCAATAGAAAAAAGGACATCACATAAAAGCAAATTCAACGAGGGACCTGTATTTGGTGAGGGGAGAAAAAAACTATTGTGTGTGGGAAAAAAACGGTGGCTGGAAAAAGGGGTTTGGGTATTTTTAAAATTTTTCTACGGTTACTGTGTGTGATGTACCGACTCGCTAGTTGTGGTTGAGGGGGCAAGTCACAACTCCCGGCCCTGCCTTTCATTGGTCACTTTGTAATCTTTCCACTCAGCCTAGTTGAGGGCCTGCTTTTAATACTAAATTTATTTTCCTAGTTTACAGCAATGTAATTTACACGAATTAAAATCGGTGTAAAAAAACATGCCGGAAATGCGGTTTTAAATTTTTGGGTTTTTCTTGAGGGGCACCTGCCCAGTATGGGGCCCGAGGCCGTTGCAGTGTTCTTTATTTTTTGTGTTTTAAAAACGTTTTGTTGGGACCTTTATTAAAGGTCCCCGGACCTTGATATATAATACATATACAGTGGCCCCCGGTTAACGTATTTTTTTTATCCTAAGATTTTCAGGTGCCCCGTTTGACCCAATTTATTCCCATAAGGGAATACTGGAAATGATTAGTCCATTTCAGACCCCCCAAAAATACACGTACAAAAGCATTACATAAATCACTAAATAATTTGGGTTTCATTCGGAGGTTTAAACGTTATGGGGGGTCCACTGTATTATATCAGGGGAACCCCCCCCGGGTAAAGATCAGTCCCAACTCGACCCAAATTTTTGTTTATTTATGTAAGTGCTTTTGTGGTGTTTTTTAGGGGTTGAAAAGGACTAAACTAATTCCAATATTTCTTTGGGAAAATTGGTCTATAACGGCACCCAAACAGACTTCTGGATTGAAATAATATCGTTATGCGGGGGTCCACTGTGTATATATATATATATATATATATATATATTATATATATATATATATATATATATATATATATATATATATATATACATGTATATAAATGTGTATCCGCTGTATCCGCACGTCTGGGTTCTGCAATTTACCCTGGCCCAAAAATAACCCTTAAGTTGCTCAATAATGGCCCCAAAGTGCAAAAGTAACGCTGGTGACAGTTCTTCAAAGCCAAAAGAAAATCTGAAGTGCTTCCCATCAGTGAAGAAATGCTAATTCTCCATTTATTGTTCATAATTTATCAAACTTTATCACAGGTATGTAAACGATAAATTACTTACAGGGTTCACTACTGTCCATGGTTTGAGCATCTACGGTAGATCTCAGAACATATCCACCGCGGATATGGGGGGACTACTGTATCGTTTAAAATATTGACTCTGAGGTGTTTTCTAGGATTGTTTTATGGTCTTATTGGCTGTTTGATGTCAATTGATGAAATGGAACAAACACTAGTGTAAAAGAGTATTTTGGTTGATATTACAACCCAGGAGTCCCACCAATTTAGAACAGAAGTATGTACACTATATACACTATGTACAGCAATAGGTATTAGTGCACTCCACGGTAAGCAAGGCAGAATAGAAGCCACTAGAGAGCAGACCGTGCTTCAACCAGCTCTAGAATGGGAATGACAAGGGCAGACAGGAGAGTGGTATCCACATAACCTTAGCGATTGCGATTATCTCTAACCTAGTTAATGCTTCCCTAAATGCTTTGGCAGTGAAGTTAGTACCTTGATCACTTTGAATAGTTTTAGGAATGCCAAAACAAGAAATAAATCTTGTTAAAGCTTTGAGAATAGCTTTAGTATTAATACTGTGCATGGGAATTGCTTCAAGATATCTAGTTACTCTATCCATAATGGTAAATAAATACTGATTTCCCGACTTGGACCTAGGTAGTGGACCTTCACAATCTATAATTAAATCTGCAAAAGGTTCTCCATCAGCAGGTATAGGTTGGAGAGGTGCAGGTTTAATGGAATGACCAGGTTTCCCTACTTGCTGACATTCTCGGCAACACCAGATATGATTCTTCACATCCTGCTTTAATTTTGGCCAATAAAATTCTTTTGTGATTCTATATAAGGTTTTAGTAATTCCTAAGTGACCTCCTAATGAAGTATTATGAGCTATATTCAATATTTAAGGTCAAAACTTTGTTGGAACTACTAACCTGTCAGACAATTGCCGGCCCTCTATCTCCTTACCAGTCTGTGCAGATCAAATAGTCATTTTTAAGTTCATACTTGACCGGATGATCCAAAGAGGATTTATCCATAGCTGCCTGAAAAGCGAAATTTAAAGAATGGTCCTTTCGTTGTTCCTCCTGGAAGGACAGTCCCTCGGGCATGGAAACAGAGATATCTGGCAATCCTGCAACCTTGGAATAGGAAGGCTTGATTGGGGTTTGTTCACTTGTTCTACGAGGCCCCGGCCGGTTTTCCTCATAAAACAACGTGGCTATTCCGAGATCGGAGTTGTCCAAGGATAGGTCAACATTCTCGCTAGACAACCCTTGGGATGTTGCCCGAGTTATGGCCACCACCGGAGAAGAATTAATCATTATGGGTTCAGGACATACACTAGCAGTGGTAATGTTATTACCCAGTAATAACATGGCATCTATCATGGGGAATCCTTCGGATACACCCACAGTCAAGTACCCAGTGTAATATTTGCACTGTACATAAATTTTATGCAAAGGGACAGAATATATAGCTCCTCCAAATGCTTCCAATAAAACAGAGGAATTCAAGGAAGTGTTCTTTGAAAGGGGTAATATTCCCTCTCTTATAAGTGAGCAATATGCTCCAGTATCTGAAGGTTTTGACTTCAGTTGTTTCGGAGTTTTCCTGAAGGGAAATAAGACTCTTACAATAATAAGGGGCCATCCCTTTTTCTGCTTCTCTCAGGGACATGTTACTAGGGATATTAGAGATTTTCCCAATGGGTTGGGGTTTGTGGGGGCAGTTGGGATGGATGTGACCTACTTTATTACAGAGGAAGCAGACGACAGGCTTGCCCTTTATTCCCTGCTGACGTTGCAACTGGTGTCGCTCTGGCTGGTGTCTCTCTGGATACTGTTGTCAAGATGCACCATGTTGAGTAGTTTGTCTCTCAGCAGGTGGACCATAAGTTGAGAAGCATGGCTCACCAGGTGACTTAGTTGGCTGACGTAGACATTCTCCCTCAGGCTGGCACTTCATTCTCCAAGGTTGATGATCTCTGCTCATGCCAGGCTGTTGAAAAGAGAGACGGGACCGCTTGGACAAGGAGCGGTTAGTTTCAAAGGTATCAGCCAACCTGACTGCCTCCAATGCAGTGGTTAAGTCACTATCCTGCAGAAAGACTCGAACCTCTGGTCCCACAGACTCCAGCAGGTTGCCAACCAGAATAAGCTGCACAAGATCATCGAAGGTAGCAACACCACTTGCTTTATACCAGCTGGTAAAAGCTTTGGTCTGCTATCACACAAAATCAACCAGGGATTGACCGACCTGTCGTCTGCCTAACTTAAAAAACTTCTGATTCTTAGCTGGGATACAAGTATATGCTCCCAACACTGTGGTCTTCACTACTTTATAATCGGAAAAATCAGTGTCATTTAACACTGATGTAAATTCCTGTGCCTTACCAAACAATGCTGTGTGAACCAACGATGCCCAATGCTGTTCCGGCCACCTCAAGGCTCGAGCCTGATTTTCGAAAGCTTCGAAAAATTGTTCTGGTTCGGCCTCATTGAAGCAGTGAACAAGCTGTACTGCTTTCTGTAAACTAAAGTCATTTACAGAATGCGAAAACTGCCTCCTTTCTTTTTCCCTATCAAATTCTTCTTTTGCAAATGCTCTCTGTTCCCTAGTCTGCTCAAAATTGATTTTTGCCAGCTCAAGTGCCAACACCGCTGATTCACCTTGAGACAACCCTGCTGCACTATACTGACGATTTTACTCTGTTGATATATCATCTTCCTCCTGCGAGAACATAGGAGTTTTTTCTGTAGCTCCCGTAGAGGGAGGAGTCTGATGTGCCATCTCTTCTTCTTGAAGTTTGTCAGTGATCAGTGAACGCAGTTGCGCAGCTGTGAGAGTGCGTTTGTAATCAATGCCAATGGAGCGAGCATTTTGCCAACAACGCTGTAGGGACAATTTAGGTAGGTTAAACAGAGTACGTATATGCTGACACCAGACATCTGACTCGTCTAGGTGGCATACCCCAATGTATAAGTTATTTGCTATGCACAATACGATTGCAGAATACCCCAACGTAACATGTTATTTGCAGAACACGCTTAGCTATGCACAGTACGATTGCAGAATACGCATACAAGGTGGATACGCAATAGCAAAGCTGACTGCAAAATCTTCACACCGAACAGGCTAGTAGCGAGCTGTTGAACGATCACACAATAGCAAGGCTGACCATAGCAAAGCAACTGACACGCAAAGTTTGTAAAGCGTTGGCAAAGCTGAATGCAATGCCAGACAGCAAGCTACACTCTGTTCCACAAGATTGACCGTAGTGAAGCGAGCACACCGGACAAGCTAGTAGCGAGCTATTGAACGATCACACAATAGCAAGGCTGACCATAGCAAAGCAACTGACACGCAAAGTTTGTAAAGCGTTGGCAAAGCTAATGCAATGCCAGACAGCAAGCTACACAATGTTCCTGCTTCCAACTTCACCCTAGGCTCAACCCTTTCTCTAAGTCCAGCTCCAGCTCTTGGACAGGCTACCCATATTACAACCCAGGAGTCCAAATGGCCTGTTATCCTGGGTGTAAAGGGAGCAAAATAAACACAGCAGAAAACTTTTGACTTATATTATCCTTCACCAATTTAGAACAGAAGTATGTACACTATATACACTATGTACAGCAATAGGTATTAGTGCACTCCACGGTAAGCAAGGCAGAATAGAAGCCACTAGAGAGCAGACCGTGCTTCAACCAGCTCTAGAATGGGAATGACAAGGGCAGACAGGAGAGTGGTACCCACATCACCTCTGCAATTGCCAAAACCATCTTCTCATTGGCTGGAACCTGGGTACTGGTTGAACGACGGGACCCCATCATCAACCCTCAGTCACCTGGTTCGCTGGTTGGGGGAGATAGCCTGCAAATGAGGGTGTGTACATGCGCCGAATAAAGGTTACATATTCTTTGCATGCCACAGTTGATTTCAGACCAGAAGTAGCTTAAAATAGGCTCCAAGATGGCAGAAATATATTTTTGGTGATTTTTCCCAATGAAGGGAAGGGGGCTATCCCCCCTTGTCCATTTTATGGGTTTTTATTAGGACTCCATTGGAAATAAGTCACTCTGACTTTTTTGGGGTTATCGTACATAATTACACATGCTGCTATGTATGATAATTTATATAATTGTATTTGTGTACCTGTACCTAAATAGTAGGTCTACAGAAATTAGGGAGATGGCCTAAACCATGGCCAGTCATTCGTATTTATATATGATTAGCCGAGAAATAAAATCCAACTTCTGTTTTGTGTGGTAGATTTAAAATGTAGGGCAAGTGTTACATACGGAGGCCTGAGGATGTAGTTAATGGAGGACAGGTGTTGTATGGGGAGGCCTGGGGACGTAATTAATGTAGGACAAGTGTTACAAAGGGAGGTCTCTGGATGTAATGTAGGACAAGTGTTACATACGGAGGCCTGAGGATGTAGTTAATGGAGGACAGGTGTTGTATGGGGAGGCCTGGGGACGTAATTAATGTAGGACAAGTGTTACATAGGGAGGCCTCTGGATGTAATGTAGGACAAGTGTTACATAGGGAGGTCTCTGGATGTAATGTAGGACAAGTGTTACATAGGGAGGTCTCTGGATGTAATGTAGGACAAGTGTTACATAGGGAGGTCTCTGGATGTAATGTAGGACAAGTGTTACATAGGGAGGTCTCTGGATGTAATGTAGGACAAGTGTTACATAGGGAGGTCTCTGGATGTAATGTAGGACAAGTGTTACATAGGGAGGCCTCTGGATGTAATGTAGGACAAGTGTTACATAGGGAGGTCTCTGGATGTAATGTAGGACAAGTGTTACATAGGGAGGTCTCTGGATGTAATGTAGGACAAGTGTTACATAGGGAGGTCTCTGGATGTAATGTAGGACAAGTGTTACATAGGGAGGTCTCTGGATGTAATGTAGGACAAGTGTTACATAGGGAGGTCTCTGGATGTAATGTAGGACAAGTGTTACATAGGGAGGTCTCTGGATGTAATGTAGGACAAGTGTTACATAGGGAGGTCTCTGGATGTAATGTAGGACAAGTGTTACATAGGGAGGTCTCTGGATGTAATGTAGGACAAGTGTTACATAGGGAGGTCTGGGGACGTAATAAACAGAGATTACTTAAATAACAAAAAGGCACAATACCGTGACTGGAACGATACACAAATAACCCGCACATAAAAGACAGAAGCTTACGACGACGTTTCGGTCCGACTTGGACCATTGACAAAGTCACTCTGGATGTAATGTAGGACAAGTGTTACATAGGGAGGTCTCTGGATGTAATGTAGGACAAGTGTTACAAAGGGAGGTCTCTGGATGTAATGTAGGACAAGTGTTACATAGGGAGGTCTCTGGATGGCAATGTCAATGGTCCAAGTCGGACCGAAACGTCGTCGTAAGCTTCTGTCTTTTATGTGCGGGTTATTTGTGTACAGAGATTACTTTAGTGACTGGAATGTTTGCAGTGTCTTTTGACATTTTTTAAATTGAAATTTGTTGAATTTTGTGTAAAATTGGCCAAATTACTAAGTTCTGTGCACTTTATTGTTAATTCTGATAGTTGAATGGGCAGTTTCTTGCGCTCGGTCAATAGAATAGAAGGCATACTATCAAAATTGCTGGAAATTGAGTGAATATGAGCAGTACAATTGGCTTAAAATAGGAGACTACAGTGGGCAGAATTGTCATTTCATAAATCATTCCCAGACTGCTAACATCGGGACTGCATAATTCCGTAACTTTCACATCAAATTTCCTTATTTAGTGTCGCAACCATTTCCTTTTCATTTTTCTAATCTCGACGTTGCGTTTTTAATTTTGGGGCCCACGACAGTGCAAGGGTTAAGCAGTCTGGATGTTGATACCGTGTTCTCTTCCTGTGTTCATAGCACCCCTGTTCTTCACTTCATTTATTTTACATTTCCTCCCATATCTTTCACTCCAGTACGTTACGTAGTTTAGGGATTAGGCTCTTTGGTATCTTCAGTGTACAGTGGACCCCCGCTTTACGATCAGCTCTCAATGCGACCAATTATTTAAGTGTATTTATGTAAGTGCGTTTGTACGTGTATGTTTGGGGTCTGAAATGGACTAATCTAATTCACAATATTCCTTATGGGAGCAAATTCGGTCAGTACTGGCACCTGAACATACTTCTGGAATGAAATAATATCGTTAACCGGGGGTCCACTGTATAAATTATGTAGCTCTCCTGTGCTCCAGCAGTGGTGAACCTACATGTTTGGGTCTCTGAAGACTGAACTGCTATGGGGCCACCTTCAGCAGTGGTGAACCTACATGTTTGGGTCTCTGAAGACTGAACTGCTATGGGGCCACCTTCAGCAGTGGTGAACCTACATGTTTGGGTCTCTGAAGACTGAACTGCTATGGGGCCACCTTCAGCAGTGGTGAACCTACATGTTTGGGTCTCTGAAGACTGAACTGCTATAGGCCCACCTTCACAACCATCAATGGCTAGGCCTACATGATACTATAATAATCGTTTAATTTTTATTTTAACTATTATTTTGCATTGAATTACACTGTTATTATTATTATTTAAAAAAAAAAATTATCATACAGTAGACCCAAATTTTTTAAGCAATGTGGACTAAAGTCTCTTCTGGGGCCCCTACTGGTTTAGGGGCCCAGAAGTTTATAAGCAGTGCAGACTAAAATCGCTTCTAGGGCCCCTCCGGGATGAGGGGGCCCTCAAGGGGCCTCTCCTGCCCTGAACAGAGTCGTCAGTACTAAACAGTATTCTGAGAGAGCACAAGTAATTTTTAGAAATATGACCATTGGTGCTACACCTGGAGAGTATACCTGGAGAAGGTTTCGGGTGTCAACGCCACCATGGCCGGGTCTGTGACCAGGCCTCATGGTGGATCAGGACCTGATCCAAATACCCTATTTCCTTACATTTTGAAAATTCACATTATCCAACTTTTTTTTTTATGTTCCCATAATTTTTCACTTATTTTCTGTAAATGGTAGTTCAGTTAATATTATTACACCTTGTTCCTTTTATTGTTTTGTGTACAGCTTTGAGTTTCTTATTCTGCTACAGTGGTCCCTCGTTTTTCGTAATTAATCCGTTCCTGGAGGAGCTACTATAAACGAAATTTACGATTTGCGAATCAATTTTCCCCATAAGAAATAATGTAAATACAATTAATCCGTTCCTGACACCCAGAAGTATTAAAACAAAAAAATTTTTTACATGAAATATACATGTAGTACATAAACAATACAATGGGAAATGATGAATGAAACATTAACAGCATAACACTTACCTTTATTGGAGATTCTTCTTAATGTATGGGAGACTGGAGGAGGAGAGAGAGTGGATTGTTTACAGTTTGGAAGGGGAATCCCCTTCCAGCAACACCTCAAGTACCAATTGCTTCTCTGGGGTTGCTTCTCTGACACACAGATGATGATCAAACTAAATGTAAATTATGTGATCAGGCATATGGTCACTCTCTTGAACACTATGTGCTTAATTGTCCACTTATTGAGGAATACAGAGACAGACAGTATAATAACCTATGTGACATGTCAAGATATCTTATTAATGAAAATAAGATACCAGATATACTAAGCAAATTTCCTAAATTTGCTTGTAACAGATAAGTGAACTATAGATATGTAGATATAAATCTATATGTATTCCTGTTAACCCTTTGGGGCCTAGTTCCTAGGCCTTTTGTGTATCCATATGCTCTCGCGCTACCGTCCACAGGATGGATATGGGGTGCACAATAAACTAGCCACTTCGGTGGCAAAATCTAAATCTTCTCTTCTCTGTTTCTTAATCCCACTAGGACCACCTTGAGAGTCACTCTAGTCCTGTCTCGCAAAGTAACTGTGGAGAGAGCTCTGTTTCTGGCGTCTCTTTAACACTTCCCTAAAATGGCCCAAGACTGTCACTGTACATATTTCTCACCTTCTTTACCACAGGCTTGGCACTAGGAGCTTTCTTTGGAGCCACGGTAGCTTATTTAGTACTTGCAAGCACTAAAATGAGTGGAATATTATGAAATATTTCGTAGGAGCACTTGAGGGGACCTTCACTCACTGGTAAACAATGCCAGACTGGCTGGGTAGGGAGGCCTCCCCGGCTCACACCGTGGGTACGCGTCTCGGACGAACTACTATTTGCGAGTCAACCTATGAAAAGCGAGTCCATGTTTATACGAAAATACCCCTACGATTGGCGAAATTTACGATTGCCGAGAACTATGAAAAGCGAGGAACCACTGTATATCTGAAAGATTGGAATCTCACTGAACACGATGTTTTCTACTGTCCGCTGAAAGACTTTGCTTTTCTTCCACTTGCGATTTGTCCGTGTCTTTGATCAAGGTGATTTTCGTGCTTTCATATCGTCCATAAGTGTTGATGTGAAGGCTTGGTTTGTTTTTATCCATACATGTTATAAGGAAAAGCAGTGAAGGTGCTGCGACTATGCATTGGGGCACTGAGCTTTTAACTTTGCTCAGTAGTGATCTTGCTTTACTTACTACTACTGGATGGCACAATGTACAGTGCTTCACTTTACAGCATTTTCCTAATAGTGGTTTTCAATTACAATGGACCCTCGACTTAACGATATTAATTGGTACCCGAGAACGAATATCGTTAGTAGAGTTTTTTAGCGTTAGCCGAGGCAAAATGTTAGCGTTAACGTGTATCGCTAGTCGGATTTAACGTTAGACGATGCCATCGTTGGTCGAGGGTCCACTGTATACCCATTCTCTCTTCAGACTTGTATTCACTTGCTATAAGCTAAGGACAAAAATATTTTAAGCAAGGTGTGTACTGTATTCATTTTTTTTAGTCCTAGCTATATTGCTCAGTATATGATAGTGTAAACATATCAGGCTTTTAAATGTATTTGAAAAGTGGAAAAAGGCCGTTTCATTTTACACTGGTTTTTGCTTTACATCAGTAGCCCAGAACGTAACCTGCTGTATCAGTAGGGCCCTACAGCTGCCCAGAGCCTAACATGCTACAGCATGTTAGGGGCCCTACAATAGCCTGGCCTGCTATGTCAGTGGGGCCCTCCTGTTATCTTGGCATTCTACCTGTCGAAAAGTTTACTGTCCTATATCCTACTGTTCTTGTTACAACAAGTGACCTCATATCATGTACTAACAGTTCATGATCATATTTGTCAACAACTTTTGTAAAAATTGTATTGACCACAGTGGCATTCTGATTTTCTTACCCTCGGTAATCGTGGCAGTGGTGGTCAACCATTGTGAGAAGTACGATCTTCTCTCATCAAATCCATGTTGGGTTGCGTTGTGCTAGTCCAGTTTTTTAATCATCAAACCATACCCCCGGCCGGGATTGAACCCGTGGTCATCGAGTCTCAAAACTCCAGCCCGTCGCGTTAGCCACTAGACCAGCTAGCCACAATAAGATTCATCCATCTAGGTATATTTCTACACCATAGGAAGGTTAGCACAGGCACCTCTGTGACCACAAATGCACAAATGGAGATTCGTCTGTAAAAACTTGCATTTGTGGTCACAGAGGTGCCTGTGCTAACCTTCCTATGGTGTAGAAATATACCTAGTTGGATGAATCTTATTGTGGCTAGCTGGTCTAGTGGCTAACGCGACGGGCTGGAGTTTTGAGACTCGATGACCACGGGTTCAATCCCGGCCGGGGGTATGGTTTGTTTGCAATCGTGTCATTACGATTTCTTGAGCCAGTTTTTTAATGTTTGTAAATTGGCTTCTCATCAATGTTTCAAAGACTCGGATGATACGTGATGTTAATGCTGCTAGTTTTTTTTTTTTTTTTTTTTTTTTTTTTTTTTACACAGGGTTTGACAAGGTTAAGGATCCCTAGCTTTATTGACAAGCTATTTACAGGTTAAGGATTCCTAACTTTGTTGGCAAGCTAAGAGCTGTTACCTACATCAGCTCATTTGAAAGCATTTTTATTGTTATGAGACATACAAGTAGGAAACAGGATGAAGTTGGAGCCATCCTAGGTTCTCTACACATATGCTGCTATGTATGATAATTCTATGTAACTGTATTTGTGTATACCTGAATAAACTTACTTACTTACTTACTTAATCTGTGGTCCAGCATTTTCGTTTGATCAACTGACTTTATCTCGTTGACATCATTATGCTGTACGAATGTGTTCCAGACTCGAGTCATCCTGGGTTTGTAGTTTGTAGTTTTTTCTTACTAGCTCTGTATTGCCTCCTATTTCCGATGGAACAATGTCTGCCTTTTTTTTTTTAAAGCCCCTAGTATTTTACTTACATCTAGGGTGATATTTTGCACTTCTTTATTAATGAGAAACTTTCCAAATTGGCTCAGTTGTGTGCTATTCTAGTTTTTTCATGCAGTTTGTAGTTTGCTTTATCATCATCCTTTCAAAGACTTGGATGATGTGTGATGTTAGTTGATTAGGCTCTGATCCACCATGAGGCCTGGTCACAGACTGGGCCACAGGGGCGTTGACCCCCGAAACCCCCTCTAGGTATACTAGTCTAGTTTATTGGCAGTGCTCCACTGCCTCTCTTATGCAGTGGAGCATAAACTACCTTTTTTTAAGGCCTCTGGTACTTCACCTAGATCTATGGTATACCTGGATAAGATAAGATTTAAGATAAGATAAGATTTCGTTCGGATTTTTAACCCCGGAGGGTTAGCCACCCAGGATAACCCAAGAAAGTCAGTGCGTCATCGAGGACTGTCTAACTTATTTCCATTGGGGTCCTTAATCTTGTCCCCCAGGATGCGACCCACACCAGTCGACTAACACCCAGGTACCTATTTGCTGCTAGGTGAACAGGACAACAGGTGTAAGGAAACGTGTCGAATGTTTCCACCCGCCGGGAATCGAACCCGGGCCCTCCGTGTGTGAAGCGGGAGCTTTAGCCACCAGGCCACCGGGCCAGCCACCAGGCCACCGGTGGGTGGCCTGGTGGATGCCCCTGCGGCTTGGTCTGCAACCAGGTGGTAATAAGCTTGACGAATCAGCCCAGGTGCAGCATATATGAGCACTTTATATTTCTTTTTCAAATCCTATGGAATTATCGCTTATGTCAGATATAATCTGTAAGGCAGGCAGAGGTACAGGCAGTCTTCACTTAACGACCTACCTGTTTAATGACCACTCGGACTTACAACCAGCTCTCTGACCAGTACACAAACCAGTCACTGTTCACCTAGCAATAAGTAGGTACCTGGGTGTTAGTTACCCTACACCTGCTGTCCTTGTTCACCTAACAGTAAGTAGGTGCCAGGGTGTTAATGGACTGGTGTAGGTGGCATCCTGGAGGACAAGATTGAGGGACCACAATGGAAATAAGACAGTCTTCAATGACGCATTGACTTTCTTGGGTTATCTGGGGTGGTTAACTCTCCCTACACCAGGTTATCTTAGGTGGCTAACACTCCCTACCCTGGGTTATCCTGGGTGGCTAACCCTCCCACCCTGGGTGGCTAACCCTCCCACCCTGGGTGGCTAACCCTCCCTACCCTGGGTGGCTAACCCTCCCTACCCTGGGTGGCTAACCCTCCCTACCCTGGGTGCCTAACCCTCCCTACCCTGGGTGCCTAACCCTCCCTACCCTGGGTGCCTAACCCTCCCTACCCTGGGTGCCTAACCCTCCCTACCCTGGGTGCCTAACCCTTCCTACCCTGGGTGGCTAACCCTCCCTACCCTGGGTGGCTAACCCTCCCTACCCTGGGTGGCTAACCCTCCCTACCCCAGGTTAAAAATTCCCACAAATCTGATCTTTCATATCTTTCATAGCAGAAAATATTTTATACAAACATTATGTACCTTTGTATTCAACATTTATCACTCACTGTTGCAAGTTGAATATCCTCATGATACTTTCCGAAGGTCGTGTCTGGTCTTTATTTTGTCTTGGCCAAATCTCTCGTAGTTGATATTAATTTTGTTAATTCTCATTCCTGTTGATTATTTCTGGAGTTCTTTACTTCTGAATTTATACTCGTTTGTACTTCTATGTGATTGTGGTCTGAGGACGGTATGTTATATTTGAGATTGTCCGACTAGTACCTGATTATTCATGGAGATCACTGAAGTTACTGAATGCAATAAGTCCCCAACTTATTGCGATATTTGAGATTGTCCGACTAGTACCTGATTATTCATGGAGATCACTGAAGTTACTGAATGCAATAAGTCCCCAACTTATTGCGTATATCATTACAGACTCTCCTCACTTAGCGACGTACTCGTTTACCGGCACCTCTGACTTACGACTGGTTCTCTGACCAGTATTCATACCTAAATAACATAGAGCTGATTTCCTCTTCTCTGTTTATTTCAATATACAGTACACTACTGTATATACATTTAAAAATATACCAGAAATATTATAAATGGTACAAAGGTGACATTAAAACAATATCAAAGATGGTTGACACAAACCCACTACCATTATAGTATTCTTCTCACTTAGTAATGAATTCATTTAACAATGTGGTCTTAGGAACGCAACTCCGTCGTTAAGTGAGGAGAGGCTGTATTGTGTATATCATTATACACAATACAAAAGGTCCCCACCATGATGGTATGTTGAAGATTTCTAGTACTATGAACATTATATTCAATATTGGAGGTCCGCAATGTGTTTGTAAGTTCAGGACTTACTGTAATCCAAGCTCACAAATAACGAAACCCGCGAATTTGCAAGAATGATCGGGAGCGATTGTTTATACAGGTACTCCTCAAGTTACCATGGTTTGATTTACGATATTTTGACTTCACAATGGTCCAAAAGCAATTTCTTTGGAGGTGAAACTTAATTACCCAGCTTGAAGGTGGCAAGTCTGTAAATTGTATTTATTTAATCACTTTTCAATACTATTTATAGTAATTATTTATTTACATATTCAGGAACAGTAGTTATATACAGTGATACCCCAAGTTTCGGCCATAATTCGTTCCAGAAGGCTGTTCGAGTGCCGTTACCAAACGAATTTGTTCCCATAAGGAATAACGTGGTGTAAAAGCAGGACCCTACAGTACCCCAGACCCTAACCTGCTGTATAAGTGGGGCCCTACAGTACCCCAGACCCTAACCTGCTGTATAAGTGGGGCCCTACAGTACCCCAGACCCTAACCTGCTGTATAAGTGGGGCCCTACAGTACCCCAGACCCTAACCTGCTGTATAAGTGGGGCCCTACAATACCCCAGACCCTAACCTGCTGTATAAGTGGGGCCCTACAGTACCCCAGACCCTAACCTGCTGTATAAGTGGGGCCCTATAGTACCCTAGACCCTAATCTGCTGTATAAGTGGGGCCCTACAGTACCCAAGACCTTAACCTGCTGTATAAGTGGGGCCCTACAGTACCCCAGACCCTAACCTGCTGTATAAGCAGGGTCCTACAGTACCCCAGACCCTGACCTACTGTATAAGCAGGACCCTACAGTACCCTAGACCCTAACCTGCTGTATAAGCAGGGTCCTACAGTACCCCAGACCCTAACCTACTGTATAAGCAGGACCCTACAGTACCCCAGACCCTAACCTGCTGTATAAGCAGGGCCCTACAGTAGCCCCCAAACCCTAACCTGCTGTATAAGCAGGGCCCTACAGTACCCCAGACCCTAACCTGCTGTATAAGCAGGGCACTACAGTACCCCAGACCCTAACCTGCTCTATAAGCAGGGCAATACAGTACCCCAGACCCTAACCTGCTGTATAAGCAGGGCCCTACAGTACCCCAGACCCTAACCTGCTCTATAAGCAGGGCAGTACAGTACCCCAGACCCTAACCTGCTCTATAAGCAGGGCAGTACAGTACCCCAGAACCTAACCTGCTGTATAAGCAGGGCCCTACAGTACCCCAGACCCTAACCTGCTCTATAAGCAGGGCAGTACAGTACCCCAGAACCTAACCTGCTGTATAAGCAGGGCCCTACAGTACCCCAGACCCTAACCTGCTCTATAAGCAGGGCAGTACAGTACCCCAGACCCTAACCTGCTCTATAAGCAGGGCAATACAGTACCACAGAACCTAACCTGCTCTATAAGCAGGGCAGTACAGTACCCCAGACCCTAACCTGCTCTATAAGCAGGGCAATACAGTACCACAGAACCTAACCTGCTCTATAAGCAGGGCAATACAGTACCCCAGACCCTAACCTGCTGTATAAGCAGGGCCCTACTGTACCCCAGACCCTAACCTGCTCTATAAGCAGGGCAGTACAGTACCCCAGAACCTAACCTGCGTATTTTCCTCTCAAGCAGCAAATTTCTCATCCTCAGTAAAGATATTATATTCGTTCCATCAATTTGTAAGTTCCACATTAGTCCTTCCTGAGAACCTATCAAGAAAAGTTTCTTGAGATACGTACAAATAAGTGGAATTGTAAGTTACGTTGAATCGAATAATTTCTTATGGCTTATAGTAACTTAATACAGTGGACCCCCGCTTAACGATCACCTCTAAATGCGACCAATTATGTAAGTGTATTTATGTAAGTGCGTTTGTACGTGTATGTTTGGGGGTCTGAAATGGACTAATCTACTTCACAATATTCCTTATGGGAACAAATTCGGTCAGTACTGGCACCTGAACATACTTCTGGAATGAAAAAAGTTCGTTAACCGGGGGTCCACTGTATATTTGTTTACTATAAATACTGTACAGTAATTTGCTGAAAAAAGTAGTTTGGTAGTTCAAGGGCTTTTGTTCGATGATTTTTTTTTTTTTTCATTTTATTCTGATCTCCTTTAACAGTGTGTATATATACAGTGGAACTTCAGTACTCGAACTCGAACTTAATTCGTCACAGAAGGCTATTCGAGTGCCGATCTGTCTGAGTACTGAATGAATTTTTCCCAACCAATTTTATTTGGTTGGGTGTTATCACTAACCCTCTTAGGCCCCATGGCAACTTATTTATGCAAATATAAAAGAAACCCCCAAAAATTCAAGGAAATACAAAATAGTTTACCGTTTGTTTGGTCAAGTGCCGAGCAAACGCTCAACTGCCAAGAGATTTGTTTACTGGGCAAAGTGTTCGAATACCAAATTGTTCAAGTTCGGAGCTGTCTCAGTGTCCAGGTTCCACAACTTTTGAGGTGTGCAAAATTACCCATTTTCAGAAAACTTCTGTGGTTCGACTTTTGAAATTGTATTAAAATCCGTGTAAGTTGTATCATGTACAGTGGACCCCCGCATAACGATTACCTCCGAATGCGACCAATTATGTAAGTGTATTTATGTAAGTGCATTTGTACGTGTATGTTTGGGGGTCTGAAATGGACTAATCTACTTCACAATATTTCTTATGGGAACAAATTCGGTCAGTACTGGCACCTGAACATACTTCTGGAGTGAAAAAATATCGTTAACCGGGGGTCCACTGTACTTGTAGAAACACATTATTATTATTGTTGTTGCCAGCTATGGTCTGTATACGTTGCATCATGTACTGGTAAAAATGAAGATTATTATTATTAAGATTTCACTGAAATATTCTTAACATTGATAAGTCAAAGAGTTGAGGTTAAAAATTCAACGAGAACATGTGTAAAAGATTTTTTTGTTAATTCTTTCATTTATTGATAAATCTTGAAAAAAATGTGACCCAGAAACACTCATACATAAAGACCACGTATGAAAAATGAACAGCAAACCTGGAGTCTACCTGGAGGGTGTTTCAGGGGTCAATGCCCCCAAGGCCTGGTCCATGACCAGGCCTTGAGGTGCATCAGGACCTAATCAACCGGGCTGCTACTGCTGGCCACATGTAAACCAGTGTAGGAGCCACAGCCTGGCTAGTTAGGTACTGATTTTAGGTGTGTCCAGTGCCTTCTTGAAGACAACTCAGGGGTCTGAAGACAGATGTGGGTCTTGAAGACAACAAGGGTCTTGAAGACAACAAGGGTCTTGAAGACAACAAGGGTCTTGAAGACAACAAGGGTCTTGAAGACAACAAGGGTCTTGAAGACAGCCATGGGTCTTGAAGACAGCCAGGGTTAATATATCAGCCTGTCCAGTAAAGGGTAATAAATATATCAGCCTGTCCAGTAAAGGGTAATAAAAATATCAGCCTGTCTAGTAAAGGGTAATAAAAATATCAGCCTGTCTAGTAAAGGGTAATAAAAATATCAGCCTGTCTAGTAAAGGGTAATAAAAATATCAGCCTGTCTAGTAAAGGGTAATAAAAATATCAGCCTGTCTAGTAAAGGGTAATAAAAATATCAGCCTGTCTAGTAAAGGGTAATAAAAATATCAGCCTGTCTAGTAAAGGGTTAGCTCTTTACCGAGCAGGCCAGTATATTTATTGGCCTGCCCAAGATGTCCAATAAGTATAGTGGCCTGCTGGGTAAAATGTCAAAATTGGAAAACATATAGAAATATTTTATTGGCATGGGCCACAGGGCTTCTCCCACATCCCAGCTACTCCCGGTACAATGTTAATTTTTCAGTGGCACCGAGTATCTCCTACGGGTATACCTGGAAAGTTTCAGGGGTCATCGCCCCCCACGGCCCAGTCTGTGACCAGGCTTATGGGGGGGACTACTGTAATATCTCTTTGTGTTATAAGAACATAAAGAAACACTGCAGCAGGCATACTGGCCCATGTGAGGCAGGTCCAAGTCACCTCCTGGCTTAGACCACATCCGCTTAACCTGTAAACGGTCCAAGCGTATATATACATTTTTTCAACATTTGAAATTATGTACAAAAAGTAGATTTTTTTTTTTTTTTTTTTTTTTTTTTTTTTTTTTTTTTTTTTTTTTTTTTTACATTTTAAAACTTGTAAAAAAAACTTTGATCTACGTTTTTTTTTTTTATCTGAATATATGTAAAAAACATAGATCTACTTTTGGAGCACTACGCATTTGAACGTAGATCTGCTTGGACCATTTACGGGTTAAAGAAGGAGCACGGCATCAAACCTACTAGCACAAGGTAGTCAGGTCCATCTCGCACCCACCCACACCCACTCATGTATTTATCTAACCTACTTTTAAAACTGCACAACGTTTTAGCTTCTATGACAGTACTCGGGAGTTTGCTCCACTCATCCACAACTCTATTGCCAAACCAGTGTTCAGACATTACTGTAGACAGCCTGTACTGTCAGAGCACACAGCCTAGCCGTCTGCTCTGACTAGTTCATATTTCGCGGCATTCAGTGCTGCCCTCTGTAGGCCTACCTAGGTCAGTGGGAAGCACAGCCCACCCTCTCTCACTCCGAGGCCGACCGACTTGACGTACACAAGTGCTCCCCCTCCACGGACTGGCTTGCGGTCACTCCCTCACACTGCCCGTTGTGTACTCAGTCCTACCGGATTAAAGCCAAACTAGTCCACGGCCGTATCATTGCTACCTACGCTACCTTCATCGGCACTAAACCGCTGTTCAGCAGTAAGAACAGCAATAACATTACCTCTCTTCTTGGCTTTAGATTTCTACTTGCCATGACTCCCAAGCTTTTATTCTGTTTGGGCAAGCTTCATGCCACCTTGGAGATGAATGGTATAGAGTACCTGATCAACCAGGCTGTTACTGCCAGCCGCAGGCAAACTGAAGTGCGAGCCACAGCCCGGCTGGTCAGTTCCCAACCAACCAGGCTGCGGTTGGTATGTTGGACTATGTGTGGCCAGCAGTAACAGCCTGGTTGATCAGGTCCTGACTGTTTCACCCACACAGTGGGCTTTATCAAACACAAATAGATCTGTGAAACAAACCTGGGTACAGGTGGGGATTGAACTTGCGGCAAGTGAGTGGTTAAACTCTAGGCCAATGCGATAACAACTGAACCAGCTGGCTACAATAAGATTCATCCAAGCATATTTATACACCATAGGAAGGTTAGCATGGGCCACCACTATAACCACAAATGCAAGTTTTTACAGATGAATCATCTGCCAACGTGGCCCTGACGAACTCTAACTCTAGTCCCCTCAAAGCCGTCATTCAGTAAAGAACCCCATTATGCAGCATGTGTGTCTGTCGTTCCACATCACAGTAGTATCATTGAACTGACTCAAGAAATCGTAATGACACGATTGCAAACGGGCTGGAGTTTTGACTCTATGACCGCGGGTTCAATCCCTGCCGGGGGTATGGTTTAGTATCGTTGAAAACGGTATAAAATACCCACAAGCTGACGATTAAGATGCATGTGCAACAGTTGGGTATCATTATTGATGCAATGTTTCACCTACACAATAGATTTCTTCAGTCAAATGCAGAGGCAGCAGTAGAAATGAAATAGATATCAGTCCATCAGCCTTGAGGTGGTCAGTCCCTCAGTGTGGGGAATTACTGTAAGTTTGGGGTGGTCAGTCCCTCAGTGTGGGGAAGTATTGCAAGTTTGGGGTGGTCAGTCCCTCAGTGTGGGGAAGTACTGTAAGTTTGGGGTGGTCAGTCCCTCAGTGTGCGGAATTACTGTAAGTTTGGGGTGGTCAGTCCCTCAGTGTGCGGAATTACTGTAAGTTTGGGGTAGTCAGTCCCTCAGTGTGGGGAAGTACTGTAAGTTTGGGGTGGTCAGTCCCTCAGTGTGCGGAATTACTGTAAGTTTGGGGTGGTCAGTCCCTCAGTGTGCGGAATTACTGTAAGTTTGGGGTAGTCAGTCCCTCAGTGTGGGGAAGTACTGTAAGTTTGGGGTGGTCAGTCCCTCAGTGCGGAATTACTGTAAGTTTGGGGTGGTCAGTCCCTCAACTTTAGTGTGTATCAACATAGATTCAGTGTGAGACAACAATTACAGCCGAGGGACTGACCCCCCTCGTACCCACTTCTGCTGTCTCCCAATTTCGACTGAAGAAACCTGCCGAGCAGTACCCAATCTCACAATGAATTATAACTCTTGAAGTTTGTGTAAATTCCTGGCACCAAGTACTCTTGATCCCAGGACTTGGAGCTACACTTACCCTAGATCTAAGCCAGATTACCTCACACTACCCACGGTTTTAGTGATTTTCCGCTAAAATGTTTATGCAGATTTTAACTGTCGGTCACTATCTTAGTACTATCTTGGCACTACCTTGGACACTATCTTAGTACTATCTTGGACACTATCTTAGTACTATCTTGGTACTATCTTGGTCACTACCTTAGTACTATCTTGGACACTATCTTGGTACTATCTTGGACACTTAGTACTATCTTGGTCACTATCTTGGTACTATCTTGGACACTGTCTTAGTACTATCTTGGTCACTATCTTAGTACTATCTTGGACACTATCTTAGTACTATCTTGGTCACTATCTTAGTACTGTCTTGGTCACTATCTTAGTACTATCTTGGTCACTATCTTAGTACTATCTGGTCACTACCTTAGTACTATCTTGGTCATTATCTTGGACACTATCTTAGTACTATCTTAGTGCTATCTTGGACACTATCTTAGTACTATCTTGGTCACTGTCTTAGTACTATCTTAGTCACTATCTTAGTACTATATTGGACACTATCTTAGTACTATCATGGTCACTATCTTAGTACTATCTCGGACACTATCTTAGTACTATCTCGGACACTATCTTAGTACTATCTTGGTCACTATCTTAGTACTATCTTGAACACTGTCTTAGTACTCTCTTGGACACTCTCTTTGTACTATCCTGGTCACTATCTTAGTACTATCTTGGTCACTGAGAGTAACACAGGGTAGGGAGGGATAGCCACCCAGGGTAGCGAAGGATAGCCACCCAGGGTAGTGAAGGATAGCCACCCAGGGTAGTGAAGGATAGCCACCCAGGGTAGTGAAGGATAGCCACCCAGGGTATCCCAGGGTAGGGAGGGAGGGAGGGTTGGCCACCTAGGGTAACCCAGGCTTGGGAGGGATAGCCACCCAGTGTAGGGAGGGTTAGCCCCCCAGGATATCCCAGGGTAGGGAGGGAGGGATAGCCAACCAAGATAACCTGGGGTAGGGAGGGTTACCCACACAGGATAACCCAAGGTAGGAACAGCCTGGTTGACCAGGCAAGCACCAAATAAGCCTGGTCTAGGACCGGGCTTCGCCAGTAGGAAAACTGGGAACTCGACATAGGTATATCACAGGTATACTGTTAGAAACTCAGGAGAGGAGAATACTTGGTACTCTGCTTAAGTAACTGCATCCGTAGCCTCTGCCAGGGTGAGCTAGCAGGATGCTAGTGGTGGGCCAGTACACTGCTGGTAGTGGTGGTGGGGTCAGTACACTGCTGGTAGTGGTGGTGGGGTCAGTACACTGCTGGTAGTGGTGGTGGGGTCAGTACACTGCTGGTAGTGGTGGTGGGTCAGTACACTGCTGGTAGTGGTGGTGGGTCAGTACACTGCTGGTAGTGGTGGTGGGCCAGTACACTGCTGGTAGTGGTGGTGGGGTCAGTACACTGCTGGTAGTGGTGGTGGGTCAGTACACTGCTGGTAGTGGTGGTGGGCCAGTACACTGCTGGTAGTGGTGGTGGGTCAGTACACTGCTGGTAGTGGTGGTGGGGTCAGTACACTGCTGGTAGTGGTGGTGGGTCAGTACACTGCTGGTAGTGGTGGTGGGGTCAGTACACTGCTGGTAGTGGTGGTGGGGTCAGTACACTGCTGGTAGTGGTGGTGGGCCAGTACACTGCTGGTAGTGGTGGTGGGTCAGTACACTGCTGGTAGTGGTGGTGGGTCAGTACACTGCTGGTAGTGGTGGTGGGCCAGTACACTGCTGGTAGTGGTGGTGGGTCAGTACACTGCTGGTAGTGGTGGTGGGTCAGTACACTGCTGGTAGTGGTGGTGGGTCAGTACACTGCTGGTAGTGGTGGTGGGGTCAGTACACTGCTGGTAGTGGTGGTGGGGTCAGTACACTGCTGGTAGTGGTGGTGGGTCAGTACACTGCTGGTAGTGGTGGTGGGTCAGTACACTGCTGGTAGTGGTGGTGGGTCAGTACACTGCTGGTAGTGGTGGTGGGTCAGTACACTGCTGGTAGTGGTGGTGGGGTCAGTACACTGCTGGTAGTGGTGGTGGGTCAGTACACTGCTGGTAGTGGTGGTGGGTCAGTACACTGCTGGTAGTGGTGGTGGGGTCAGTACACTGCTGGTAGTGGTGGTGGGCAGTACACTGCTGGTAGTGGTGGTGGGTCAGTACACTGCTGGTAGTGGTGGTGGGGTCAGTACACTGCTGGTAGTGGTGGTGGGTCAGTACACTGCTGGTAGTGGTGGTGGGCCAGTACACTGCTGGTAGTGGTGGTGGGGTCAGTACACTGCTGGTAGTGGTGGTGGGTCAGTACACTGCTGGTAGTGGTGGTGGGTCAGTACACTGCTGGTAGTGGTGGTGGGTCAGTACACTGCTGGTAGTGGTGGTGGGTCAGTACACTGCTGGTAGTGGTGGTGGGCCAGTACACTGCTGGTAGTGGTGGTGGGGTCAGTACACTGCTGGTAGTGGTGGTGGGTCAGTACACTGCTGGTAGTGGTGGTGGGGTCAGTACACTGCTGGTAGTGGTGGTGGGTCAGTACACTGCTGGTAGTGGTGGTGGGGTCAGTACACTGCTGGTAGTGGTGGTGGGTCAGTACACTGCTGGTAGTGGTGGTGGGTCAGTACACTGCTGGTAGTGGTGGTGGGGTCAGTACACTGCTGGTAGTGGTGGTGGGTCAGTACACTGCTGGTAGTGGTGGTGGGTCAGTACACTGCTGGTAGTGGTGGTGGGTCAGTACACTGCTGGGTGGTGGTGGTGGGTCAGTACACTGCTGGTAGTGGTGGTGGGGTCAGTACACTGCTGGTAGTGGTGGTGGGTCAGTACACAGCTGGTAGTGGTGGTGGGGTCAGTACACTGCTGGTAGTGGTGGTGGGTCAGTACACTGCTGGTAGTGGTGGTGGGTCAGTACACTGCTGGTAGTGGTGGTGGGTCAGTACACTGCTGGTAGTGGTGGTGGGGTCAGTACACTGCTGGTAGTGGTGGTGGGTCAGTACACAGCTGGTAGTGGTGGTGGGCCAGTACACTGCTGGTAGTGGTGGTGGGTCAGTACACTGCTGGTAGTGGTGGTGGGTCAGTACACTGCTGGTAGTGGTGGTGGGGTCAGTACACTGCTGGTAGTGGTGGTGGGTCAGTACACTGCTGGTAGTGGTGGTGGGTCAGTACACTGCTGGTAGTGGTGGTGGGTCAGTACACTGCTGGTAGTGGTGGTGGGTCAGTACACTGCTGGTAGTGGTGGTGGGGTCAGTACACTGCTGGTAGTGGTGGTGGGGTCAGTACACTGCTGGTAGTGGTGGTGGGTCAGTACACTGCTGGTAGTGGTGGTGGGGTCAGTACACTGCTGGTAGTGGTGGTGGGGTCAGTACACTGCTGGTAGTGGTGGTGGGTCAGTACACTGCTGGTAGTGGTGGTGGGTCAGTACACTGCTGGTAGTGGTGGTGGGTCAGTACACTGCTGGTAGTGGTGGTGGGTCAGTACACTGCTGGTAGTGGTGGTGGGTCAGTACACTGCTGGTAGTGGTGGTGGGTCAGTACACTGCTGGTAGTGGTGGTGGGGTCAGTACACTGCTGGTAGTGGTGGTGGGTCAGTACACTGCTGGTAGTGGTGGTGGGTCAGTACACTGCTGGTAGTGGTGGTGGGTCAGTACACTGCTGGTAGTGGTGGTGGGGTCAGTACACTGCTGGTAGTGGTGGTGGGCCAGTACACTGCTGGTAGTGGTGGTGGGGTCAGTACACTGCTGGTAGTGGTGGTGGGGTCAGTACACTGCTGGTAGTGGTGGTGGGCCAGTACACTGCTGGTAGTAGTGGTGGGGTCAGTACACTGCTGGTAGTAGTGGTGGGCCAGTACACTGCTGGTAGTGGTGGTGGGGTCAGTACACTGCTGGTAGTAGTGGTGGGCCAGTACACTGCTGGTAGTGGTGGTGGGGTCAGTACACTGCTGGTAGTAGTGGTGGGCCAGTACACTGCTGGTAGTGGTGGTGGGCCAGTACACTGCTGGTAGTGGTGGTGGGGTCAGTACACTGCTGGTAGTGGTGGTGGGGTCAGTACACTGCTGGTAGTAGTGGTGGGGTCAGTACACTGCTGGTAGTAGTGGTGGGCCAGTACACTGCTGGTAGTGGTGGTGGGGTCAGTACACTGCTGGTAGTAGTGGTGGGCCAGTACACTGCTGGTAGTGGTGGTGGGGTCAGTACACTGCTGGTAGTAGTGGTGGGCCAGTACACTGCTGGTAGTGGTGGTGGGGTCAGTACACTGCTGGTAGTAGTGGTGGGCCAGTACACTGCTGGTAGTGGTGGTGGGCCAGTACACTGCTGGTAGTGGTGGTGGGGTCAGTACACTGCTGGTAGTGGTGGTGGGGTCAGTACACTGCTGGTAGTAGTGGTGGGGTCAGTACACTGCTGGTAGTAGTGGTGAGCCAGTACACTGCTGGTAGTGGTGGTGGGGTCAGTACACTGCTGGTAGTAGTGGTGGGCCAGTACACTGCTGGTAGTGGTGGTGGGCCAGTACACTGCTGGTAGTGGTGGTGGGGTCAGTACACTGCTGGTAGTGGTGGTGGGCCAGTACACTGCTGGTAGTGGTGGTGGGTCAGTACACTGCTGGTAGTGGTGGTGGGGTCAGTACACTGCTGGTAGTGGTGGTGGGTCAGTACACTGCTGGTAGTGGTGGTGGGTCAGTACACTGCTGGTAGTGGTGGTGGGTCAGTACACTGCTGGTAGTGGTGGTGGGTCAGTACACTGCTGGTAGTGGTGGTGGGTCAGTACACTGCTGGTAGTGGTGGTGGGTCAGTACACTGCTGGTAGTGGTGGTGGGTCAGTACACTGCTGGTAGTGGTGGTGGGGTCAGTACACTGCTGGTAGTGGTGGTGGGTCAGTACACTGCTGGTAGTGGTGGTGGGTCAGTACACTGCTGGTAGTGGTGGTGGGTCAGTACACTGCTGGTAGTGGTGGTGGGGTCAGTACACTGCTGGTAGTGGTGGTGGGTCAGTACACTGCTGGTAGTGGTGGTGGGTCAGTACACTGCTGGTAGTGGTGGTGGGTCAGTACACTGCTGGTAGTGGTGGTGGGTCAGTACACAGCTGGTAGTGGTGGTGGGTCAGTACACTGCTGGTAGTGGTGGTGGGTCAGTACACTGCTGGTAGTGGTGGTGGGTCAGTACACTGCTGGTAGTGGTGGTGGGTCAGTACACTGCTGGTAGTGGTGGTGGGTCAGTACACTGCTGGTAGTGGTGGTGGGTCAGTACACTGCTGGTAGTGGTGGTGGGTCAGTACACTGCTGGTAGTGGTGGTGGGCCAGTACACTGCTGGTAGTGGTGGTGGGTCAGTACACTGCTGGTAGCGGTAAAGGGTCAGTACACTGCTGGTGGAGGGCCAGTACACTGTTGCTGGTGGTGGGGGTGGGTCAGTACACTGCTGGTAGTGGGCCAGTACACTGCTGGTAGAGGGTCAGTACACTGCTGGTAGTGGGCCAGTACACTGTTGCTGGTGATGGGGGTGGGTCAGTACACTGCTGGTAGTCGTAGAGGGTCAGTACACTGCTGGTAGTGGATCAGTACACTGTTGCTGGTGGGGGGGGGGGTCAGTACACTTGCTGGTGGTGGGGGTGGGTCAGGCTGTTGGTAGTGATGGTGGGCCAGCATACGGCTGCTGGTACCGGTGGTGGGCAGCAAGATACTAGAGGCGAGCTGTGAGGACAACTGGAAGATTTGAATAGACTGATTGTTGTAGGAGAACTGACGCAGTGATCGGGGAACTGACGCAGTCCAAACCATACCCCCGCCGGGATTGAACCCGCGGTCAGTGTCTCAAAACTCCAGCCCGTCGCGTTAGCCACTAGACCAGCTAGCCACAATAAGATTCGTCCAACTAGGTATATTTCTACACCATAGGAAGGTGTAGAAATATACCTAGTTGGACTAATCTTACTGTGGCTAGCTGGTCTAGTGGCTAACGCGACGGGCTGGAGTTTTGAGACTCTCTGACCGCGGGTTCAATCCCGCCCGGGGTATGGTTTGTTAGCAATCGTGTCATTACGATTTCGTGAGTCAACTGACGCAGTGGTCGGAGAACTGACGCAGTGGTCGGAGAACTGACGCAGTGGCCGGAGAACTGACGCAGTGGCCGGAGAACTGACGCAGTGGCCGGAGAACTGACGCAGTGGTCGGAGAACTGACGCAGTAATCTAGAAACCAAAACCGAATATGAACAAGATGACAATTAGACACATGTGTAACATCTGGGTATCTTTATTGTAGACGTTTCGCCCTCCAGTGGCTTTATCAATGGAGATTCTAGGACATGAGGACAGAAGAGCTATATACAAACGATGCGGTAATCAATCCCTCAGCCTTGGAGATGACGTGAAGAGCATCGTAGTTATGGAGATTCTGGGCAAGGATGCTGGCGCTTACATGGGCGTCAGGTTACCTGGATACCTGGAGGTTACCTGGAGGTTATTCCGGGGATCAACGCCCCCGCGGCCCGGTCCATGACCAGGCCTCCCGATGGATCAGGGCCTGATCAACTAGGCTGTTACGGCTGGCCGCACGCAGTCCGACGTACGAGCCACAGCCCGGCTGATCCGGCACTGACTTTAGGTATCTGTCCAGCTCTCTCTTGAAGGCAGCCAGGGGTTTATTGGCAATTCCCCTAATGCTTGATGGGAGGCTGTTGAACAGTCTTGGGCCCCGGACACTTATGGTGGAGAGGGACGGGGAACAGAACACACAATCTCTACAGCTAAGTTGTTCTTCACGCCAACTACAAGGCTGAGGGATTGATTATGCATCTTTTGTATAGCTGTCTATCCTACGAGGACAGACTGAGGGCACTATGCTACGAGGACAGAGTGAGGGCACTATCCTACAAGGACAGAGTGAGGGCACTATGCTACGAGGATAGACTGAGGGCACTATCCTACAAGGACAGAGTGAGGGCACTATGCTACGAGGATAGACTGAGGGCACTATCCTACAAGGACAGAGTGAGAGCACTATGCTACGAGGATAGACTGAGGGCACTATCCTACGAGGACAGACTGAGGGCACTATCCTACAAGGACAGACTGAGGGCACTATCCTACGAGGACAGACTGAGGGCACTATGCTACGAGGACAGACTGAGGGCACTATCCTACAAGGACAGACTGAGGGCATTATCCTACGAGGACAGACTGAGGGCACTATCCTACAAGGACAGACTGAGGGCACTATCCTACAAGGACAGACTGAGGGCACTATCCTACGAGGACAGATTGAGGGCACTATCCTACGAGGACAGATTGGGGGCACTATCCTACAAGGACAGACTGAGGGCACTATCCTACGAGGACAGATTGAGGGCACTATCCTACGAGGACAGATTGAGGGCACTATCCTACGAGGACAGACTGAGGGCACTATCCTACGAGGACAGACTGAGGGCACTATCCTACGAGGACAGACTGAGGGCACTATCCTACGAGGACATACTGAGGGCACTATCCTACGAGGACAGACTGAGGGCACTATCCTACGAGGACAGACTGAGGGCACTATCCTACGAGGACAGACTGAGGGCACTATCCTACGAGGACAGACTGAGGGCACTATCCTACGAGGACAGACTGAGGGCACTATCCTACGAGGACAGACTGAGGGCACTATCCTACGAGGACAGACTGAGGGCACTATCCTACGAGGACAGACTGAGGGCACTATCCTACGAGGATAGACTGGGGGGCCCTAACTCTGTCCTGTCTTGAAAGGCATAGAATTAGGGGAGATATGATTGAGGTGTATAAATGGAAAACAGGAATAAATAAAAGGGAATGTAAATAACGTGCCAGAAGTATCTAGCCAAGACAGGACTCGCAGCAGTGGTTTCAAGATCTAGCCAAGACAGGACTCACAGCAGTGGTTTCAAGATCTAGCCAAGACAGGACTCGCAGCAGTGGTTTTAAACTGGAAAAAATTAGATTTAGAAAGGATATAGGCAAGCACTGGTGTGCTAATGTAGTTGTGGATGAGTGGGACACCAGAGTAGTGTTATTGAAGCTAAAACCTTGTGTAGCTTAAAAAATAGCTTAGATACATGAGTGGGTGTAAGTTAGACCTAGTATGGGCCACTAGGCCTACAGTGGTCCTTTTGTTCTTAGGTGTGTCACATGATACCTGCTGTCTTTGTTCACCTAGCAGTAGACGTCAGACCACGGTTTAGCTGGGGGCGTCAGCAGTGATGTCAGACTGAGAATGCCAGCAGTGATGTCAGACTGAGAATGCCAGCAGTGATGTCAGACCGCGGTTTAAGAGAACGTCAGCAGTGACGTCAGACCACGTGTTCAGGAGACGTCAGCAGTGTCATCAGCTATCTTATCAGAGGGGGCCCCTAACACCTCGTATCCTGAGTCTGATAAATACAACCACTGTCTACCAGTGTCACCTCGTGTCTACCAGTGTCACCTCGTGTCTGCCAGTGTCACCTCGTGTCTGCCAGTGTCACCTCGTGTCTGCCAGTGTCACCTCGTGTCTGCCAGTGTCACCTCGTGTCTGCCAGTGTCACCTCGTGTCTGCCAGTGTCACCTCGTGTCTGCCAGTGCCACCTCGTGTCTCCCAGTGTCACCTCGTGTCTACCAGTGTCACCTCGTGTCTACCAGTGTCACCTCGTGTCTGCCACTGTCACCTCGTGTCTGCCACTGTCACCTCGTGTCTGCCACTGTCACCTCGTGTCTACCACTGTCACCTCGTGTCTGCCACTGTCACCTCGTGTCTACCACTGTCACCTCGTGACTGGTCCTGGGCCAGGCTTGTCTGGTGACTGGTCCTGGACCAGGATTGTCTGGTGACACCCTGGTCTAGACCAGGCTTGTCTGGTGCTTGCCTGATCAACCAGACTGTTGCTGCTGGCGTCTCACAATACAGGATATAACATTGTTAATCCTGGCTTTACCGGTGATGCCCGGAGGGTATTCCAGGGGGTCAACGCCCCCTCGGCCCGGTCCGTGACCAGTCCTGGTGGATCAGGACCTAATCAACCAGGCTGTTATTGCTGGAATTCCCTTACACTCTCTTATACCTCCGCTAATGAGAATTATCACATTCGCGTCTTACCGCCCCGGGATTGAACCCCGGGCCTGCGGTTGTGAGCCCAAGGGGTCCAATTCATATTTTATGGATTTTAATTAAGGGAAAGCAGCGTAATGGTTTTATTACGTAGTGCGTATACGCAGATTAATTGAAACGCTCGGGGCAGCGTAGGAACATGGTAGTGAGGGTAGATTTATGGTAGCATGGGTAATTCTTGGAAGAGAAACAGTGGAGTTCATGGTAGCAGATGTTAGTTACCATTTTGTCCTAGGCACATGTCGATTAGACACTAGGCCTGTTGTACTCACCTATTTGTGGTTGCAGGGGTCGAGTCCTAGCTCCTGGTGAGTGTGTGTTTGTGTGTGTGTGTTGTTTGTGTATATGTGTGTGGGTGTTGTGTGGTGTGTGCTGTGTGTGTATGTGCGTGTGTTGTGTGTGTTTGTGTATGTGTTTGTGTGTGTGTGTGTGTGATTGGCTATAATTGAAGCATCGCCGTATTAGCTAAGCGCCGTAAAGCGGGGCCTGCCTGTTAGTGTATAAAACACGTTAGTGTCAGGTAATAGGTTGGTAGACACCAGGAAAGATGACAAAACAGTCTTACTGTCTCACAAACAATCTTACTGTCTCACAAACAATCTTACTGTCTCACAAACAATCTTACTGTCTCACAAACAATCTTACTGTCTCACAAACAATCTTACTGTCTCACAAACAATCTTACTGTCTCACAAACAATCTTACTGTCTCACAAACAATCTTACTGTCTCACAAACAATCTTACTGTCTCACAAACAATCTTACTGTCTCACAAACAATCTTACTGTCTCACAAACAATCTTACTGTCTCACAAACAATCTTACTGTCTCACAACAATCTTACTGTCTCACAAACAGTCTTACTGTCTCACAAACAATCTTACTGTCTCACAAACAATCTTACTGTCTCACAAACAATCTTACTGTCTCACAAACAATCTTACTGTCTCACAAAGAATCTTACTGTCTCACAAACAATCTTACTGTCTCACAGTCTTACTGTCTCACAAACAATCTTACTGTCTCACAAACAATCTTACTGTCTCACCAACAATCTTACTGTCTCACAAACAATCTTACTGTCTCACAAACAATCTGTCTTACAATCTTACTGTCTCACAAACAATCTTACTGTCTCACAAACAATCTTACTGTCTCACAAACAATCTGTCTTACAATCTTACTGTCTCACAATCTTACTGTCTCACAAACAATCTTACTGTCTCACAAACAATCTTACTGTCTCACAAACAATCTTACTGTCTCACAAACAATCTTACTGTCTCACAAACAATCTGTCTTACAATCTTAGTCTCACAAACAATCTGTCTTACAATCTTACTGTCTCACAAACAATCTTACTGTCTCACAAACAATCTGTCTTACAATCTTACTGTCTCACAAACAATCTTACTGTCTCACAAACAATCTTACTGTCTCACAAACAATCTTACTGTCTCACAATCTTACTGTCTCACAATCTTACTGTCTCACAAACAATCTTACTGTCTCACAAACAATCTTACTGTCTCACAATCTTACTGTCTCACAAACAATCTTACTGTCTCACAAACAATCTGTCTTACAATCTTACTGTCTCACAAACAATCTGTCTTACAATCTTACTGTCTCACAAACAATCTTACTGTCTCACAAACAATCTGTCTTACAATCTTACTGTCTCACAAACAATCTTACTGTCTCACAAACAATCTCTTACAATCTTACTGTCTCACAAACAATCTTACTGTCTCACAAACAATCTGTCTTACAATCTTACTGTCTCACAATCTTACTGTCTCACAAACAATCTGTCTTACAATCTTACTGTCTCACAAACAATCTGTCTTACAATCTTACTGTCTCACAAACAATCTTACTGTCTCACAAACAATCTGTCTTACAATCTTACTGTCTCACAAACAATCTTACTGTCTCACAAACAATCTGTCTTACAATCTTACTGTCTCACAAACAATCTTACTGTCTCACAAACAATCTTACTGTCTCACAAACAATCTTACTGTCTCACAAACAATCTTACTGTCTCACAAACAATCTTACTGTCTCACAAACAATCTTACTGTCTCACAAACAATCTTACTGTCTCACAGTCTTACTGTCTCACAAACAGTCTTACTGTCTCACAAACAGTCTTACTGTCTCACAAACAATCTTACTGTCTCACAAACAATCTTACTGTCTCACAAACAATCTTACTGTCTCACAAACAATCTTACTGTCTCACAATCTGTCTTACAATCTTACTGTCTCACAAACAATCTGTCTTACAATCTTACTGTCTCACAAACAATCTTACTGTCTCACAAACAATCTGTCTTACAATCTTACTGTCTCACAAACAATCTTACTGTCTCACAAACTTACTGTCTCACAAACAATCTTACTGTCTCACAATCTTACTGTCTCACAAACAATCTTACTGTCTCACAAACAATCTTACTGTCTCACAGTCTTACTGTCTCACAGTCTTACTGTCTCACAAACAATCTTACTGTCTCACAAACAATCTTACTGTCTCACAAACAATCTTACTGTCTCACAAACAATCTTACTGTCTCACAAACAATCTTACTGTCTCACAAACAATCTGTCTTACAATCTTACTGTCTCACAAACAATCTGTCTTACAATCTTACTGTCTCACAAACAATCTTACTGTCTCACAAACAATCTGTCTTACAATCTTACTGTCTCACAAACAATCTTACTGTCTCACAAACAATCTTACTGTCTCACAAACAATCTGTCTTACAATCTTACTGTCTCACAAACAATCTTACTGTCTCACAAACAATCTGTCTTACAATCTTACTGTCTCACAAACAATCTGTCTTACAATCTTACTGTCTCACAAACAATCTTACTGTCTCACAATCTGTCTTACAATCTTACTGTCTCACAAACAATCTCTTACAATCTTACTGTCTCACAAACAATCTTACTGTCTCACAATCTGTCTTATCTTACTGTCTCACAAACAATCTGTCTTACAATCTTACTGTCTCACAAACAATCTTACTGTCTCACAAACAATCTTACTGTCTCACAAACAATCTTACTGTCTCACAAACAATCTTACTGTCTCACAAACAATCTTACTGTCTCGCAAACAGTCTTACTGTCTCACAAACAATCTTACTGGCTCACAAACAATCTTACTGTCTCACAAACAATCTTACTGTCTCACAAACAATCTTACTGTCTCACAAACAATCTTACTGTCTCACAAACAGTCTTACTGTCTCACAAACAGTCTTACTGTCTCACAAACAATCTTACTGTCTCACAAACAATCTTACTGTCTCACAAACAATCTTACTGTCTCACAAACAATCTTACTGTCTCACAAACAATCTTACTGTCTCACAAACAAAACAATCTTTTTCCTACTGCCAAATTAATGTTAATCTTTCAAATAAACAAGAAATATATATAATATATATTTGCATATACATTATGTTCAATTTAAAAATACATGAATATACATCTGTATGTAAATTAAGTGAGGAATGTATATGATGTGTATTATGGACCTGTATGAGCAGATTATACCGTGTATGATGTATTATGTACACCGTATTAGGACACATGCCCACTGAGACACATGCCCACTGAGACACATGCCCACTGAGACACATGCCCACTGAGACACATGCCCACTGAGACATGCCCACTGAGACATACCCACTGAGACACATACCCACTGAGACACATACCCAGTGAGACATACCCACTGCGACATACCCACTGAGACACATACCCACTGCGACATACCCACTGAGACACTCTGAGACACATACCCACTGAGACACCCACTGCAACATACCCACTGAGACACCCACTGAGACACATAGCCACCGAGACACATAACCACTGAGAGACATACCCACTGAGATACCCACTGAGACATACCCACTGAGACATACCCACTGAGACACCCACTTAGGCACATACCCACTGAGACATGCCCACTGAGGCATACCCACTGAGGCATACCCACCAAGACACCCACTGAGACACCCACTGAGACACATACCTACCAAGGCACATACCCAAGACACATACCCATGAAATAAGACATACCCACTTTGTGGTGGAGGACGATAACTGTGTTGGTAGTGGACGATAACTGTGTTGGTGGAGGAAGATAACTGTGTTGGTGGAGGAAGATAACTGTGTTGGTGGTGGACGATAACTGTGTTGGTGGAGGAAGATAACTGTGTTGGTGGAGGAAGATAACTGTGTTGGTGGTGGACGATAACTGTGTTGGTGGAGGAAGATAACTGTGTTGGTGGAGGAAGATAACTGTGTTGGTGGTGGACGATAACTGTGTTGGTGGTGGACGATAACTGTGTTGGTAGTGGACGATAACTGTTGGTGGTGGACGATAACTGTGTTGGTGGTGGACGATAACTGTGTTGGTGGTGGACGATAACTGTGTTGGTGGTGGACGATAACTGTGTTGGTGGAGGACAATAACTGTGTTGGTGGAGGACGATAACTGTGTTGGTGGTGGACGATAACTGTGTTGGTGGTGGACGATAACTGTGTTGGTGGTGGACGATAACTGTGTTGGTGGTGGACGATAACTGTGTTGGTGGTGGACGATAACTGTGTTTGGTGGTGGACGATAACTGTGTTGGTGGTGGACGATAACTGTTGGTGGAGGACGATAACTGTGTTGGTGGTGGACGATAACTGTGTTGGTGGTGGACGATAACTGTGTTGGTGGTGGACGATAACTGTGTTGGTGGTGGACGATAACTGTTGGTGGTGGACGATAACTGTGTTGGTGGACGATAACTGTGTTGGTGGACGATAACTGTGTTGGTGGTGGACAATAACTGTGTTGGTGGTGGACGATAACTGTGTTGGTGGTGGACGATAACTGTGTTGGTGGTGGACGATAACTGTGTTGGTGGTGGACGATAACTGTGTTGGTGGTGGACGATAACTGTTGGTGGTGGACGATAACTGTGTTGGTAGTGGACGATAAATGTGTTGGTGGTGGACGATAACTATGTTGGTGGTGGACGATAACTGTGTTGGTGGTGGACGATAACTGTGTTGGTGGTGGACGATAACTGTGTTGGTGGTGGACGATAACTGTGTTGGTGGTGGACGATAACTGTGTTGGTGGTGGACGATAACTGTGTTGGTGGAGGACGATAACTGTGTTGGTGGTGGACGATAAACTGTGTTGGTGGTGGACGATAACTGTGTTGGTGGTGGACGATAACTGTGTTGGTGGTGGACGATAACTGTTGGTGGTGGACGATAACTGTGTTGGTGGACGATAACTGTGTTGGTGGACGATAACTGTGTTGGTGGTGGACATATAACTGTGTTGGTGGTGGACAATAACTGTGTTGGTGGTGGACGATAACTGTGTTGGTGGTGGACGATAACTGTGTTGGTGGTGGACAATAACTGTGTTGGTGGACGATAACTGTGTTGGAGGAAGATAACTGTGTTGGTGGTGGACGATAACTGTGTTGGTGGTGGACAATAACTGTGTTGGTGGACGATAACTGTGTTGGAGGAAGATAACTGTGTTGGAGGAAGATAACTGTGTTGGTGGTGGACGATAACTGTTGGTGGTGGACGATAACTGTTGGTGGTGGACGATAACTGTTGGTGGTGGACGATAACTGTGTTGGTGGTGGACGATAACTGTGTTGGTGGACGATAACTGTGTTGGTGGTGGACGATAACTGTTGGTGGTGGACGATAACTGTTGGTGGTGGACGATAACTGTGTTGGTGGACGATAACTGTGTTGGAGGAAGATAACTGTGTTGGAGGAAGATAACTGTGTTGGTGGTGGACGATAACTGTTGGTGGTGGACAATAACTGTGTTGGTGGACGATAACTGTGTTGGAGGAAGATAACTGTGTTGGAGGAAGATAACTGTGTTGGTGGTGGACGATAACTGTTGGTGGTGGACGATAACTGTGTTGGTGGTGGACGATAACTGTGTTGGTGGAAGATAACTGTGTTGGTGGTGGACGATAACTGTGTTGGAGGAAGATAACTGTGTTGGAGGAAGATAACTGTGTTGGTGGTGGACGATAAATGTGTTGGTGGTGGACGATAACTGTGTTGGTGGAGGACGATAACTGTGTTGGTGGAAGATAACTGTGTTGGTGGTGGACGATAACTGTGTTGGAGGAAGATAACTGTGTTGGAGGAAGATAAATGTGTTGGAGGAAGATAACTGTGTTGGTGGAGGAAGATAACTGTGTTGGTGGTGGACGATAACTGTGTTGGTGGTGGACGATAACTGTGTTGGTGGAGGACGATAACTGTGGTGGTGGTGGACGATAACTGTGTTAGAGGACGATAACTGTGTTGGTGGAGGACGATAACTGTGTTGGTGGTGGACGATAACTGTTGGTGGTGGACGATAACTGTATTGGAGGAAGATAACTGTGTTGGTGGACGATAACTGTGTTGGTGGTGGACGATAACTGTGTTGGTGGACAATAACTGTGTTGGTGGTGGACGATAACTGTGTTGGTGGTGGACGATAACTGTTGGTGGTGGACGATAACTGTGTTGGTGGTGGACGATAACTGTTGGTGGACGATAACTTGGTGGTGGACGATAATTGTGTTGGTGGACGATAACTGTGTTGGTGGTGGACGATAACTGTGTTGGTGGACGATAACTGTGTTGGAGGAAGATAACTGTGTTGGTGCACGTTAACTGTGGTGGTGGTGGACGATAACTGTGTTGGTGGTGGACGATAACTGTGTTGGTGGACGATAACTGTGTTGGAGGAAGATAACTGTGTTGGTGGATGATAACTGTGTTGGTGGTGGACGATAACTGTGGTGGTGGAGGACGATAACTGTTGGTTGTGGACGATAACTGTTGGAGGAAGATAACTGTTGGTGGAGGAAGATAACTGTGTTGGTGGTGGACGATAACTCTGTTGGTGGACGATAACTGTGTTGGTGGAGGACGATAACTGTGTTGGTGGAGGACGATAACTGTGGTGGTGGAGGACGATAACTGTGGTGGTGGACGATAACTGTGTTGGAGGAGGACGATAACTGTGTTGGTGGTGGACGATAACTGTGTTGGTGGTGGACGATAACTGTTGGAGGACGATAACTGTGGTGGTGGACGATAACTGTGGTGGAGGACGATAACTGTGGTGGAGGACGATAACTGTGGAGGACGATAACTGTGTTGGTGGACGATAACTGTGTTGGTGGACGATAACTGTGGTGGTGGACGATAACTGTGGAGGACGTTAACTGTGGAGGACGATAACTGTGGTGGAGGACGATAACTGTGGTGGAGGACGATAACTGGTGGTGGACGATAACTGTGGTGGAGGACGATAACTGTGGTGGAGGACGATAACTGTTGTGGTGGACGATAACTCTGCACTTCAATGGTTATCCAATACAGTGTCGGCATTCACCCTGAGCTACGAGCATCCTCTTATTGTCTCCCCTCTCCCCTCTTCTCCCCTCTCCCTTCCTCTCCCCTCTCCCCTCCTCTCCCCCCTCTCCCCTCCCCTCTATCAACTCCTACGGTCCACTCCTCCCTCCCCACCCATTCATGGGGAGACTTGACAGGGGGAGATCGCAGGATTGAAAAGGATGGCAGGTACACACACAGTCTCTCAGTGGTACACACAGTCACCCAGACACAGTGGTACACACAGTCACCCAGACACAGTGGTACACACAGTCACCCAGACACAGTGGTACACACAGTCACCCAGACACAGTGGTACACACAGTCACCCAGACACAGTGGTACACACAGTCACCCAGACACAGTGGTACACACAGTCACTCACAGTGGTACACACAGTCACTCACAGTGGTACACACACTCAGACACAGTGGTACACAGTCACTCAGACACAGTGGTACACACAGTCACTCAGACACAGTGGTACACACACACCCACAGTGGTACACACAGTCACCCAGACACAGTGGTACACACAGTCACCCAGACAGTGGCACACACAGTCACCCAGACACAGTGGTACACAGAGTCTCCCAGACACAGTGGTACACACAGTCTCCCAGACACAGTGGTACACACAGTCTCCCAGAAACAGTGGTACACACAGTCTCCCAGACACAGTGGTACACACAGTCTCCCAGACACAGTGGTACACACAGTCTCCCAGGCACAGTGGTACACACAGTCTCCCAGACACAGTGGTACACAGTCTCCCAGACACAGTGGTACACACAGTCTCCCAGACACAGTGGTACACAGTCTCCCAGACACAGTGGTACACACAGTCTCCCAGACACAGTGGTACACACAGTCTCCCAGACACAGTGGTACACACAGTCTCCCAGGCACAGTGGTACACACAGTCTCCCAGGCACAGTGGTACACACAGTCTCCCAGACACAGTGGTACACACAGTCTCCCAGACACAGTGGTACACACAGTCTCCCAGACACAGTGGTACACAGTCTCCCAGACACAGTGGTACACACAGTCTCCCAGACACAGTGGTACACACAGTCTCCCAGACACAGTGGTACACACAGTCTCCCAGACACAGTGGTACACACAGTCTCCCAGACACAGTGGTACACACAGTCTCCCAGACACAGTGGTACACACAGACGGAGCACAGCCTAGGTGAACAATAACTACAACCCTCACTCAAGGGAAAGGATCTTGGGGTGAGTATAACACCGAGCACATCTCCTGAGGCGCACATCAACCAACCTGCTGCAGCATATGGGCCCCTGGCAAACCTAAGAATAGCGTTCCGACATCTCGGTAAGGAGTCGTTCAGGACTCAGAACACCGTGTACGTCAGACCCATACTGGAGTATGCAGCACCAGTATGGAACCCACACCTGGTCAAGCACGTCACGAAATTAGAGAAAGTGCAAAGGTTTGCAACAAGACAAGTCCCAGAGCTAAGGGACATATCCTACGAGGAGAAGTTAAGGGAACTCAACCTGACGACACTGGGGGACAGGAGAGGACATAACGACATATAAAATACTGAGAGGAACTGACATGGTGGACAAAGACAGGACGTTCCAGAGATGGGACACAGCAACAAAGGACAAAGCAAGAAGGGGACACAGCAACAAAGGACAAAACAACAAGGGGACACAGCAACAAGGGAACATAGCAACAAGGGGACACAGCAACAAGGGGACACACAAAGAAGGGGTCACAGCAACAAGGGGACACAGCAACACTGGGACACAGGAACACTGGGACACAGAAACAAGAGGACACAGCAACAAGGGAACACAGCAACAAGGGAACACAGCAACAAGGGGACACAGCAACAAGGGGACACAGCAACAAGGGGACGCAGCAACATGGGGACACAGCAAGGGAACACAACAATAAGGGGACACAGCAACAAGGGGACACAGCAACAAGGGGACGCAGCAACAAGGGGACACAGCAACAAGGGGACACAGCAACAAGGGGACACAGCAACAAGGGGACACAGCAACAAGGGGACGCAGCAACAAGGGAACACAGCAACAAGGGGACACAGCAACAAGGGGACACAGCAACAAGGGGACACAGCAACAAGGGGACACAGCAACAAGGGGTCACAGCAACAAGGGGTCACAGCAACAAGGGTCACAGCAACAAGGGAACAGAAGTGGAAGTTGAAGACTCAGATGAGTCACAGGGATGTTAGGAAGTATTTCTTCAGTCACAGAGTTGTCAGGAAGTGGAACAATCTGGAGAGTGATGTAGTGGAGGCAGGATCCATACACAGCTTTAACCAGAGGGATGATTAAGTTCACGGAGCAAGGAGTGACCTAGCAGCGACCAGTGAAGAGGCTGGGCCAGGAGCTTTGAATCGACCCCTGCAACCACAATTAAGCGAGTACATTGGTTTACCTAACAAGGTGGAGTGGTAAGCCAGGGAAAGTTCTCGGTCAGATAACCAAAAGTTCCAGACGTGGGTCATATGACATAAGACCCGCGTCAGGAAACACTTGTCCTGTTTCCTGACCAAATTTACCTAACCTACCTACTAGAGCCCGGCCGTGGACCAGGCTCGTACTGGTGCTTGCTTGGTCAACCAGGCTGTTGTTGTTGCTGGTAGTAGATGGTAGCTGTACAACCCTTTTTGCTGTATAGTCCTTGTGGCTTAGCGCTTCTTTTTGATTATAATAATGTACAACCCTTTATATTAACTTCTGAATCATTTACAACTTCTGCATCATTTACATAATTTACAGGTTTGTGTCCTATATTTACACCTGAATCATACACAGATTTACATCACTATATTTACCCCTCCATTTACAGATTTGCACCCCTCTAGATTTACCCCTCCATCATTTACAGATTTACAGCCTTCTGTATTTACCCCCAACACATTTACAGCAGCTGTCAGGGTTCACAATTTACCTGTCATGGCGGCCTCTCCTTTTTCCAATTTTACCGTCGAAGCCAATGATTGTTTTTTAACTGTGGATAACTGTTAGTGTGCCATCAACTGCGGGTCCTGTCAATAAACAGTTTAAGTGGACAGTTTGTCTGGTCAGGATCTATCTCTTCCTAGTGGTGTAATGCTTTCCAGTACGATAATGTAGCCAGTAGCCAGGATCTGATCTCTTCCTAGTGGTGTAATGCTTTCCAGTACGATAATGTAGAGAGTATCCAGGATCTGATCTCTTCCTAGTGGTGAAATGCTTTCCAGTACGATAATGTAGAGAGTATCCAGGATCTGATCTCTTCCTATTGGTGAAATGCTTTCCAGTACGATAATGTAGAGAGTATCCAGGATCTGATCTCTTCCTAGTGGTGAAATGCTTTCCAGTACGATAATGTAGAGAGTATCCAGGATCTGATCTCTTCCTAGTGGTGAAATGCTTTCCAGTACGATAATGTAGAGAGTATCCAGGATCTGATCTCTTCCTATTGGTGAAATGCTTTCCAGTACGATAATGTAGAGAGTATCCAGGATCTGATCTCTTCCTAGTGGTGTAATGCTTTCCAGTACGATAATGTAGAGAGTATCCAGGATCTGACCTCTTCCTACTGGTGTAGCACTTTCCAGTACGATAATGTAAGACTGTATCCAGGATCTGATCTCTTTCTAGTAGTGTAATGCTTTCCAGTACGATAATGTAGCCAGGATCTGATCTCTTCCTAGTGGTGTAATGCTTTCCAGTACGATAATGTAGCCAGGATCTGATCTCTTCCTAGTGGTGTAATGCTTTCCAGTACGATAATGTAGAGTATCCAGGATCTGATCTCTTCCTAGTGGTGAAATGCTTTCTAGTACGATAATGTAAGAGAGTATCCAGGATCTGACCTCTTCCTACTGGTGTAGCACTTTCCAGTACGATAATGTAAGACTGTATCCAGGATCTGATCTCTTTCTAGTAGTGTAATGCTTTCCAGTACGATAATGTAGCCAGGATCTGATCTCTTCCTAGTGGTGTAATGCTTTCCAGTACGATAATGTAGAGTATCCAGGATCTGATCTCTTCCTACTGGTGTAGCACTTTCCAGCACGATAATGTAGCCAGTAGCCAGGATCTGATCTATTTCTAGTGGTGTAATGCTTTCCAGTACGAGAGTGTAGCCAGTGACGAGTGTTAGCTCTTGTGTGCTTGTATTCAGATCTCAGAATCTACTCCCTGGAACATGGACGAGAGAGATACATCATAATCTTTTCTAACACGACGGCCGTCTCCCACAAGAGGCAGGGTGACAGAAAGAAGATAAAACGTAGTCTAACATTTAGTAATGTATACAGGAGAAGGGGTTACTAGCCCCTTGCTCCAGGCATTTTAGTCGCCTCTTACTACACGCATGGCTTCCAGTGGAAGAATTCTGTTCCACTTCCCCATGGAGGCATAATCCATATCTGGAGAAGACTGGAAAGGTTAGTTCCAAGTCTACACTCTGGAAACCCTTCCTACAAGTGGGAGAGACATGACAGCCGGTGCAAAGTACCCGAAATAATGAGTGCCATCATTATACTTCTCATTCCACTTCCGTAACACACAAGAGGGTAACAGACCCCTGAGTGTCTTCAAAAGATAATTTAACGTACTCGGCTTCCCAATCAGCCGAGTTGTGTTGTGGTGCTCGTCAAGGGGCAGTAGATGAATGACTATAAACAATCGTAGACAGGTGTCCACCTCTGGTGTAAATTGTGGAACCCACAGCCTCTGAGAAGTGGATAAAAAGGCTTGAAGAAACAATATTTGCATTTCTTCCTGAAGCCATTTAAATATTCCATTTTCCCTACCACTCCATCTTTTCAATTATTTTTACCAATAGATATATTGTATTACATAATATATTCTGTAATCGTTATATTACGGATTCTTGAGAAAGAATCGAGGCCTTTTGTCCACGGGATGATGTGACGTTATACCTGGAGTGGATTTCGGGGGTCAAAGCCCCCGCGGTCCGGTCGATTAGGGCCTGATTAACCAGGTTGTTATTGCTGGCCGCTCGCAAGGCGACATACGAACCACAGCCTGGCTGATCAGGTCCGGACTTTAGGCGCCTGTCTATAATGCCTTACTGTATCTGTTGACAGTGGCTCCGACTGTGTGTTGCTAGCACCAACAACCTGGTTTTTCTCCTCGTCGAGGTCTGGTCTGGGACCATGCTTTGAGGTATTAGCTAATGTATACATGCAATCTCTAGCAGTGTTGCAGCAACACACTGCTGGTACACCGTTGCAACAGCAGCAATATACTGCTGGTACACAGTGTTGCAACAGCAGCAGCAACACAGTGTTAAGAATAGCAACACTGACGATAGTGACAGGACACGCTACCTCTCCTTTCTTGTTGTTAATTTTATCTTGAGTGTTTCTTGTTATTGTTGTTGCAGTGTTCCTTGCAACCTGTGTTGCAGTGTTCCTTGCAACCTGCGTTGCAGTGTTCCTTGCAACCTGTGTTGCAGTGTTCCTTGCAACCTGTGTTGCAGTGTTCCTTGTAACCTGTGTTGCAGTGTTCCTTGCAACCTGTATTCCAGTGTTCCTTGCAACCTGTGTTGCAGTGTTCCTTGCAACCTGTGTTGCAGTGTTCCTTGCAACCTGTGTTGCAGTGTTCCTTGCAACCTGTGTTGCAGTGTTCCTTGTAACCTGTGTTGTAGTGTTCCTTGCAACCTGTGTTGCAGTGTTCCTTGTAACCTGTGTTGTAGTGTTCCTTGTAACCTGTGTTGCAGTGTTCCTTGTAACCTGTGTTGTAGTGTTCCTTGCAACCTGCGTTGCAGTGTTCCTTGTAACCTGTGTTGCAGTGTTCCTTGCAACCTGTATTGCAGTGTTCCTTGCAACCTGTGTTGCAGTGTTCCTTGCAACCTGTGTTGCAGTGTTCCTTGCAACCTGCGTTGCAGTGTTCCTTGCAACCTGTGTTGCAGTGTTCCTTGCAACCTGTGTTGCAGTGTTCCTTGTAACCTGTGTTGCAGTGTTCCTTGCAACCTGTATTGCAGTGTTCCTTGCAACCTGTGTTGCAGTGTTCCTTGCAACCTGTGTTGCAGTGTTCCTTGTAACCTGTGTTGTAGTGTTCCTTGTAACCTGTGTTGTAGTGTTCCTTGCAACCTGTGTTGTAGTGTTCCTTGCAACCTGTGTTGCAGTGTTCCTTGTAACCTGTGTTGCAGTGTTCCTTGCAACCTGTGTTGCAGTGTTCCTTGCAACCTGTGTTGCAGTGTTCCTTGCAACCTGTGTTGCAATGTTCATTGCAACCTGTGTTGCAGTGTTCCTTGTAACCTGTGTTGCAGTGTTCCTTGCAACCTGTGTTGTAGTGTTCCTTGTAACCTGTGTTGCAGTGTTTCTTGCAACCTGTGTTGTAGTGTACCTTCTAACCTGCGTTGCAGTGTTCCTTGCAACCTGTGTTGCAATGTTCATTGCAACCTGTGTTGCAGTTTCTTGTGACCTGTGTTGCAGTGTTCCTTGCAACCTGTGTTGCAATGTTCATTGCAACCTGTGTTGCAGTTTCTTGTGACCTGTGTTGCAGTGTTCCTTGCAACCTGTGTTGCAATGTTCATTGCAACCTGTGTTGCAGTTTCTTGTGACCTGTGTTGCAGTGTTCCTTGCAACCTGTGTTGCAGTGTTCCTTGCAACCTGTGTTGCAGTGTTCCTTGCAACCTGTGTTGCTCTTGTGTTCCTTATAACTTCCAACATATAGGCCTGGTCTGATATATATATATATATATATATATATATATATATATATATATATATATATATATATATATATACACACACACATATATATATACATATAAATTTCTTTATTGGTTGGTGGTACCCTAGTCGTGATTCCTCGATGGGATGGGATCCTAGACATAATGAGATCCTTTATACAGGATTCCCTTAGCCAAGGGGTGGGATCCTTCAGTCATAGGATCCAACCCCGCCTGCAAGGGGTTGGATCTTTGTCATATAGGATTCCCTCCAAGGGGTAGGATCGTGGTGGAATCCTTCAGCATTCCTTAATGACCACACGGCCTTGCCTTCCTAACCTCCTAGATTCCTTCACTCTGAGCCTTGTGTTATCTCTCACATTCTGCCTTCGTCTCCCAGAACCTGAGAACTGGAGACTTCTAGCTTCCAGCTATACCTTTCTGTCTCTCACATTCTGTCTTCGTCTCCCAGAACTGGAGACTTCTAGCTTCCAGCTATACCTTTCTATCTCTCACATTCTGTCTTCGTCTCCCAGAACTGGAGACTTCTAGCTTCCAGCTATACCTTTCTATCTCTCACATTCTGTCTTCGTCTCCCAGAACTGGAGACTTCTAGCTTCCAGCTATACCTTTCTATCTCTCACATTCTGCCTTCGTCTCCCAGAACCTGAGAACTGGAGCCTTCTAGCTTCCAGCTATACTTTTCTATCTCTCACATTCTGCCTTCGTCTCCCAGAACCTGAGAACTGGAAACTTCTGGCTTCTAGCTGTACCTTTGATATTCCTTTGATGCGTTTCCAGAGTTTTTTTTTACTCACGAAGCTTGGTCTTGGTCCAGGCTTGTCTGGTGCTAGCCTGGTCAACCAGGGTGTTGCTGCTGGCGGCTCACTGGCCAACATATCCATCACAGCCTGGTTGATCTGATACTTGGTGGAAGTACTTGTCCAGTTTCTTCTTGAAGACTTGTACACTTGTTCCAGCAGTGTTTCTTCTTGAAGACTTGTACACTTGTTCCAGCAGTGTTTCTTCTTGAAGACTTGTACACTTGTTCCAGCAGTGTTTCTTCTTGAAGACTTGTACACTTGTTCCAGCAGTGTTTCTTCTTGAAGACTTCTCCACTTGTTCCAGCAGTGTTGGATCACAGCAGGAGCCTTGTTCAATCGTACGCCTGTTTTCTGGCACTTTCTTCTCCTGCTCACTACCAGAGTACACATTGTGGATGGCAATCTGGGAAAAGATTTAGGGATCGAAATTGAATTAAACCACACAGCTTTGTTTAATAACCCTACGGGGCTAATCAGATCCCACCTCTTCCTCCTCCTCCTCCTCCTCCTCCTCTTCTTCCTCCTCGTCTTCCTCCTCCTCTTCTTCCTCCTCGTCTTCCTCCTCCTCTTCTTCCTCCTCCTTCCTCCTCCTCTTCTTCCTCCTCCTCTTCTTCCTCCTCCTCTTCCTCCTCCTCTTCTTCCTCCTCCTCTTCCTCCTCCTCTTCTTCCTCCTCCTCTTCCTCCTCCTCCTCTTCCTCCTCCTCTTCCTCCTCTTCTTCCTCCTCCTCTTCTTCCTCCTCCTCTTCCTCCTCCTCCTCTTCCTCCTCCTCCTCTTCCTCCTCCTCTTCCTCCTCCTCCTCTTCCTCCTCCTCTTCCTCTTCTTCCTCCTCTTCCTCCTCCTCCTCCTCCTCCTCTTCCTCCTCCTCCTCCTCCTCCTGGTATTGCTAGCACTCACAAAGACGACCTGTTAGATTAGAGCCTGATCAACCAGGCTGTTCTGGCCTGCTGGTCAGGAATTGATTAAACTTATCAAGTTCTCTCTTGAAGACAACCAGAGGGTTGTTGGTAATTCCCCTTATGAATGGAGGCTAGTGAAGAGTCGGGGTCCTCTGACACTCGCAGAATTCTCTCTTATTGTATTCTTATCTCCAGTGGAATCCTGAATACTAAAATCTACATTATGTTCACTGAACAGTAACTAATTACAGTGGACCCCCGCATAACGATTACCTCCGAATGTGACCAATTATGTAAGTGTATTTATGTAAGTGCGTTTGTATGTATATGTTTGGGGGTCTGAAATGGACTAATCTACTTCACAATATTTCTTATGGGAACAAATTCGGTCAGTACTGTCACCTGAACATACTTCTGGAGTGAAAAAATATCGTTAACCGGGGGTCCACTGTATTCTATATATAAAAACCACGTTTAGATTTCCTAACTAGAGAAGTCTCTCTTAAATCCTGTCTCATATTTTGAGACAGTTATATTCACCTCAGTGAGGGCAAGTTCCTTGCACTCACCTTTCTCTCCCACCTTGTGCTCCTCTCCCTCCTGTGTTCCCTCCTGCTTTGTACACACTGCTTCCTTTCCCGCCTTGTGGTGCCTTCCTCCGTGGTGCCTGCCTCCCTGGTGCTGCCTTGTAGTGCCTGCCTCACTGGTGCTGACTTGTAGTGCCTGCCTCCCTGGTGCTGCCTTGTGGTGCCTGCCTCCCTGGTGCTGCCTTGTGGTGCCTGCCTCCCTGGTGCTGCCTTGTGGTGCCTGCCTCCCTGGTGCTGCTTTGTGGTGCCTGCCTCCCTGGTGCTGCCTTGTGGTGCCTGCCTCCCTGGTGCTGCCTTGTAGTGCCTGCCTCCCTGGTGCTGCCTTGTGGTGCCTGCCACCCTGGTGCTGCCTTGTAGTGCCTGCCTCACTGGTGCTGACTTGTGGTGCCTGCCTCCCTTGTGGTGCCTGCCTCCCTGGTGCTGCTTTGTGGTGCCTGCCTCCCTGGTGCTGCCTTGTGGTGCCTGCCTCCCTGGTGCTGCCTTGTGGTGCCTGCCTCCCTGGTGCTGCTTTGTGGTGCCTGCCTCCCTGGTGCTGCCTTGTGGTGCCTGCCTCCCTGGTGCTGCCTTGTGGTGCCTGCCTCACTGGTGCTGCTTTGTGGTGCCTGCCTCACTGGTGCTGCCTTGTGGTGCCTGCCTCCCTGGTGCTGCCTTGTGGTGCCTGCCTCCCTGGTGCTGCCTTGTGGTGCCTGCCTCCCTGGTGCTGCCTTGTGGTGCCTGCCTCCCTGGTGCTGCCTTGTGGTGCCTGCCTCCCTGGTGCTGCCTTGTAGTGCCTGCCACCCTGGTGCTGCCTTGTGGTGCCTGCCACCCTGGTGCTGCCTTGTGGTGCCTTCCACACTGGTGCTGCCTTGTGGTGCCTGCCTCCCTGGTGCTGCCTTGTAGTGCCTGCCACCCTGGTGCTGCCTTGTGGTGCCTGCCACCCTGGTGCTGCCTTGTGGTGCCTTCCACACTGGTGCTGCCTTGTGGTGCCTGCCTCCCTGGTGCTGCCTTGTGGTGCCTGCCTCCCTGGTGCTGCCTGCTGGTGCCTGCCTCCCTGGTGCTGCCTTGTGGTGCCTGCCTCCCTGGTGCTGCCTTGTGGTGCCTGCCTCCCTGGTGCTGCCTTGTGGTGCCTGCCTCCCTGGTGCTGCCTTGTAGTGCCTGCCACCCTGGTGCTGCCTTGTGGTGCCTGCCACCCTGGTGCTGCCTTGTGGTGCCTTCCACACTGGTGCTGCCTTGTGGTGCCTGCCTCCCTGGTGCTGCCTTGTAGTGCCTGCCACCCTGGTGCTGCCTTGTGGTGCCTGCCACCCTGGTGCTGCCTTGTGGTGCCTTCCACACTGGTGCTGCCTTGTGGTGCCTGCCTCCCTGGTGCTGCCTTGTGGTGCCTGCCTCCCTGGTGCTGCCTGCTGGTGCCTGCCTCCCTGGTGCTGCCTTGTGGTGCCTGCCTCCCTGGTGCTGCCTTGTGGTGCCTGCCTCCCTGGTGCTGCCTTGTAGTGCCTGCCACCCTGGTGCTGCCTTGTGGTGCCTGCCACCCTGGTGCTGCCTTGTGGTGCCTTCCACACTGGTGCTGCCTTGTGGTGCCTGCCTCCCTGGTGCTGCCTTGTGGTGCCTGCCTCCCTGGTGCTGCCTTGTGGTGCCTGCCTCCCCGGTGCTGCCTTGTGGTGCCTGCCTCCCCGGTGCTGCCTTGTGGTGCCTGCCTCCCCGGTGCTGCCTGCTGGTGCCTGCCTCCCTTGTGCTGCCTGCTGCTTCTCCCAACAGGATCGATTCTCTTCATCCTGGCGTCTCTCCTTGTTGATTCATCCTGTCTTCTTTTGTCTTTACTTGGGTTTCCAGTATTCTTTTGTTTCTACAGACGTACTGACGTTGCTGAGGGCGAATATGGCCGTCTAAGCTTGAATGTAACCACGCCAGCTTGTTTCCTACCTCACACTAGCACACCCTCACACTGGCACACCCTCACTAGCACACCCTCACACTGGCACGCCCTCTCACTAGCACACCCTCACACTGGCACACCCTCACACTGGCACGCCCTCGCACTGGCACACCCTCACACTGGCACACCCTCACACTGGCACACCCTCACTAGCACGCCCTCACACTGGCACACCCTCACACTAGCACACCCTCACACTGGCACACCCTCGCACTGGCACACCCTCACACTGGCACACCCTCGCACTGGCACACCCTCGCACTGGCACACCCTCGCACTGGCACACCCTCACACTGGCACACCCTCGCACTGGCACACCCTCACACTGGCACACCCTCACTAGCACGCCCTCACACTAGCACACCCTCACACTGGCACACCCTCACATTAGCACACCCTCACACTGGCACACCCTCACACTGGCACACCCTCTCACTGGCACACCCTCACTAGCACACCTCACACTAGCACACCCTCACACTGGCACACCCTCACAAGCACGCCCTCACACTAGCACACCCTCACACTAGCACACCCTCACACTTGCACACCCTCACTAGCACACCCTCATACTAGCGCACCCTCACACTGGCACACGCTCACATTAGCACACTCACTTTAGCACACCCTCACACTAGCACACCCTCACACTAGCACACCCTCACACTGTCACACCCTCACATTAGCACACCCTCACATTAGCACACCCTCACAATAGCACACCCCTCACACTAGCACGCCCTCACACTAGCACACCCTCACACTAGCACACCCTCACACTGGCACACCCTCATTAACACGCCCTCACACTAGCACACCCTCACACTGAGCACACCCTCACACTGGCACACCCTCACTAGCACGCACTCACACTAGCACGCCCTAACTGTCACACCCTCACAATAGCACACCCTCACATTAGCACACCCTCACAATAGCACACCCTCACACTAGCACATCCTCGCACTGGCACACCCTCGGACTGGTACACCCTCACTAGCACGCCCTCACACTAGCACACCGTCACACTGGCACACCCTCGCACTGGCACACCCTCACACTGGCACACCCTCGCACTGGCACACCCTCGCACTGGCACACCCTCGCACTGGCACACCCTCGCACTGGCACACCCTCACACTGGCACACCCTCGCACTGGCACACCCTCACACTGGCACACCCTCGCACTGGCACACCCTCACACTGGCACACCCTCACTAGCACGCCCTCACACTAGCACACCGTCACACTGGCACACCCTCGCACTGGCACACCCTCACACTGGCACACCCTCGCACTGGCACACCCTCACTAGCACGCCCTCACACTAGCACACCCTCACACTGGCACACCCTCACTAGCACGCCCTCACACTAGAACACCCTCACACTGGCACACCCTCACTAGCACGCCCTCACACTAGCACACCCTCACACTGGCACACCCTCACATTAGCACACTCTAGCACACCCTCACACTGGCACACCCTCTCACTGGCACACCCTCACTAGCACACCCTCACACTAGCACACCCTCACACTGGCACACCCTCACAAGCACGCCCTCACACTAGCACACCCTCACACTAGCACACCCTCACACTTGCACACCCTCACTAGCACACCCTCATACTAGCGCACCCTCACACTGGCACACCCTCACATTAGCACACTCACTTTAGCACACCCTCACACTAGCACACCCTCACACTAGCACACCCTCACCACTGTCACACCCTCACATTAGCACACCCTCACATTAGCACACCCTCACAATAGCACACCCCTCACACTAGCACGCCTCACACTAGCACACCCTCACACTAGCACACCCTCACACTGGCACACCCTCATTAACACGCCCTCACACTAGCACACCCTCACACTAGCACACCCTCACACTAGCACACCCTCACACTGGCACACCCTCACTAGCACGCACTCACACTAGCACGCCCTAACTGTCACACCCTCACAATAGCACACCCTCACATTAGCACACCCTCACAATAGCACACCCTCACACTAGCACACCCTCACACTGGCACACCCTCACTAGCACGCCCTCACACTAGCGCACCCTCACATTAGCACACTCACTTTAGCACACCCTCACACTAGCACACCCTCACACTAGCACACCCTCACACTAGCACGCCCTCACACTAGCACACCCTCACATTAGCACACCCTCACACTAGCACACCCTCACACTAGCACACCTTCAAACTAGCACACCCTCAGACTATCACTCCCCCACACTAGCACTTCCCTACATTAGCACTCCCCCACATTAGCATTCACCCTAGCACTCACACTAGCACTCCCATTACACTAACACTTCCCCACATTAGCACTCACCCTAGCAGGCACCCTAGCTCTCACCATAACACCCTAGCACCCTAAAACTCACCCTAGCAAACTAACACCCTAGGACTCACCCTAACACACCCTTGCACCCTAACACTCAACCTAACACTAACCCTAGCACCCTAGCACTCACCCTAACACTCACCTTAGCACCGTAGCACTCACCCTAGCGCCCTAACACTCATCTTAGCACCCTAACACTCACCCTAGCACTCACCCTAACATTCACACTAGCACTCACCCTAACACTCACCCTAACACTCACACTAGCACTCATCCTAACACTCACCCTAACACTCCCCCTAACACTCACCCTAACACTCACCTAACACTCACCCTAACACTCACCCTAACACTCATCCTAACACTCACCCTAAACTCACCCTAACACTCACCCTAACACTCACCCTAACACTCATCCTAACACTCACCCTAGCACTCACCTAGCACTCACCCTAACACTCACCCTAACACTCACCCTAACACTCACCCTAAACACTCACACTAGCACTCACCCTAAACACTCACACTAGCACTCACCTACAACTAACACTCACCCATACATTAACACTCACCCTAGCACTCGCCCTAACACCCTAACACTCACACTAGCACTCACCCTAACACTCACCCTAACACTCACCCTAACACTCACACTAGCACTCACCCTACACTAACACTCACCCTAGCACTCGCCCTAACACTCACACTAGCACTCACCCTAACACTCACCCTAACACTCACCCTAACACTCACCCTAACACTCACACTAGCACTCACCCTAACACATCCCCCTAAACACTCACCCTAACACTCACACTAACATCACCCTAACACTCACACTAGCACTCACCCTAACACTCACCCTAACACTCACCCTAACACTCACCCTAACACTCACACTAGCACTCACCCTAACACTCACCCTAACACTCACCCTAACACTCACCCTAACACTCACACTACACCTCACCCTAAACACTCACCCTAACACTCACCCTAAACGCTCACCCTAACACTCACACTAGCACTCACCCTAACACTCACCCTAACACTCACCCTAACACTCACCCTAACACTCACACTAGCACTCACCCTAACACTCACCCTAACACTCACCCTAACACTCACCCTAACACTCACCCTAACACTCACCCTAACACTCACCCTAAACACTCACCCTAACACTCACACACTAGCACTCACCGTAACACTCACACTAACACTCACACTAACACTCACACTAACACTCACACTAACACTCACCTAACACTCACCCTAACACTCACACTAGCACTCACCCTAACACCCTAACACTCACACTAACACTCACCTTAACACTCACACTAGCACTCACACTAGCACTCACCCTAACACTCACCCTAACACTCACCCTAACACTCACCCTAACACTCACACTAGCACTTACCCTAACACTCACCCTAACCACTCACCCTAACACTCACCCTAACACTCCCCCTAACACTCACACCTAACACTCACACTAGCACTTACCCTAACCTCACTCACCCTAACACTCACCCTAACACTCACCCTAACACTCACACTAGCACTTACCCTAACACTCACCCTAACACTCACCCTAACACTCACCCTAACACTCACCCTAACACTCACCCTAACACTCACACTAACACTCACCCTAACACTCACACTAACACTCACCCTAACACTCACACTAACACTCACCCTAACACTCACACTAACACTCACACTAACACTCACACTAAACCACTCACCCTAACACTCACCTAACACTCACCCTAACACTCACCTAACACTCACACTAACACTCACACTAACACTCACCTAACACTCACACTAACACTCACCCTAACACTCACCTAACACTCACCCTAACACTCACCCTAACACTCACCCTAACACTCACCCTAAACACTCACCCTAACACTCACCCTAACACTCACCCTAACACTCACACTAACACTCACACTAACACTCACCTAACACTCACCCTAACACTCACCCTAACACTCACCCTAACACTCACCCTAACACTCACACTAACATCACCTAACACTCACCCTAAACACTCACACTAACACTCACACTACACTCACCCTAACACTCACCCTAACACTCACCCTAACACTCACCCTAACACTCACCCTAACACTCACCCTAACACTCACACTAACACTCACACTAACACTCACCCTAACACTCACACTAACACTCACACTAACACTCACCCTAGCACTCTGGTAGTTTCATTAAGTCAGAAGGGAAATGAAAGTTAATGAAGAATTTCCTCTTAAAAGGTTCCGTCTGGGAAAGTACTGCTACTTTCACTGGGAAAGTACTGCTACTTTCACTGGGAAAGTACTGCTACTTTCACTGTGAAAGTACTGCTACATTCACTGGGAAAGTACTGCTACTTTCACTGGGAAAGTACTGCTACTTTCACTGGGAAAGTACTGCTACTTTCACTGGGAAAGTACTGCTACTTTCACTGGGAAAGTACTGCTACTTTCACTGGGAAAGTACTGCTACATTCACTGGGAAAGTACTGCTACTTTCACTGGGAAAGTACTGCTACTTTCACTGGGAAGTACTGTACTTTCACTGGGAAAGTACTGCTACTTTCACTGGGAAAGTACTGCTACTTTCACTGGGAAAGTACTGCTACTTTCACTGGGAAAGTACTGCTACATTCACTGGGAAAAGTACTGCTACTTTCACTGGGAAAGTACTGCTACTTTCACTGGGAAAGTACTGCTACTTTCACTGGGAAAGTACTGCTACTTTCACTGGGAAAGTACTGCTACATTCACTGGAAAAGTACTGCTAACTTTCACTGGGAAAGTACTGCTACTTTCACGGGGAAAGTACTGCTACTTTCACTGGGAAAGTACTGCTACATTCACTGGGAAAGTACTGCTACTTTCACTGGGAAAGTACTGCTACTTTCACTGGGAAAGTACTGCTACTTTCACTGGGAAAGTACTGCTACTTTCACTGGGAAAGTACTGCTACTTTCACTGGGAAAAGTACTGCTACATTCACTGGGAAAGTACTGCTACTTTCACTGGGAAAGTACTGCTACATTCACTGGGAAAGTACTGCTACTTTCACTGGGAAAGTACTGCTACATTCACTGGGAAAGTACTGCTACTTTCACGGGGAAAGTACTGCTACATTCACTGGGAAAGTACTGCTACTTTCACTGGGAAAGTACTGCTACATTCACTGGGAAAGTACTGCTACATTCACTGGGAAAGTACTGCTACTTTCACTGGGAAAGTACTGCTACATGCACTGGGAAAGTACTGCTACTTTCACTGGGAAAGTACTGCTACATTCACTGGGAAAGTACTGCTACATTCACTGGGAAAGTACTGCTACTTTCACTGGGAAAGTACTGCTACATTCACTGGGAAAGTACTGCTACTTTCACTGGGAAAGTACTGCTACATTCACTGGGAAAGTACTGCTACTTTCACTGGGAAAGTACTGCTACTTTCACTGGGAAAGTACTGCTACTTTCACTGGGAAAGTACTGCTACTTTCACTGGGAAAGTACTGCTACATTCACTGGGAAAGTACTGCTACATTCACTGGGAAAGTACTGCTACTTTCACTGGGAAAGTACTGCTACTTTCACTGGGAAAGTACTGCTACATTCACTGGGAAAGTACTGCTACTTTCACTGGGAAAGTACTGCTACTTTCACTGGGAAGTACTGCTACATTCACTGTGAAAGTACTGCTACTTTCACTGGGAAAGTACTGCTACTTTCACTGGGAAACTACTGCTACTTTCACTGGGAAGGTACTGCTACTTTCACTGGGAAAGTACCGGTACTTCTGAAAAAGTAGTGGTACTTTCACTAGGAAAGTACCGGTACTTTTGCTATGAAAGTACAGCTACTTTCACTAGCAGTGCTGCTTTCACTCGGAAAGTACCAGTACTTTTACTGGGAAAGTAGCAGTGCTTTCACTAGAAAATTACCGGTACTTTTTCTGTGAAAGTAGTGGTACTTTCACTTGGAAAGTACCGGTACTTTTACTGGGAAAGTGGTGCTTTCACTAGGAAATTACCGGTACTTTCGCTGTGAAAGTTGTGGTACTTTCACGAGGAGAGTACCAGTACTATCTCTGGGAAAGTCGGAGTACTTTCAATAGGAAAGTAAGGTTACTTTTTCTAGGAAAGTACTGGTATTTTCTCTGGGAAAGTAGGGGTACTTTCACTAGTAAATTGCAGGTATTTTCACTGAAAAGTACTTGTACTTTCACTAGGAAAATACAAGTACTTGCGGTACTTTCTAGTCGACTGGAAAAATAGGAGAGTATCCCGATATACAGGGGATCGAGCCATAGCTCCTGGTCCTGCGTCTTCACTGGTCGCTATTAGGTCCACACCGTGCTCCATTAGCTTTATCATACCTCTTCTTAAAGCTATGTATGGTTCCTGCCTCCACTGTGTGTGTGTAGCTAAGACCACATAACCAAACGCTTTACGGAACTGGTCACTGTATAAACGGTTTACTATACCCAGATTACTAAGCCTAAGGCCAGTCTCTCTCTTCTCTCTCTCTCTCTCTCTCCTCTCTCTCTCTCTCTCTCTCTCTCTCTCTCTCTCTCCTTGTTTGCTATACACTGTGTTCCTATACAAAGGTATTATGGCACCACAATACGTACAGGTAAACAGATATTTTTTTTTTTTAACCTGACCACTAAATAGGACCCGGGAAAAGAAAGAAGCATCATTCCAGAAAGCAAATGTGAAAAGTACGAGGGGGGGAGAATGATGGGTGGTCGGGAGAAAACACTGGAGGAGGCACTCAATACTAGGAGTGTTGTGGCTGGAACACTGGTCGCGAGAAAACACTGAAGGAGGCACTCAGTACTAGTATTGTGGCTGGAACACTGGTCGTGAGAAAACACTGAAGGAGGCACTCAATACTAGGAGTATTGTGGCTGGAACACTGGTCGGGAGAAAACACTGGAGGAGGCACTCAATACTAGGAGTGTTGTGGCTGGAACACTGGTCGGGAGAGAAACACTGAAGGAGGCACTCAATACTAGGAGTATTGTGGCTGGAACACTGGTCGGGAGAAAACACTGGAGGAGGCACTCAATACTAGGAGTGTTGTGGCTGGAACACTGGTCGCGAGAAAACACTGAAGGAGGCACTCAGTACTAGTATTGTGGCTGGAACACTGGTCGTGAGAAAACACTGAAGGAGGCACTCAGTACTAGTATTGTGGCTGGAACACTGGTCGTGAGAAAACACTGAAGGAGGCACTCAATACTAGGAGTATTGTGGCTGGAACACTGGTCGGGAGAAAACACTGGAGGAGGCACTCAATACTAGGAGTGTTGTGGCTGGAACACTGGTCGGGAGAAAACACTGAAGGAGGCACTCAATACTAGGAGTATTGTGGCTGGAACACTGGTCGGGAGAAAACACTGGAGGAGGCACTCAATACTAGGAGTGTTGTGGCTGGAACACTGGTCGCGAGAAAACACTGAAGGAGGCACTCAGTACTAGTATTGTGGCTGGAACACTGGTCGTGAGAAAACACTGAAGGAGGCACTCAATACTAGAAGTATTGTGGCTGGAACACTGGTCGTGAGAAAACACTGAAGGAGGCACTCAATACTAGGAGTATTGTGGCTGGAACACTGGTCGGGAGAAAACACTGAAGGAGGCACTCAATACTAGGAGTATTGTGGCTGGAACACTGGTCGTGAGAAAACACTGAAGGAGGCACTCAATACTAGGAGTATTGTGGCTGGAACACTGGTCGTGAGAAAACACTGAAGGAGGCACTCAATACTAGGAGTATTGTGGCTGGAACACTGGTCGTGAGAAAACACTGAAGGAGGCACTCAATACTAGGAGTGTTGTGGCTGGAACACTGGTCGTGAGAAAACGCTGAAGGAGGCACTCAATACTAGGAGTGTTGTGGCTGGAACACTGGTCGGGAGAAAACACTGAAGGAGGCACTCAATACTAGGAGTATTGTGGCTGGAACACTGGTCGTGAGAAAACACTGAAGGAGGCACTCAATACTAGGAGTATTGTGGCTGGAACACTGGTCGTGAGAAAACACTGAAGGAGGCACTCAATACTAGGAGTATTGTGGCTGGAACACTGGTCGGGAGAAAACACTGAAGGAGGCACTCAATACTAGGAGTATTGTGGCTGGAACACTGGTCGGGAGAAAACACTGAAGGAGGCACTCAATACTAGTATTGTGGCTGGAACACTGGTCGGGAGAAAACACTGAAGGAGGCACTCAATACTAGGAGTGTTGTGGCTGGAACACTGGTTGGGAGAAAACACTGAAGGAGGCACTCAATACTAGGAGTGTTGTGGCTGGAACACTGGTCGCGAGAAAACACTGAAGGAGGCACTCAATACTAGGAGTGTTGTGGCTGGAACACTGGTCGGGAGAAAACACTCAAGGAGGCACTCAATACTAGGAGTATTGTGGTTGGAACACTGGTCGGGAGAAAACACTCAAGGAGGCACTCAATACTAGGAGTATTGTGGCTGGAACACTGGTCGGGAGAAAACACTCAAGGAGGCACTCAATACTAGGAGTATTGTGGCTGGAACACTGGTCGGGAGAAAACACTCAAGGAGGCACTCAATACTAGGAGTGTTGTGGCTGGAACACTGGTCGGGAGAAAACACTCAAGGAGGCACTCAGTACTAGGAGTATTGTGGCTGGAACACTGGTCGGGAGAAAACACTCAAGGAGGCACTCAATACTAGGACTATTGCAGCTGGAACACTGCTGGAACACGGGTCGGGAGAAAACACTAAAGGAGGCACTCAATACTAGGAGTATTGTGGCTGGAACACTGGTCGGGAGAAAACACTGAAGGAGGCACTCAATACTAGGAGCATTGTGGCTGGAACACTGGTCGGGGGAAAACACTGACAGAGGCACTCAATACTAGGAGTATTGTGGCTGGAACACTGATCGTGAGAAAACGCTGAAGGAGGCACTCAACAATAGGAGTATTGTGGCTGGAACACTGGTCAGGAGAAAACACTGAAGGAGGCACTCAATACTAGGAGTATTGTGGCTGGAACACTGGTCAGGAGAAAACGCTGAAGGAGGCACTCAATACTAGGAGTATTGTGGCTGGAACACTGGTCAGGTGAAAACGCTGAAGGAGGCACTCAATACTAGGAGTATTGTGGCTGGAACACTGGTCAGGAGAAAACACTGAAGGAGGCACTCAATACTAGGAGTGTTGTGGCTGGAACACTGGTCAGGAGAAAACACTGAAGGAGGCACTCAATACTAGGAGTATTGTGGCTGGAACACTGGTCAGGAGAAAACGCTGAAGGAGGCACTCAATACTAGGAGTATTGTGGCTGGAACACTGGTCAGGAGAAAACGCTGAAGGAGGCACTCAATACTAGGAGTGTTGTGGCTGGAACACTGATCGGGAGAAAACACTGAAGGAGGCACTCAATACTAGGAGTATTGTGGCTGGAACACTGGTCAGGAGAAAACGCTGAAGGAGGCACTCAATACTAGGAGTATTGTGGCTGGAACACTGGTCGGGAGAAAACACTGAAGGAGGCACTCAATACTAGGAGTATTGTGGCTGGAACACTGGTCAGGAGAAAACACTGAAGGAGGCACTCAATACTAGGAGTGTTGTGGCTGGAACACTGGTCGGGAGAAAACACTGAAGGAGGCACTCAGTACTAGGAGTATTGTGGCTGGAACACTGGTTGGGAGAAAACACTGAAGGAGGCACTCAATACTAGGAGTATTGTGGCTGGAACACTGGTCGGGAGAAAACACTGAAGGAGGCACTCAATACTAGGAGTATTGTGGCTGGAACACTGGTCGGGAGAAAACACTGAAGGAGGCACTCAATACTAGTATTGTGGCTGGAACACTGGTCGGGAGAAAATACTGAAGGAGGCACTCAATACTAGGAGTATTGTGGCTGGAACACTGGTCGGGGGAAAACACTGACGGAGGCACTCAATACTAGGAGTATTGTGGCTGGAACACTGATTGGGAGAAAACGCTGAAGGAGGCACTCAATACTAGGAGTATTGTGGCTGGAACACTGGTCGGGAGAAAACACTGAAGGAGGCACTCAATACTAGGAGTGTTGTGGCTGGAACACTGGTTGGGAGAAAACACTGAAGGAGGCACACAATACTAGGAGTATTGTGGCTGGAACACTGGTCGGGAGAAAACGCTGAAGGAGGTACTCAATACTAGGAGTGTTGTGGCTGGAACACTGGTCGGGAGAAAACGCTGAAGGAGGCACTCAATACTAGGAGTGTTCTGGCTGAAACACTGGTTGGGAGAAAACACTGAAGGGAGCATTCAATATTAGGAGTGTTCTGGCTGGAACACTCCTGGAATACACCCACCCCTGGTTCATAACGTGGGAACTATTGCACTATCACACACACACACACACACACACACACACAGCAGAGCTCATAAAAAGGGATCAGCAGAGCTCATAAAAAGGGATCATGAATGGGAAAAGAAACTAGAAGAACTTAGCATGAGAATGGAAGAGAGGATAGATATGGAAAGCAGGAAGTGGGAGGTGCATGCCAAAGCAGCAGAGGCTAGGATACAGAGTTTAGAAGAGGAACTGAAAAATCTGAAACAGCCTAAAGAACTAAAGAACATTTTGGGATTGACAACAGAGACTGCTACCTCAGCCATAAATAAGGGGACAGTAGGGAAAGAAGGGGCACAACTGCATGGAGAAGCTCTATCAGAGGAGACTGTAGTAAATGAAAGAGCTAAGCTTTATGTGGAGGCCCTAACAGACAACAACAGAGCCCAATGAAAGCCGAGAAGGGAAAATGACAGGCCACTGAGCCCAAGTACATTAGCCAGTGAAACTGAAGAAAGGACAGCTGCAGTGGAGGAAACCAAATTAAACGAGGGGATACACAGGGATATACAGTGGGAGAATGAAAGGGTGAGGTCAGTCTTTGTGTATGGGCTCCAGGAAGTTGAAGGGGAAACATATGAAGCAAGAAAACAAGGGCAAAAAAAAGGAATTGAAAGCATCATGAAAGCAATAGGAGAAGACATGACCCAGCTGGAAAATTTTCGGAGAATAGGGGGGCTTGTAAAAAAAAGAACCCGGCCAGTGAAAGTGACCTTCAAGGCAGAAGCGACTCGGACCAGGATCCTGCAGGAGAAAGCACGATTAAGGGACATGCCGGCATACAGGAAGGTGTATCTCAACCGCGACAGAACACAAGAAGAAAGGCAGAAACTGAGAGAGATGGTACAAAGGCGAAAGGAGGAAAGAGAGGGGATGGAGAAGATAGACAGGAGATCCCAGACCCAGGAAGAAGATCAAATACATCCTCACAACTTCCTGTAGAAGCCTCCCAACCAGGTCAACCCCAGTGCAACCAAACACTCTAAATCAAAACACACATGCCACATCCAATGCCCCCACCCACTACATTACAAACTCCACCACCACAGCAACAACCCATAGTTCCTTACCAGGTCTCCCACTTCCCCAACCCCAATATACCTCCTAGACCACAGTCTTAGAAAAGAAGTTGAAGGTGTGGTATACAAATGCAGATGGAATAACAAACAAGTATGAGGAGTGGCACGAAAGAATCAAGGAGACATCCCCAGACATAATAGCATTCACAGAAACAAAACTCACCAGAATAATAACAGATTCAATCTTTCCATCCGGATATCAAATCCTCAGGAAAGACAGAGGGAGGAGAGGGGGAGGAGGAGTTGCACTGCTCATTAAAAACCAGTGGGGTTTTGAGAAAATGGAAGGAATGGATGGCACTGGCGAAAGGGACTACTTAGTAGGAACAATCCAGTCTGAGGGACATAAGGTGATAATTGCAGTAATGTACAACCCACCACAGAACTGCAGGAGGCCAAGAGAAGAATACAATGAGAGCAACAGAGCAATGATCGACACACTAGCCGAGGTGGCCAGGAGAGCACACATGGGGGAGCAAAGTTACTAGTTATGGGTGATTTCAATCACAAGGAGATTGACTGGGAAAACCTGGAGCCCCATGGGGGTCCCAAAACATGGAGAGCCAAGATGATGGATGTGTTACTGGAAAACCTCATGCATCAACATGTTAGAGACACTACCCGAGAGAGAGAGAGGATGAACCAGCAAGACTGGACCTTGTATTCACCTTGAGTAGTTCGGACATCGAGGGTATCATGTATGAAAGGCCCCTGGGAGCTAGTGATCATGTGGTTCTGTGCTTCGACTACATAGTTGAGCTCCAAGTGGAGAGAGTAGCAGGAATAGGCTGGGAAAAACCAAACTACAATAGGGGGAACTACTCAGGCATGAGGAACTTCCTTCAAGACATTCAGTGGGAGAGGGAACTGACAGGAAAACCAGTACAAGAAATGGACTATGTGGCAACAAAATGCAAGGAGGCAGAGGAGAGGTTCCCAAGGAAAACAGAAATAATGGGAAGAACAGAACGAGTCCTTGGTTCACCCAAAGGTGTAGGGAGGCAAAAACTAGGTGTACTAGAGAATGGAAAAGGTACAGAAGACAGAGAACTCAGGAAAATAAAGAAATTAGCCAAAGAGCCAGAAACAAATATGCACAGATAAGAAGGGAGGCTCAGAGACAATATGAAAATGACATAGCATCAAAAGTAAAGACTGACCGAAGCTGTTGTACAGCCACATCAGGAGGAAAACAACAGTCAAGGACCAGGTAATCAGACTGAGGAAGGGTGATGGGGAATTCACAAGAAACGACCAAGAGGTATGTCAGGAGCTCAACACAAGATTTAAAGAGGTATTTACAGTGGAAAACCAGTAGGACTCCAAGAAATCAGAACAGGGGGGCACACCAGCAAGTGCTGGATGAGGTACATATAACCAAGGAGGAGGTGAAGAAGCTGCTATGCGAACTTGACACCTCAAAGGCGGTGGGACCAGACAACATCTCTCCATGGGTCCTTAAAGAGGGAGCAGAGATATTGTGTGAGCCATTAACAAAGATCTTCAACACATCATTTGAAACTGGGCAACTCCCTGAGGTATGGAAAATGGCAAATGTAGTCCCAATTTTTAAAAAGGGAGACAGACATGAGGCACTAAACTACAGACCTGTATCACTAACGTGTATAGTATGCAAGGTCATGGAGAAGATCATCAGGAGGAGAGTGGTGGAGCACCTGGAAAGAAACAAGTGTATAATTGACAACCAGCACGGTTTCAGGGAAGGAAAATCCTGTGTCACAAACCTACTAGAGTTTTATGACAAGGTGACAGAAGTAAGACAAGAGAGAGAGGGGTGGATCGACTGCATATTGTTGGACTGCAGAAAGGCTTTCGACACAGTTCCTCACAAGAGGTTACTGCAAAAGCTAGAGGATCAGGCACACATAACAGGAAAGGCACTGCAATGGATCAGAGAATACCTGACAGGGAGGGAACAACGAGTCATGGTACGCGACGAGGTGTCAGAGTGGGCGCCTGTGACAAGCGGGGTTCCACAGGGGTCAGTCCTAGGACCTGTGCTGTTCTTGGTATATGTGAACGACATAACGGAAGGGATAGACTCAGAAGTGTCCTTGTTTGCAGATGATGCGAAGTTAATGAGAAGAATCAAATCGGATGAGGATCAGGCAGGACTACAAAGAGACCTGGACAGGCTACAAGCCTGGTCCAGCAACTGGCTCCTTGAATTTAAACGAATCCTTACTGAGGTATCGGAACGCTATCCATAGGTTTGCCAGGCGCCCGTATGCTGCAGCAGTTATCTGATTGATGTGCGCCTCAGGAGATATGCTCGGTGTTATACTCACCCCCAGATCTTTTTTCCTGAGTGAGGTTTGCAGTCTTTGGCCATCTAAACTATATTGTGTCTGCGGTCTTCTTTGCCTTTCCCCAATCTTCATGACTTTGCATTTGGCAGGGTTAAGACTCTGTATACCATTTACGTCAGGCCCATACTGGAGTATGCAGCACCAGTTTGGAATCCACACCTAATCAAGCACATCAAGAAATTAGAGAAAGTGCAAAGGTTTGCAACGAGACTAGTCCCAGAGCTACGGGGATTGTCCTACGAAGAAAGGTTGAGGGAAATCGGCCTGACGACACTGGAGGACAGGAGGGTCAGGGGAGACATGATAACGACATATAAAATACGGCGCGGAATGGACAAGGTGGACAAAGACGGGATGTTCCAGAGAAGGGACAGACACAAGAGGTCACAATTGGAAGTTGAAGACTCAGATGAATCAAAGGGATGTTAGGAAGTATTTCTTCAGTCATAGAGTAGTCAGGCCGTGGAATAGCCTAGAAAGTGGCGTAGTGGAGGCGGGAACCATACATAGTTTTAAGGCGAGGTATGATAGAGCTCATGGGGCAGGGAGAGAGAGGACCTAGTAGCAATCAGCGAAGAGGCGGGGCCAGGAGCTATGACTCGACCCCTGCAACCACAAATAGGTGAGTACAAACAAATAGGTGAGTACACACACACACACAGTGTTGCCAGTAGTAAGACAAGGAATAAGGTGGGTTGTTGAGAGAAAAGATTAGAGAAGGAAGGAGTCCAGAGGCGAGATGTCAGGAGAGAGAGATGGTGATGCTGGGCCTATTGTAAACAAGAGGCCTCCCTCTCCCCTACTGCACCATGTGGGTACGGAGGCCTACTACGGACCACTTAGTGGGGTAGGGTGGACCATGAAGGGAGAGGACCTCGTCTGGACCATTGAGGTTGTAGTGGCGTATTCCACATAAATATGGGTAAACCGTCTACCTTGGAACGAGAGCTGGAGAATACATTATGCTCTATACTGAGAAATACAGGAGGCCCACGTGTATTTTAGCTGCTGTATGATCCTAGAAAGGTACCTTGTATGACGGCGGTCCACTGTACTTCAGTGGTCCCAGTACTGTATAACAACGGTCCACTGTACCTCAGTGAACCCAGTACTGTATAAAAGCAGTCCACTGTACCTCAGTGATCCTAGGAAGGTGTTCCGGTACAGTATAGCACCAAGTGTTATTCAGTACTCTTTGCTTCCTGTTAGTTCATAATCCAACCTAGTAGGCTTAGTCTGGGACCAAGCTTTCCAACCTAGGAGGCCTGGTCTGGGGCCAAGGGGAGGTTAATCCCAAGACCCAGGAACAGATACGATAATCCAGGATTCTCTAAGACGAGTACCACTCATGGAGGAAGTAACCCAAGTGATGTGCACTCACAACCAAGCGGCCAGCTTGCTTTCAGAAGCAGTGCCAATAGTGTCAGTGTCAACGAGTGCCTACTAACAAGTGCCACCACCAACAATGAGTGCCACCACCAACAATGTGCCACCAACAATGAGTGCCACCAACAATGAGTGCCACCAACGAGTGCCACCACCAACAATGTGCCACCAACAACGAGTGCCACCACCACCAGTGAGTGCCACCAACAATGTGTGCCACCACCAACAATGTGTGCCACCACCAACAATGAGTGCCACCAACAATGAGTGCCACCACCAACAATGAGTGCCACCACCAACAATGAGTGCCACCACCAACGAGTGCCACCAACAATGAGTGCCACCACCAACAATGAGTGCCACCACCAACAATGAGTGCCACCACCAACGAGTGCCACCAACAATGAGTGCCACCACCAACAATGAGTGCCACCACCAACAATGAGTGCCACCACCAACAATGAGTGCCACCAACAATGAGTGCCACCAACAATGAGTGCACCACCAACAATGAGTGCCACCACCAACAATGAGTGCCACCACCAACAATGAGTGCCACCACCAACAATGAGTGCCACCAACAATAAGTGCCACCAACAACAATGAGTGCCACCACCAACAATGAGTGCCACCAACAATGAGTGCCACCAACAATGAGTGCCACCAACAATAAGTGCCACCACCAATGAGTGCCACCACCAATGAGTGCCACCACCAACAATGAGTGCCACCACCAACAATGAGTGCCACCACCAACAATGAGTGCCACCACCAACGAGTGCCACCAACAACGAGTGCCACCAACAATGAGTGCCACCACCAACAATGAGTGCCACCACCAACAATGAGTGCCACCACCAACAATGAGTGCCACCAACAATAAGTGCCACCAACAACAATGAGTGCCACCACCAACAATGAGTGCCACCAACAATGAGTGCCACCAACAATGAGTGCCACCAACAATAAGTGCCACCACCAATGAGTGCCACCACCAACAATGAGTGCCACCACCAACAATGAGTGCCACCAACAATGAGTGCCACCACCAACAATGAGTGCCACCACCAACGAGTGCCACCAACAATGAGTGCCACCACCAACAATGAGTGCCACCACCAACAATGAGTGCCACCACCAACGAGTGCCACCAACAATGAGTGCCACCACCAACAATGAGTGCCACCACCAACAATGAGTGCCACCACCAACAATGAGTGCCACCACCAACAATGAGTGCCACCACCAACAATGAGTGCCACCACCGAGTGCCACCAACAATGAGTGCCACCAACAATGAGTGCCACCAACAATGAGTGCCACCAACAATGAGTGCCACCAACAATGAGTGCCACCACCAACAATGAGTGCCACCACCAACAATGAGTGCCACCACCAACAATGAGTGCCACCACCGAGTGCCACCACCGAGTGCCACCACCGAGTGCCACCACCGAGTGCCACCAACAATGAGTGCCACCAACAATGAGTGCCACCAACAATGAGTGCCACCAACAATGAGTGCCACCAACAATGAGTGCCACCACCAACAATGAGTGCCACCACCAACAATGAGTGCCACCACCAACAATGAGTGCCACCACCAACAATGAGTGCCACCACCAACAATGAGTGCCACCACCAACAATGAGTGCCACCACCAACAATAAGTGCCACCACCAACAATACAATCACAGAACACTAAAGCTTTGTACTTCACAATAGCTTATTGTGACACAAAATTGACCTATTAAGTTTTTACTTCTGTATCATTAAACTACAAACAAATATCCCTTGTTTTTCTGCCAGTTGATCAAATTATTTGATATATATATAATATATATATATATATATATATATATATAATATATATATATTATATATTTTGTGTGTGTCAGTCACACAAGAAGGTACGATAAAGCTCATGGAGCAGGGAGTTTACCTAGTGGCCATTGAAAAGCCGGGGCCAGGAGCCGTGACTCGACCCCTGCAGCCAGAGTTAGGTGAGTACACACCCGCACTGCACCAGTCTTCACTACAGTGACAGGACGAGACATGACTATCCTGGAAGCATTGTTTCTTCCTACCATCTCTCCCTACCTCCCTTTCTCCCTCCTTCCCTCCATACCTCACTTTCTCCCTACCTCCCTTTCTCTCTCCCTACCTCCCTTTCTCTCTCCCTACCTCCCTTTCTCTCTCCCTACCTCCCTTTCTCCCTCCTTCCCTCCCTACCTCACTTTCTCCCTACCTCCCTTTCTCTCTCCCTACCTCCCTTTCTCTCTCCCTACCTCCCTTTCTCTCTCCCTACCTCCCTTTCTCCCTCCTTCCCTCCCTACCTTCCTTTCTCCCTACCTTCCTTTCTCCCTACCTTTCTCCCTACCTCCCTTTCTCCCTCCTTCCCTCCCTACCTCCCTTTCTCCCTCTTTCCCTCCCTACCTCCCTCCTTCCCTCCCTACCCCTCTCTCTCCCTACCTCCCTATCTCCCTTTCTCCCTCCTTCCCTCCATACCTCCCTTTCTCCCTCCATACCTGCCTTTCTCCCTACCTCCCTTTCTCCCTACCTACCTCCCTCCCTCCCTACCCTCTCTTCCATTAACCCCCTCTGCACACCCTTAATTTACATACCCCACAACCTTCAACACTGCTGGCGTTCCCACAGTGTAGCAACACACTGCTGGTGTTCCCACACTGTATCACACAGAACAGTGTAGCAACACTGCTAGTGTTCCCACACTGTATCACACAGAGCAGTGTAGCAACACACTGCTAGTGTTCCCACACTGTATCACACAGAGCAGTGTAGCAACACACTGCTGGTGTTCCCACACTGTATCACACAGAGCAGTGTAGCAACACACTGCTAGTGTTCTCACACTGTATCACACAGAGCAGTGTAGCAACACACTGCTAGTGTTCCCACACTGTATCACACAGAGCAGTGTAGCAACACACTGCTAGTGTTCCCACACTGTATCACACAGAACAGTGTAGCAACACACTGCTAGTGTTCCCACACTGTATCACACAGAGCTACACTGTTCTGTGTGATACAGTGTGGGAACACCAGCAGTGTTGCTACACTGTTCTGTGTGATACAGTGTAGCAACACACTGCTAGTGTTCCCACACTGTATCACAGAACAGTGTAGCAACACACTGCTGGTGTTCCCACACTGTATCACACAGAACAGTGTAGCAACACTGCTGGTGTTCCCACACTGTATCACACAGAACAGTGTAGCAACACTGCTGGTGTTCCCACACTGTATCACACAGAGCAGTGTAGCAACACACTGCTGGTGTTCCCACACTGTATCACACAGAACAGTGTAGCAACACTGCTGGTGTTCCCACACTGTATCACACAGAGCAGTGTAGCAACACACTGCTAGTGTTCCCACACTGTATCACACAGAGCAGTGTAGCAACACACTGCTAGTGTTCCTACACTGTATCACACAGAGCAGTGTAGCAACACTGCTAGTGTTCCCACACACCAACTGTACGTTCCTGTCATTTTACACTTCCATCTGATTATGTTGGCCCGAAACCCTCTCCAGGTATACTCCAGGTATGCTCCAGGCATACACGATGCGTTTGGGACAAACAGGAACAAAGACCACTATTGTATTTCCTGTCTACAAATTTATGAACGTTGTATCTTGGAATACTTAAATTATGGGGAGGTGTGTGTTAGTGCCTGTGTGTTGCAAGCACCTGAAGAAGCACTCTAGACAATACGAAAGGCCTTGAGCTGATACCAAACTCCCTTACAGAGGTTACAGTAGTGGTGTGTGAGACATAAATATTCTGGGAGAGGACAGTTCATCACTGAATGAAGGGTGAAATAAGGAATGAAGAGGGAGTTTCAGTGTATCATCTGATTAATTAAAGGGACATTAATTTACCTGGAGTGTTTCCAGGAGGTATATGAGGCGAGTGTGCATGCGTTTATGTAAATTACTTATTGTGGGATGGTTCCCAACAACCATCCAGGGTGGTGGTGCCCTCCTGTGATGGTAGGATGGTGGTAACATCCAGGGTGGTACTGCCCTCCTGTGATGGTAGGATGGTAGTAACATCCAGGGTGGTACTGCCCTCCTGTGATGGTAGGATGGTGGTAACCATCCAGGGTGGTGCTGCCCTCCTGTGATGGTAGGATGGTGGTAACCATCCAGGGTGGTGATGCCCTCCTGTGATGGTAGGATGGTGGTAACCATCCAGGGTGGTGCTGCCCTCCTGTGATGGTAGGATGGTGGTAACCATCCAGGGTGGTGATGCCCTCCTGTGATGGTAGGATGGTGGTAACCATCCAGGGTGGTGATGCCCTCCTGTGATGGTAGGATGGTGGTAACCATCCAGGGTGGTGCTGCCCTCCTGTGATGGTAGGATGTTGGTAACCATCCAGGGTGGTGCTGCCCTCCTGTGATGGTAGGATGTTGGTAACCATCCAGGGTGGTGATGCTCTCCTGTGATGGTAGGATGGTAGTAACATCCAGGGTGGTACTGCCCTCCTGTGATGGTAGGATGGTGGTAACCATCCAGGGTGGTGCTGCCCTCCTGTGATGGTAGGATGGTGGTAACCATCCAGGGTGGTGATGCTCTCCTGTGATGGTAGGATGGTAGTAACATCCAGGGTGGTACTGCCCTCCTGTGATGGTAGGATGGTGGTAACCATCCAGGGTGGTGCTGCCCTCCTGTGATGGTAGGATGGTGGTAACCATCCAGGGTGGTGATGCTCTCCTGTGATGGTAGGATGGTAGTAACATCCAGGGTGGTACTGCCCTCCTGTGATGGTAGGATGGTAGTAACATCCAGGGTGGTACTGCCCTCCTGTGATGGTAGGATGGTAGTAACATCCAGAGTGGTATGCCCTCCTGTGATGGTAGGATGGTAGTAACATCCAGGGTGGCACTGCCCTCCTGTGATGGTAGGATGGTAGTAACATCCAGGGTGGCACTGCCCTCCTGTGATGGTAGGATGGTAGTAACATCCAGGGTGGTACCACCCTCCTGTGATGGTAGGATGGTAGTAACATCCAGGGTGGTACCACCCTCCTGTGATGGTAGGATGGTAGTAACATCCAGGGTGGTACCACCCTCCTGTGATGGTAGGTTGGTAGTAACATCCAGGGGGGTTTACCACCCTCCTGTGATGGTAGGATGGTAGTAACATCCAGGGTGGTACCACCCTCTGTGATAGTAGGATGGTAGTAACATCCAGGGGTGGTACCACCCTCCTGTGATGGTAGGTTGGTAGTAACATCCAGGGTGGTACCACCCTCCTGTGATGGTAGGATGGTAGTAACATCCAGGGTGGTACCACCCTCCTGTGATGGTAGGTTGGTAGTAACATCCAGGGTGGTACCACCCTCCTGTGATGGTAGGATGGTAGTAACATCCAGGGTGGTACCACCCTCCTGTGATGGTAGGATGGTAGTAACATCCAGGGTGGTACCACCCTCCTGTGATGGTAGGTTGGTAGTAACATCCAGGGTGGTACCACCCTCCTGTGATGTAGGATGGTTGTAACATCCAGGGTGGTACCACCCTCCTGTGATGGTAGGATGGTAGTAACATCCAGGGTGGTACCACCCTCCTGTGATGGTACGTTGGTAGTAACATCCAGGGTGGCACTGCCCTCCTGTGATGGTAGGATGGTAGTAACATCCAGGGTGGTACTGCCCTCCTGTGATGGTAGGTTGGTAGTAACATCCAGGGTGGTACTGCCCTCCTGTGATGGTAGGATGGTAGTAACATCCAGGGTGGTACTGCCCTCCTGTGATGGTAGGTTGGTAGTAACATCCAGGGTGGTACTGCCCTCCTGTGATGGTAGGATGGTAGTAACATCCAGGGTGGTACTGCCCTCCTGTGATGGTAGGATGGTAGTAACATCCAGGGTGGTACCACCCTCCTGTGATGGTAGGATGGTAGTAACATCCAGGGTGGTACTGCCCTCCTGTGATGGTAGGATGGTAGTAACATCCAGGGTGGTACTGCCCTCCTGTGATGGTAGGATGGTAGTAACATCCAGGGTGGTACCACCCTCCTCTGCGTCAACTTGGCTTCATCCAAGTCATTCCACTTTCTCAAACATCCTGAGAATAAAGAAATACTTCCTTGCATCCCTCAAAGTCGTCTTCAGTTTCCACCTGTAAGCCTTTGGTCCTAGTCCTTTTAATGTAAGCTGTCAGTCTGTCTCTACCTACCTCATCAATTCCTCTTAAGATGTGGTCAGGTTCAATTCCTTCAACTTCTCCTCACAAGACATGCCTCTCAGCTCTCGTAAAACTGTACCATGGCTAGTTTATACAATATGAACTGCCTGGTAGAGACTTAAGTTACCTTTGATTTACCTTTGATGAGTTCGTATAGTTTTTTTTATTTTCCGGAGCCCGGCAATGGGTCAGGCTCGTCTGGTGCTTGCCTCGTTAACCAGGCTGGTGTTACTTGGGGTTCGGTAACCCACATATCCGTCACAGCCTGGTTGATCTGGCACCTGGTGGGGGGTATTTGTCTAGTTTCTTCTTGAAGACTTGTACACTTGTTCCAGCAGTGTTTCTTCTTGAAGACTTGTACACTTGTTCCAGCAGTGTTTCTTCTTGAAGACTTGTACACTTGTTCCAGCAGTGTTTCTTCTTGAAGACTTGTACACTTGTTCCAGCAGTGTTTCTTCTTGAAGACTTGTACACTTGTTCCAGCAGTGTTTCTTCTTGAAGACTTGTACACTTGTTCCAGCAGTGTTTCTTCTTGAAGACTTGTACACTTGTTCCAGCAGTGTTTCTTCTTGAAGACTTGTACACTTGTTCCAGCAGTGTTTCTTCTTGAAGACTTGTACACTTGTTCCAGCAGTGTTTCTTCTTGAAGACTTGTACACTTGTTCCAGCAGTGTTTCTTCTTGAAGACTTGTACACTTGTTCCAGCAGTGTTTCTTCTTGAAGACTTGTACACTTGTTCCAGCAGTGTTTCTTCTTGAAGACTTGTACACTTGTTCCAGCAGTGTTTCTTCTTGAAGACTTGTACACTTGTTCCAGCAGTGTTTCTTCTTGAAGACTTGTACACTTGTTCCAGCAGTGTTTCTTCTTGAAGACTTGTACACTTGTTCCAGCAGTGTTTCTTCTTGAAGACTTGTACACTTGTTCCAGCAGTGTTTCTTCTTAAAGACTTGTACACTTGTTCCAGCAGTGTTTCTTCTTGAAGACTTGTACTCTTGTTCCAGTAGTGTTTCTTCTTGAAGACTTGTACACTTGTTCCAGCAGTGTTTCTTCTTGAAGACTTGTACACTTGTTCCAGCAGTGTTTCTTCTTGAAGACTTGTACACTTGTTCCAGCAGTGTTTCTTCTTGCAGACTTGTACACTTGTTCCAGCAGTGTTTCTTCTTGAAGACTTGTACACTTATTCCAGCAGTGTTTCTGGAAGACTTCTCCACTTGTTCCAGCAGTGTTTCTGATATCAAATAGTCTAGGGCTACGGACAATTGAACTCGTAACTACGATCATCCAAGAGCCTCGCTGTCGTTCCCTGACCCCCTAAAAGCACCACCACCCAACAACGTTACAGTACAGCATCCTGCTCTCCAGATTAGATCAACGAGGCGAATCAAGTCTCACGAATTTAAATTTAAACAAGGCAATTACAACCATACAAACGGCAAGGATTCTTTTACTGTCAAGAGGCCAAGAATTTGACAAAGTATTAGCTGGAAGCACAATGTAATTATTATATAGAATAGTGTACTAGCACACTGTTGGTGTTCCCCACAGTGCAACTATCATATAGAATAGTGTACTAGCACACTGCTGTTGCTCCCACAGTGTAACTATCATATAGAATAGCCTACTAGCACACTGCTAGTGTTCCCACAGGATAACTATCATATAGAATAGCCTACTAGCACACTGTTGGTGTTCCCACAGTGTAACTATCGTATTGAATAGTGTACTAGCACACTGCTGGTGTTCCCACAGTGTAACTATCATATAGAATAGTGTACTAGCACACTACTGGTGTTCTCACAGTGTAACTATCATATTGAACAGTGTACTAGCACACTACTGGTGTTCCCACAGTGTAACTATCATAGAATAGTATACTAGCACACTACTGGTGTTCCCACAGTGTAACTATCATATAGAATAGCCTACTAGCACACTGCTGGTGTTCCCACAGTGTAACTATCATATAGAATAGTGTACTAGCACACTGTTGGTGTTCCCACAGTGTAACTATCATATAGAATAGTGCACTAACACACTGTTGGTGTTCCCACAGTGTAACTATCACATAGAATAGTGTACTAGCACACTACTGGTGTTCACACAGTGTAACTATCACATAGAATAGTGTACTAGCACACTACTGGTGTTCACACAGTGTAACTATCATATAGAATAGTATACTAGCACACTGTGGCTGTTCCCACAACGTAACTACCAAATTGAATAGTGCAACAACAGTGTGTGTGTGTGTGTGTGTGTGTGTGTGTTGGCACTAGTGCCAGTGGTGTAAGGTACACTCATGGCACTAAACAGTGGCAGTATTGTTGTAGACAACATGTAGACAGGTGACACAATGGGTGAACGCCTTCTGGCTTCTTCTGGTGTCTCAGTGTCTCGTTATCTCTCAAACCTGACGCTGTCTCCACGTTGTGAGAGATGTTATGTACAACCTCTGGAGATAGCAGGGAGAGGGAGGGAAGATGGAGAGACAGGAGGAGGGAGGGAGGATGGAGAAAGGGAGGGAGGGGGATTGAGAGACAGAGGGTTGAAGGGAGAGTACTGGGGTGCTATTAAAGTCTCTCTTCTCCCTCCTCTCCCTTCCCACTCCCTCCCTTCCTTTCCAGGAATTTATATTATGTCCAGAGTGCTGTACCATATTTTCTGAAGGATTAATAAGGGATGTGAAGGATTGGTGATGGAAGTGAGGGAGTGAAGGGGATTCTCTCTCTCTCTCTCTCTCTCTCTCTCTCTCTCTCTCTCTCTCTCTCTCTCTCTCTCTCTCTCTCTCTCTCTAACATATTACAATTATATTTTATAACGTTTTCGTACGTGTGTGAGTGTGTGTGTGTACACGGTCCCACGGGCCGGTCCTAGACCAGGCCCCTGACACACCACTATAGACCAATTACCCTTAACACCCCAAATTATCAGGGTTTTGGGAAGATTAAAACTCACAAGCAACAGTTGGGTATCTTAATTGTTGACATGATTAGAGGCTTGGCCATGGACCGGGCTAAGGGGGCGTTGACCCCCGTGGCCCTCTCCAGGTATGCACAAGAAGCTTCTTCCAGAGGAAGCTGCCTTCTTGTACCTTCACTGTCTTGATGTTCCAGTGGAAGCTGCCTTCTTGTACCTTCACTGTCTTGATGTTCCAGTGGAAGCTGCCTTCTTGTACCTTCACTGTCTTGATGTTCCAGTGGAAGCTGCCTTCTTGTACCTTCACTGTCTTGGTGATGTTCCAGTGGAAGCTGCTTTCTTGTACCTTCATTGTCTTGGTGATGTTCCAGTGGAAGCTGCCTTCTTGTACCTTCACTGTCTTGGTGATGTTCCAGAGGAAGCTGCCTTCTTGTACCTTCACTGTCTTGGTGATGTTCCAGTGGAAGCTGCCTTCTTGTACCTTCACTGTCTTGGTAATGTTCCAGTGGAAGCTGCCTTCTTGTACCTTCATTGTCTTGGTAATGTTCCAGTGGAAGCTGCCTTCTTGTACCTTCACTGTCTTGGTGATGTTCCAGTGGACGCTGCCTTCTTGTACCTTCACTGTCTTGGTGATGTTCCAGTGGAAGCTGCCTTCTTGTACCTTCACTGTCTTGGTGATGTTCCAGAGGAAGCTGCCTTCTTGTACCTTCACTGTCTTGGTGATGTTCCAGTGGAAGCTGCCTTCTTGTACCTTCACTGTCTTGGTGATGTTCCAGTGGAAGCTGCCTTCTTGTACCTTCACTGTCTTGGTGATGTTCCAGAGGAAGCTGCCTTCTTGTACCTTCACTGTCTTGGTGATGTTCCAGAGGAAGCTGCCTTCTTGTACCTTCACTGTCTTGGTGATGTTCCAGAGGAAGCTGCCTTCTTGTACCTTCACTGTCTTGGTGATGTTCCAGAGGAAGCTGCCTTCTTGTACCTTCACTGTCTTGGTGATGTTCCAGTGGAAGCTGCCTTCTTGTACCTTCATTATCTTGGTGATGTTCCAGTGGAAGCTGCCTTCTTGTACCGTCATTATCTTGGTGATGTTCCAGTGGAAGCTGCCTTCTTGTACCTTCACTGTCTTGGTGATGTTCCAGAGGAAGCTGCCTTCTTGTACCTTCACTGTCTTGGTGATGTTCCAGTGGAAGCTGCCTTCTTGTACCTTCATTGTCTTGGTGATGTTCCAGAGGAAGCTGCCTTCTTGTACCTTCACTGTCTTGGTGATGTTCCAGTGGAAGCTGCCTTCTTGTACCTTCACTGTCTTGGTGATGTTCCAGTGGAAGCTGCCTTCTTGTACCTTCACTGTCTTGGTGATGTTCCAGAGGAAGCTGCCTTCTTGTACCTTCATTGTCTTGGTGATGTTCCAGTGGAAGCTGCCTTCTTGTACCTTCACTGTCTTGGTGATGTTCCAGAGGAAGCTGCCTTCTTGTACCTTCACTGTCTTGGTGATGTTCCAGTGGAAGCTGCCTTCTTGTACCTTCATTGTCTTGGTGATGTTCCAGTGGAAGCTGCCTTCTTGTACCTTCACTGTCTTGGTGATGTTCCAGAGGAAGCTGCCTTCTTGTACCTTCACTGTCTTGGTGATGTTCCAGAGGAAGCTGCCTTCTTGTACCTTCACTGTCTTGGTGATGTTCCAGTGGAAGCTGCCTTCTTGTACCTTCATTGTCTTGGTGATGTTCCAGAGGAAGCTGCCTTCTTGTACCTTCACTGTCTTGGTGATGTTCCAGTGGAAGCTGCCTTCTTGTACCTTCACTGTCTTGGTGATGTTCCAGAGGAAGCTGCCTTCTTGTACCTTCACTGTCTTGGTGATGTTCCAGTGGAAGCTGCCTTCTTGTACCTTCACTGTCTTGGTGATGTTCCAGAGGAAGCTGCCTTCTTGTACCTTCACTGTCTTGGTGATGTTCCAGAGGAAGCTGCCTTCTTGTACCTTCACTGTCTTGGTGATGTTCCAGTGGAAGCTGCCTTCTTGTACCTTCACTGTCTTGATGTTCCAGTGGAAGCTGCCTTCTTGTACCTTCACTGTCTTGATGTTCCAGTGGAAGCTGCCTTCTTGTACCTTCACTGTCTTGATGTTCCAGTGGAAGCTGCCTTCTTGTACCTTCATTGTCTTGGTGATGTTCCAGTGGAAGCTGCCTTCTTGTACCTTCACTGTCTTGGTGATGTTCCAGTACCGTTGACAGAGTATTACCAACAGTACCGTTGACAGTATTACCAACAGTACCGTTGACACAGTATTATGAACAGCAAACTGAGGCAGTATTGCTAACAGTACTGTTGAAACAGCAGACTGAGGCAGTATTACCAACAGTACCGTTGACACAGTATTACCAACAGCAAACTGAGACAGTATTGCGAACAGTACCGTTGAAACAGCAGACTGAGGCAGTATTACCAACAGTACCGTTGACAGTATTACCAACAGCAAACTGAGGCAGTATTGCGAACAGTACCGTTGAAACAGCAGACTGAGGCAGTATTACCAACAGTACCGTTGACAGTATTACCAACAGTATCGTTGACACAGCATTACCAACAGCAGACTGAGGCAGTATTGCCAACAGTACCGTTGACACAGTATTACCAACAATACTGGTGCCACAGTATTACCAACTACCGTTGACACAGTATTACCAACAGCATACTGAGGCAGTATTACCAACAGTGCCGTTGACACAGTATTACCAACAATACTGGTGCCACAGTATTACCAACTACCGTTGACACAGTATTACCAACAGTGCCGTTGACACAGTATTACCAACATACTGGTGCACAGTATTACCAACTACCGTTGACAGTATTACACAGGAACTGATGCAGTATTACAACAGTACCTTTAACAATATTACAAGTACTGTGAGTATTACCAACAGTACCGTTGACAGTTATTACCACAGTTTGGTTTTTCACGCATCTAATTCCTGTTTGGGAATCAGTTAGTCTGACTCTCAGTCTTCTCTCATCTGGCTCTCAGTCTTTTCTACCGTCTTCTCCTCAGTCTTGCGTATTCCACGTCCTTGCTCAGTCTTCCTCGGTCAGTTTCTCCTCCTTCACTCTTCCTTTCCTCTGCTTCTAGTTTCTACTCTACTCTGGCTCTCTTTCCATCTTGTAGTTTAGTCTAAATGATGTTGCTAAGTAACTTCCTATCTATGTACAATCTATGTCTTGGTAGTTAGTCTGCTTCGTCCTTGGAGTAGTTGGCTCAGTCTGTAGTTACTGGCTTCAGTCTTGGGTAGTTAGTCTGGTTCAGTCTTGGTAGTTAGTCTTGGCTTCAGTCTTGGTAGTAGTCGCTCAGTCTTGGTAGTAGTCTGGCTTCAGTCTTGGTAGTTAGTCTGGCTTCAGTCTTGGTAGTTAGTCTGGCTTCCAGTCTTGGTAGTTATCTGCTTCAGTCTTGGTAGTTAGTCTGGCTTCATCTTGGTAGTAGTCTGGCTTCAGTCTATGGTAGTTTAGCTGCTTCATCCTGGTAGTTAGTCTGCGCTTCAGTCTTGGTAGTAGTTGGCTTCAGTCTTGGTAGTTAGTCTGGCTTCAGTCTTGGTAGTTAGTCTGGCTTCAGTCTTGGTAGTTAGTCTGGCTTCAGTCTTGGTAGTCTGGCTTCAGTCTTGGTAGTCTGGCTTCAGTCTTGGTAGTTAGTCTGGCTTCAGTCTTGGTAGTTAGTCTGGCTTCAGTCTTGAGTTTAGTCTGGCTTCAGTCTTGGTAGTTAGTCTGGCTTCAGTCTTGGTAGTATCTGCTTCAGTCTTGGTAGTTAGTCTGGCTTCAGTCTTGGTAGTTAGTCTGGCTTCAGTCTTGGTAGTTAGTCTGGCTTCAGTCTTGGTAGTCAGTCTGGCTTCAGTCTTGGTAGTTAGTCTGGCTTCAGTCTTGGTAGTTAGTCTGGCTTCAGTCTTGGTAGTTAGTCTGGCTTCAGTTGCTTGTAGTTAGTCTGGCTTCAGTCTTGTAGTAGTCTGGCTTCATCTTGGTAGTTAGTCTGGCTTCAGTCTTGGTAGTTAGTCTGCTTCAGTCTTGGTAGTTAGTCTGGCTTCAGTCTTGGTAGTTAGTCCTGGCTTCAGTCTTGGTAGTATCTGGCTTCAGTCTGGTATTAGTCTGGCTTCAGTCTTGGTAGTTAGTCTGGCTTCAGTCTTGGTAGTTAGTCTGGCTTCAGTCTTGGTAGTTAGTCTGGCTTCAGTCTTGGTAGTTAGTCTGGCTTCAGTCTTTCTCTGGTTACTGATTAGTCTGGCTTCAGTCTTGGTAGTTAGTCTGGCTTCAGTCTTGGTAGTTAGTCTGGCTTCAGTCTTGGTAGTTCAGTCTGGTATCTTCAGTCTGTAGTTAGTCTGGCTTCAGTCTTGGTTAGTTAGTCTGGCTTCAGTCTTGGTAGTTAGTCTGGCTTCAGTCTTGGTAGTTAGTCTGGCTTCAGTCTTGGTAGTTAGTCTGGCTTCAGTCTTGGTAGTTAGTCTGGCTTCAGTCTTGGTAGTTAGTCTGGCTTCAGTCTTGGTAGTTAGTCTGGCTTCAGTCTTGGTAGTTAGTCTGGCTTCAGTCTTGGTAGTTAGTCTGGCTTCAGTCTTGGTAGTTAGTCTGGCTTCAGTCTTGGTAGTTAGTCTGGCTTCAGTCTTGGTAGTTAGTCTGGCTTCAGTCTTGGTAGTCTGGCTTCAGTCTTGGTAGTCTGGCTTCAGTCTTGGTAGTTAGTCTGGCTTCAGTCTTGGTAGTTAGTCTGGCTTCAGTCTTGGTAGTTAGTCTGGCTTCAGTCTTGGTAGTTAGTCTGGCTTCAGTCTTGGTAGTTAGTCTGGCTTCAGTCTTGGTAGTTAGTCTGGCTTCAGTCTTGGTAGTTAGTCTGGCTTCAGTCTTGGTAGTTAGTCTGGCTTCAGTCTTGGTAGTTAGTCTGGCTTCAGTCTTGGTAGTTCAGTCTGGCTTCAGTCTTGGTAGTTAGTCTGGCTTCAGTCTTGGTAGTTAGTCTGGCTTCAGTCTTGGTAGTTAGTCTGGCTTCAGTCTTGGTAGTTAGTCTCCTGGCTTCAGTCTTGCGTAGTTAGTCTGGCTTCAGTCTTGGTAGTTAGTCTGGCTTCAGTCTTGGTAGTTAGTCTGGCTTCAGTCTTGGTAGTTAGTCTGGCTTCAGTCTTGGTAGTTAGTCTGGCTTCAGTCTTGGTAGTCTGGCTTCAGTCTTGGTAGTTAGTCTGGCTTCAGTCTTGGTAGTTAGTCTGGCTTCAGTCTTGGTAGTTAGTCTGGCTTCAGTCTTGGTAGTTAGTCTGGCTTCAGTCTTGGTAGTTAGTCTGGCTTCAGTCTTGGTAGTTAGTCTGGCTTTCAGTCTTGGTAGTTAGTCTGGCTTCAGTCTTGGTAGTAGTCTGGCTCAGTCTTGGTAGTTAGTCTGGCTTCAGTCTTGGTAGTTAGTCTGGCTTCAGTCTTGGTAGTTAGTCTGGCTTCAGTCTTGGTAGTTAGTCTGGCTTCAGTCTTGTGTTAGTCTGCTTCAGTCTTGGTAGTTCTGGCTCATCTGTAGTATCTGCTTCAGCTGTAGTTAGTCTGGCTTCAGTCTTGGTAGTTAGTCTGGCTTCAGTCTTGGTAGTTAGTCTGGCTTCAGTCTTGGTAGTTAGTCTGGCTTCAGTCTTGGTAGTTAGTCTGGCTTCAGTCTTGAGTTAGTGGCTTAGTCTTGGACTGGTTCAGTCTTGGTAGTTAGTCTGGCTTCAGTCTTGGTAGTTAGTCTGGCTTCAGTCTTGGTAGTTAGTCTGGCTTCAGTCTTGGTAGTTAGTCTGGCTTCAGTCTTGGTAGTTAGTCTGGCTTCAGTCTTGGTAGTTAGTCTGGCTTCAGTCTTGGTAGTTAGTCTGGCTTCAGTCTTGGTAGTTAGTCTGGCTTCAGTCTTGGTAGTTAGTCTGGCTTCAGTCTTGGTAGTTAGTCTGGCTTCAGTCTTGGTAGTTAGTCTGGCTTCAGTCTTGGTAGTTAGTCTGGCTTCAGTCTTGGGTTAGTTGCTTCAGTCTGTATAGCGGCTTCAGTCTTGGTAGTTAGTCTGGCTTCAGTCTTGGTAGTTAGTCTGGCTTCAGTCTTGGTAGTCAGTCTGGCTTCAGTCTTGGTAGTTAGTCTTCAGTCTTGTGTATCTGGCTTCAGTCTTGGTAGTTAGTCTGGCTTCTCTAGTCTTGGTAGTTAGTCTGGCTCAGTTTTATGTCTGGCTTCAGTCTTGGTAGTTAGTCTGGCTTCAGTCTTGGTAGTTAGTCTGGCTTCAGTCTTGGTAGTTAGTCTGGCTTCAGTCTGGTATAGTCTGGCTTCAGTCTTGTAGTTAGTCTGGCTTCAGTCTTGGTAGTTAGTCTGGCTTCAGTCTTGGTATTACTGGCTTCAGTCTGTAGTAGTCTGGCTTCAGTCTTGAGTAGTTAGTCTGGCTTCAGTCTTGGTAGTTAGTCTGGCTTCAGTCTTGGTAGTTAGTCTGGCTTCAGTCTTGGTAGTTAGTCTGGCTTCAGTCTTGGTAGTTAGTCTGGCTTCAGTCTTGGTAGTTAGTCTGGCTTCATCTTGGTAGTTGTCGCTTTGGTAGTTAGTCTGGCTTCAGTCTTGGTAGTTAGTCTGGCTTCAGTCTTGGTAGTTAGTCTGGCTTCAGTCTTGGTAGTTAGTCTGGCTTCAGTCTTGGTAGTTAGTCTGGCTTCAGTCTTGGTAGTTAGCGGTTCGTGTGTAGTTCAGTCTGGCTCAGTCTGGTAGTACTGGCTTCAGTCTTGGTAAGTTAGTCTGGCTTCAGTCTTGGTAGTGTCAGTCGTAGTTAGTCTGGCTTCAGTCTTGGTAGTTAGTCTGGCTTCAGTCTTGTAGTTAGTCTGGCTTCAGTCTTGGTAGTCTGGCTTCAGTCTTGGTAGTTAGTCTGGCTTCAGTCTTGGTAGTTAGTCTGGCTTCAGTCTTGGTAGTTTCATGTATGGCTTCAGTCTTGGTAGTTAGTCTGGCTTCAGTCTTGGTAGTTAGTCTGGCTTCAGTCTTGGTAGTTAGTCTGGCTTCAGTCTTGGTAGTTAGTCTGGCTTCAGTCTTGGTTAGCTGGCTCAGTCTTAGTAGTCTGGCTTCAGTCTTTGGTAGTTAGTTCGTGGCTTCAGTCTTGTAGTTAGTCTGGCTTCAGTCTTGGTAGTTAGTCTGGCTTCAGTCTTGGTAGTTAGTCTGGCTTCAGTCTTGGTAGTTAGTCTGGCTTCAGTCTTGGTAGTTAGTCTGGCTTCAGTCTGTGGGTTAGTCTTAGTCTGGCTTCAGTCTTGGTAGTTAGTCTGGCTTCAGTCTTGGTAGTTAGTCTGGCTTCAGTCTTGGTAGTTAGTCTGGCTTCAGTCTTGGTAGTTAGTCTGGCTTCAGTCTTGGTAGTTAGTCTGGCTTCAGTCTTGGTAGTCTGGCTTCAGTCTTGGTAGTCTGGCTTCAGTCTTGGTAGTTAGTCTGGCTTCAGTCTTGGTAGTTAGTCTGGCTTCAGGTCTTGGTAGTTAGTCTGGCTTCAGTCTTGGTAGTTAGTCTGGCTTCAGTCTTGGTAGTTAGTCTGGCTTCAGTCTTGGTAGGTTGTAGTAGTCTGGCTTCAGTCTTGGTAGTTAGTCTGGCTTCAGTCTTGGTAGTTAGTCGGGCTTCAGTCTTGGTAGTTAGTCTGGCTTCAGTCTGTTTTGGTAGTTAGTCTGGCTTCAGTCTTGGTAGTTTTAGTCTGAGTCTCTCAGTCTTGGTATCTGTTTTAGTCTGGCTTCAGTCTTGGTAGTTAGTCTGGCTTCAGTCTGGTAGTTAGTCTGGCTTCAGTCTTGGTAGTTAGTCTGGCTTCAGTCTTGGTAGTTAGTCTGGCTTCTCAGTTTCTGGTTAGTTAGTTCTGGCTTCAGTCTTGGTAGTTAGTCTGGCTTCAGTCTTGGTAGTTAGTCTGGCTTCAGTCTTGGTAGTTAGTCTGGCTTCAGTCTTGGTAGTTAGTCTGGCTTCAGTCTTGGTAGTTAGTCTGGCTTCAGTCTTGGTGTACTGGCTTCAGTCTTGTAGTTAGTCTGGCTTCAGTCTTGGTAGTTAGTCTGGCTTCAGTCTTGGTAGTTAGTCTGGCTTCAGTCTTGGTAGTTAGTCTGGCTTCAGTCTTGGTAGTTAGTCTGGCTTCAGTCTTGGTAGTCTGGCTTCAGTCTTGGTAGTCTGGCTTCAGTCTTGGTAGTTAGTCTGGCTTCAGTCTTGGTAGTCTGGCTTCAGTCTTGGTAGTCTGGCTTCAGTCTTGGTAGTTAGTCTGGCTTCAGTCTTGGTAGTTAGTCTGGCTTCAGTCTTGGTAGTCTGGCTTCAGTCTTGGTAGTCTTGGCTTCAGTCTTGGTAGTAGTCTGGCTTCAGTCTTGGTAGTTAGTCTGGCTTCAGTCTTGGTAGTCTGTTCGCTTACGCTTCTTTGGTAGTCTGGCTTCAGTCTTGGTAGTTAGTCTGGCTTCAGTCTTGGTAGTTAGTTCAGTCTTGGTAGTCTGGCTTCAGTCTTGGTAGTCTGGCTTCAGTCTTGGTATCTGGCTTCAGTCTTGGTAGTCGTTAGTCTGAGCTTTCATCTTGGTAGTTGCTGGCTTCAGTCTTGGTAGTTAGTCTGGCTTCAGTCTTTGGTAGTTTAGTCTGGCTTCAGTCTTGGTATCTGCTTCAGTCAGTGGCTTCAGTCTTGGTATAGTCTGGCTTCAGTCTTGGTAGTTAGTCTGGCTTCAGTCTTGGTAGTTAGTCTGGCTTCAGTCTTGGTAGTCTGGCTTCAGTCTTGGTAGTTAGTCTGGCTTCAGTCTTGGTAGTTAGTCTGGCTTCAGTCTTGGTAGTTAGTCTGGCTTCAGTCTTGGTAGTCTGGCTTCAGTCTTGGTAGTCTGGCTTCAGTCTTGGTAGTCTGGTTCAGTCTTGGATTAGTCTGGCTCAGTCTTGGTATAGTCTGGCTTCAGTCTTGGTAGTCTGGCTTCAGTCTTGGTAGTTAGTCTGGCTTCAGTCTTGGTAGTCTGGCTTCAGTCTTGGTAGTCTGGCTTCAGTCTTGGTAGTTTCCTTGTAGTCTTTCAGTCTTGGTAGTTAGTCTGGCTTCAGTCTTGGTAGTCTGGCTTCAGTCTTGGTAGTCTGGCTTCAGTCTTGGTAGTCTGGCTTCAGTCTTGGTAGTCTGGCTTCAGTCTTGGTAGTCTGGCTTCAGTCTTGGTAGTTAGTCTGGCTTCAGTCTTGGTAGTCTGGCTTCAGTCTTGGTAGTCTGGCTTCAGTCTTGGTAGTCTGGCTTCAGTCTTGGTAGTCTGGCTTCAGTCTTGGTAGTCTGGCTTCAGTCTTGGTAGTCTGGCTTCAGTCTTGGTAGTTAGTCTGGCTTCAGTCTTGGTAGTCTGGCTTCAGTCTTGGTAGTCTGGCTTCAGTCTTGGTAGTCTGGCTTCAGTCTTGGTAGTCTGGCTTCAGTCTTGGTAGTCTGGCTTCAGTCTTGGTAGTCTGGCTTCAGTCTTGGTAGTCTGGCTTCAGTCTTGGTAGTCTGGCTTCAGTCTTGGTAGTCTGGCTTCAGTCTTGGTAGTCTGGCTTCAGTCTTGGTAGTCTGGCTTCAGTCTTGGTAGTCTGGCTTCAGTCTTGGTAGTCTGGCTTCAGTCTTGGTAGTCTGGCTTCAGTCTTGGTAGTCTGGCTTCAGTCTTGGTAGTCTGGCTTCAGTCTTGGTAGTCTGGCTTCAGTCTTGGTAGTCTGGCTTCAGTCTTGGTAGTCTGGCTTCAGTCTTGGTAGTCTGGCTTCAGTCTTGGTAGTCTGGCTTCAGTCTTGGTAGTCTGGCTTCAGTCTTGGTAGTCTGGCTTCAGTCTTGGTAGTCTGGCTTCAGTCTTGGTAGTCTGGCTTCAGTCTTGGTAGTCTGGCTTCAGTCTTGGTAGTCTGGCTTCAGTCTTGGTAGTCTGGCTTCAGTCTTGGTAGTCTGGCTTCAGTCTTGGTAGTCTGGCTTCAGTCTTGGTAGTCTGGCTTCAGTCTTGGTAGTCTGGCTTCATCTGTAGTCTCTAGTTGGTAGTCTGGCTTCAGTCTTGGTAGTCTGCTCTGGCTTCAGTCTTGGTAGTCTGGCTTCAGTCTTGGTAGTCTGGCTTCAGTCTTGGGTTAGTCTTGGGCTGTCAGTCTTGGTAGTCTGGCTTCAGTCTTGGTAGTCTGGCTTCAGTCTGTCGGCTTAGCTGTCTGGCTTCAGTCTTGGTAGTCTGGCTTCAGTCTTGGTAGTCTGGCTTCAGTCTTGGTAGTCTGGCTTCAGTCTTGGTAGTCTGGCTTCAGTCTTGGTAGTCTGGCTTCAGTCTTGGTAGTCTGGCTTCAGTCTTGGTAGTTAGTCTGGCTTCAGTCTTAGTAGTTAGTCTGGCTTCAGTCTTGGTAGTTAGTCTGGCTTCAGTCTTGGTAGTTAGTCTGGCTTCAGTCTTAGTAGTTAGTCTGGCTTCAGTCTTGGTAGTTAGTCTGGCTTCAGTCTTAGTAGTTAGTCTGGCTTCAGTCTTGGTAGTTAGTCGGGCTTCAGTCTTGGTAGTTTGGCTTCAGTCTTGGTAGTTAGTCTGGCTTCAGTCTTGGTAGTTAGTCTGGCTTCAGTCTTGGTAGTTAGTCTGGCTTCAGTCTTGGTAGTTAGTCTGGCTTCAGTCTTGGTAGTTAGTCTGGCTTCAGTCTTGGTAGTTAGTCTGGCTTCAGTCTTGGTAGTTAGTCTGGCTTCAGTCTTGGTAGTCTGGCTTCAGTCTTGGTAGTCTGACTTCAGTCTTGGTAGTTAGTCTGACTTCAGTCTTGGTAGTCTGACTTCAGTCTTGGTAGTTAGTCTGACTTCAGTCTTGGTAGTTAGTCTGGCTTCAGTCTTGGTAGTCTGGCTTCAGGGACTGGCCACCTTAAATTACCTCACATTTTTTCCACTCTGCAGTGGACTGAAGAAGGCTGCTGAGAGGCCTTAACGTGAGAGTCAGGTATTGTACATGTGTGTGGTGACCAGAACTGGAATCACTATTACATTTGGCTCAATATTTTAGTCTATTACACACCTGGGTGTTACTGGCTGGTGTGGGGGAGGGGTTGGTTGGGGGTGGGGTAAGCCATACATCAACGCCCACACTGTCAATGGGTTGGAAAGAGGCTTACAAGGGTAACCTGATATATATATATATGTGTGTGTGTGTGTGTGTGTGTACTCACCTATTTGTGGTTGCAGGGGTGGATTCACAGCTCCTGGCCCCGCCTCTTCGCTGATTGCTACTAGGTCCTCTCTCTCCCTGCCCCATGAGCTCTATCATACCTCGCCTTAAAACTATGTATGGTTCCTGCCTCCACTACATCCCTTTCTAGGCTATTCCACGGCCTGACTACTCTATGACTGAAGAAATACTTCCTAACATCCCTTTGATTCATCTGAGTCTTCAACTTCCAATTGTGACCTCTTGTGTCTGTGTCCCATCTCTGGAACATCCCGTCTTTGTCCACCTTGTCTATTCCGCGCAGTATTTTATATGTCGTTATCATGTCTTCCCTGACCCTCCTGTCCTCCAGTGTTATCAGGCCGATTTCCCTCAACCTTCGTAGGACAATCCCCGTAGCTCTGGGACTAGTCTTGTTGCAAACCTTTGCACTTTCTCTAATTTCTTGACGTGCTTGACCAGGTGTGGATTCCAAACTGTGTGTGTATGTACTCACCTAGTTGAGGTTGCGGGGGTCGAGTCCGAGCTCCTGGCCCTGCCTCTTCACTGATCGCTACTAGGTCACTCTCCCTGAGCCGTGAGCTTTATCATACCTCTGCTTAAAGCTATGTATGGATCTTGCCTCCACTACATCACTTCCCAAACTATTCCACTTACTGACTACTCTGTGGCTGAAGAAATACTTCCTAACATCCCTGTGATTCATCTGTGTCTTCAGCTTCCAACTGTGTCCCCTTGTTACTGTGTCCAATCTCTGGAACATCCTGTCTTTGTCCACCTTGTCAATTCCTCTCAGTATTGTGTGTGTGTGTGTGTGTGTGTGTGTGTGTGTGTGTGTACTCACCTATATGTGGATAAAGTGATTGAGTCACAGCTCCTGGCCCCGTGTGTATGTGCCCCGTCCATGACCAGGCCTCGTGCTGGATCAGGACTTGATCAACCAGGGTGTTACTGTTGGCCACACGTAAACCAGCGTAGGAACCACATCCCGGTTGGTCAGGTACTGACTTTGGATGTCTCCCCAGCGCCTTCTTGAAGACAGCCAGGGGTCTTGAAGACAGCCAGGGGTCTTGAAGACAGCCAGGGGTCTTGAAGACAGCCAGGGGTCTTGAAGACAGCCAGGGGTCTTGAAGACAGCCAGGGGTCTTGAAGGCAGCCAGGGGTCTTGAAGGCAGCCAGGGGTCTTGAAGACAGCCAGGGGTCTTGAAGACAGCCAGGGGTCTTGAAGACAGCCAGGGGTCTTGAAGACAGCCAGGGGTCTTGAAGACAACCAGAGGTCTATTGGTAATCCCCCTTTTGTATGCCGTGAGGTTGTTGAACAGTCTTGGTCCCCTGACACTTACTGTCTATGTTGCACTGTCTGCCATGTGCAGATTTGTTACCAGTCCCTCTAGGATTCTCCAGGTGTAAATTATGTTTCTTTCTCTCCTATGTTTCAAGGAGTACAGTTGAAAATACTTCAGATGTTCCCAGTAACTAAGATGCTCGACTGACTTTATACCAGCAGTGAAAGTTCTCTGTACTTTCTCCTGATCTGTACTTTCACCTGCCTTGAAAGAGGCTGTTAGAGTACAACAGTATTTCAGCCTAGAGACAACAGGTGACTTAAATAGAATCATCATTGGCTTGGCATCCTTTGTTTTGAAGGTTCTAGTTATCCAGTCTATCATAACACAGCTTCAAGGCTAGGTATGTCAAGGATTACGCAGTTAAAAGGCAGAATCAAGAGCTGTGTCTCAACCCCACCATCCACAATTTGGTTACACAGTCATTGCGTGGGAAACCTTTAAACCCGTAACGTGACTCACGAACTCGTAATGACACGATTGCAAACAAACCATACCACGGGCGGGGATAGAACCCGCGGTCAGAGACTCTCACAACTCCAGACCGTCGCGTTAGCCACTGGACCAGTTAGCCACAATATGATTCGTCCAACTAGGTATATTTCTACACCATAGGAAGGTTAGCATAGGCCACCACTGTGACCACAAATGCAAGTTTTTACAGACAAATCTCCAGCTAGCGTGGCCGTGACGAACTCTAGCTCAAGTCCCCTCAAAGCCGTTAACATGACTCACGAAATCATAATCACACGATTGCAAACAAACCATACCACGGGCGGGAATAGAACCCGCGGTCAGTGTGTCTCAAAACCTTCCTATGGTGTAGAAATATACCTAGTTAGACGAATCTTATTGTAGCTAACTGGTCCAGTGGATAACGCGACGGTCTGGAGTTGAAACACTCTGACCGCGGGTTCTATTCCCACCCGTGGTATGGTTTGTTTTTAAACCCATAAGAGTGAGGAAATGGGAGTGTGTTGATAAATGAAAGTGTAATTATAGCTCCAATTCTTTGGATCAAGAGCCTTTAAAGGGACAGTAACATGACACCAGCACTGCATGGCTTACATCTGCTGACATATCTGATAGCATTGTGCTGTTGTGTTGTGCTGCTGTTGTTACTGCTGTTGTATGATGCTGTTGTTGTTGCTGCTGTTGTATGATGTTGTTGCCTTTGTTGGTGCATGGTGCTGTTGTTGTAGGGTGCTGTTGGTGTATCGTGCTGTTGTAATCTTGTTGCACGGAGCTGTTGTCTCTGTTCTTGCAAGGGGCTGTTGTTGTCTGGTGCTGGGGGCTACTGTTGGCTATTTTGTTTCCTGAAGCTGCGGAAATTATTTTGAAGGTCTTAAAGTCCTGAAATATATACTCCCTGAAGTGGAGGAGATAGAGATACGTGATAATATATATCTGGAAGATGCTTTAGGGTCTGGTGCCAACATACTGGAGTGAGAGATATAATAGGAAGTGTAAAATATATCCAGTGAAAAGCAGGGGCAGCCTGGGTACACTAAGAGAACACTGTATCAACATCCTTCGTCCAAGACTGTTTAACATCTTACCAGAAGATAGCAACACTGCTGGAACAAGTGTACAAGTCTTCAAGAAGAAACACTGCTGGAACAAGTGTACAAGTCTTCAAGAAGAAACACTGCTGGAACAAGTGTAAAAGTCTTCAAGAAGAAACACTGCTGGAACACTGCTGGAACAAGTGTACAAGTCTTCAAGAAGAAACACTGCTGGAACAAGTGTACAAGTCTTCAAGAAGAAACACTGCTGGAACAAGTGTAAAAGTCTTCAAGAAGAAACACTGCTGGAACAAGTGTACAAGTCTTCAAGAAGAAACACTGCTGGAACAAGTGTACAAGTCTTCAAGAAGAAACACTGCTGGAACAAGTGTACAAGTCTTCAAGAAGAAACACTGCTGGAACAAGTGTACAAGTCTTCAAGAAGAAACACTGCTGGAACAGGTGTACAAGTCTTCAAGAAGAAACACTGCTGGAACAAGTGTACAAGTCTTCAAGAAGAAACACTGCTGGAACAAGTGTACAAGTCTTCAAGAACAAACACTGCTGGAACAAGTGTACAAGTCTTCAAGAACAAACACTGCTGGAACAAGTGTACAAGTCTTCAAGAAGAAACACTGCTGGAACAAGTGTACAAGTCTTCAAGAAGAAACACTACTGGAACAAGTGTACAAGTCTTCAAGAAGAAACACTGCTGGAACAAGTGTACAAGTCTTCAAGAAGAAACACTGCTGGAACAAGTGTACAAGTCTTCAAGAAGAAACACTGCTGGAACAAGTGTACAAGTCTTCAAGAAGAAACACTGCTGGAACAAGTGTACAAGTCTCCAAGAAGAAACACTGCTGGAACAAGTGTACAAGTCTTCAAGAACAAACACTACTGGAACAAGTGTACAAGTCTCCAAGAAGAAACACTGCTGGAACAAGTGTACAAGTCTCCAAGAAGAAACACTGCTGGAACAAGTGTACAAGTCTTCAAGAAGAAACTAGACAAGTACGTCCTTCAAGTACCAGATCAACCAGGCTGTGATAGACATGTGGGCCAGTGAACCACCAGCAGCAACAACCTGGTATATCACAGGTGCCTGCAGTGTATCATATTGGGTATGAGAGACCATACATCAGGGTATGTGCCATGGTTATACCCCATGCCCACCAATCTGACGTAAACAGTCAACATTCTCTCATATATTCTCTTACCAGTCTTCTCTCTTATCCAAACCCTGGTCTCACACAGACCCTGGTCTTCTAGTCTCACACAGACCCTGGTCTTCTAGTCTCACACAGACCCTGGTCTTCTAGTCTCACACAGACCCTGGTCTGCTAGCCTCACACAACAGTCTGCCTACAGTAGACCTGGAGAGTATTCCGGGAGTTAACGCCCCCGTGGCCCGGCCCATGACCAGGCTTCGTCGTGGATCAGGACCTGATCAACCAGGTTGCTACTGCTGGACGCACGTAAACCAACGTAGGAACCACAACCCGGCTGGTCAGGTACTGACTTCAGGTGTCTGTCCAGCTCCTTCTCGAAGACAACCAGTTGTCTTGTAGACAACCAGGAGCCTTGACAACCAGGAGTCTTGACAACCAGGGGTCTTGTAGACAACCAGGAGTCTTGACAACCAGGGGTCTTGTAGACAACCAGGAGCCTTGACAACCAGGAGTCTTGACAACCAGGGGTCTTGTAGACAACCAGGAGTCTTGACAACCAGGGGTCTTGTAGACAACCAGGAGTCTTGACAACCAGGGGTCTTGTAGACAACCAGGAGTCTTGACAACCAGGGGTCTTGTAGACAACCAGGAGTCTTGACAACCAGGGGTCTTGTAGACAACCAGGAGTCTTGACAACCAGGGGTCTTGTAGACAACCAGGAGTCTTGACAACCAGGGGTCTTGTAGACAACCAGGAGTCTTGACAACCAGGGGTCTTGACAACCAGGGGTCTTGTAGACAACCAGGAGTCTTGACAACCAGGGGTCTTGTAGACAACCAGGAGTCTTGACAACCAGGGGTCTTGAAGACAACCAGGAGCCTTGACAACCAGGAGTCTTGACAACCAGGGGTCTTGTAGACAACCAGGAGTCTTGACAACCAGGGGTCTTGTAGACAACCAGGAGTCTTGACAACCAGGGGTCTTGAAGACAACCAGGAGTCGACAACCAGGGGTCTTGAACACAACCAGGAGTCTTGACAACCAGGGGTCTTGAAGACAACCAGGAGCCTTGACAACCAGGAGTCTTGACAACCAGGGGTCTTGTAGACAACCAGGGGTCTTGTAGACAACCAGGGGTCTTGTAGACAACCAGGGGTCTTGAAGACAACCAGGGGTCTTGTAGACAACCAGGGGTCTTGACAACCAGGGGTCTTGTAGACAACCAGGAGTCTTGACAACCAGGGGTCTTGAAAATCAGGAGTCTTGACAACCAGGGGTCTTGAAGACAACCAGGAGTCTTGTAGACAACTAGGGGTCTTGAAGACAGCCAGGGGTCTATTGGTAATTCCCCTTATGGGTTGTGGGAGGCTTTTGAACAGTCTTGGGCTCCAGACACTTACTGTGTTTTCTCTTAGTGTACCAATGGCGCCTCTGCTTTTCACTGGGGGTATTTTGCATCTCCTGCCAAGTCTGTTGCTTTCGTAGGAAGTGATTTCTGTGAGCAGATTAGGAACCAGTCCCTCCAGGATCTTCCAGGTGTAGATTATGATGTCTCTCTGTCGCCTGCGGTCCAGTGAGTACAAGTCAAGTGTTTCCAAGTGTTCCCAGTAGTTAAGGTGCTTGACATAACTTATACGTGCAGTAAAGGTTCTCTGTACATTCTCTAGATCTGCAATTTCACCTGCTTTGTATGGAGATGTTAATGTACAGCAGTATTCCAGCCTAGAGAGAACAAGTGATTTAAAAAGGATCATCATTGGCTTGGCATCTCTTGTCTTGAATGTTCTCATTATCCATCCTATCAATTTCCTCGCAGTTGTGATCGTGGCACTGTTGTGATCCTGGAAGGTGAGATCCTCAGACATTACCACACCCAGGTCCTTCACATTACTTTTCCGCTCTATTGTGTGATTAGAGTTTGTAGCTTACTCAGTCCTAGTTATTATTTCCTGCAGTTTTCCATAACGGAGTAGTTGGAATTTGTCTTCATTGAACATCATATTGTTCTCTGTTGACCATTGGAAAACTTGGTTTAAATCGTCTTGGAGGTTAACTGCACTCTCTAGAAAGACGTAGAATCAGGGGGGATATGATTGAGGTTTATAAGTGGAAGACAGGAATAAATAAAGGGGATGTAAATAGTGTGCTGAAAATATCTAGCCTAGACAGGACTCGCAGCAATGGTTTTAAGTTGGAAAAATTCAGATTCAGGAAGGATATAGGAAAGTACTGGTTTGGTAATAGAGTTGTGGATGAGTGGAACAAACTCCCAAGTACCGTTATAGAGGCCAGAACGTTGTGTAGCTTTAAAAATAGGTTGGATAAATACATGAGTAGATGTGGGTGGGTGTGAGTTAGACCTGATAGCTTGTGCTAACAGGTCGGTTGCCGTGTTCCTCCCTTAAGTCAGTGTGACCTGACCTGACTAGGTTGGGTGCATTGGCTTAAGCCGGTAGGGACTTGGACCTGCCTCGCATGGGCCAGTAGGCCTTCTGCAGTGTTCCTTCGTTCTTATGTTCTTATGTTCTTATGTCATAGTGGTCCAGTAGTTGTGAGAGGCAGGAGTGACCATCCAAGACCATGTCATAGTGATCCAGTAGTTGTGAGAGGCAGGAGTGACCATCCAAGACCATGTCATAGTGGTCCATAAGTTGTGAGAGGCAGGATGACCATCCAAGACCATGTCATAGTGGTCCAGTAGTTGTGAGAGGCAGGAGTGACCATCCAAGACCATGTTCATAGTGGTCCAGTAGTTGTGAGAGGCAGGAGTGACCATCCAAGACCATGTCATAGTGGTCCAGTAGTTGTGAGAGGCAGTAGTGACCATCCAAGACCATGTCATAGTGGTCCAGTAGTTGTGAGAGGCAGGAGTGACCATCCAAGACCATGTCATAGTGGTCCAGTAGTTGTGAGAGGCAGGAGTGACCATCCAAGACCATGTCATAGTGATCCAGTAGTTGTGAGAGGCAGGAGTGGACCATCCAAGACCATGTCATAGTGGTTCCAGTAGTTGTGAGAGGCAGGAGTGACCATCCAAGACCATGTCATAGGGTCCAGTAGTTGTGAGAGCAGGAGTGACCATCCAAGACCATGTCATAGTGGTCCAGTAGTTGTGAGAGGCAGGAGTGACCATCCAAGACATGTCATAGTGGTCCAGTAGTTGTGAGAGGCAGTAGTGACCATCCAAGACCATGTCATAGTGGTCCAGTAGTTTGTGAGAGGCAGGACTGACCATCCAAGACCATGTCATAGTGGTCCAGTAGTTGTGAGAGGCAGTAGTGACCATCCAAGACCATGTCATAGTGGTCCAGTAGTTGTGAGGGGCAGGAGTGACCATCCAAGACCATGTCATAGTGGTCCAGTAGTTTGAGAGCAGGACTGACCATCCAAGACCATGTCATAGTGGTCCAGTAGTTGTGAGAGGCAGGAGTGACCATCCAAGACCATGTCATAGTGGTCCAGTAGTTGTGAGAGGCAGTAGTGACCATCCAAGACCATGTCATAGTGGTCCAGTAGTTGTGAGAGGCAGTAGTGACCATCCAAGACCATGTCATAGTGGTCCAGTAGTTGTGAGAGGCAGGACTGACCATCCAAGACCATGTCATAGTGGTCCAGTAGTTGTGAGAGGCAGGAGTGACCATCCAAGACCATGTCATAGTGGTCCAGTAGTTGTGAGAGGCAGGAGTGACCATCCAAGACCATGTCATAGTGGTTCCAGTAGTTGTGAGAGGCAGTAGTGACCATCCAAGACCATGTCATAGTGGTCCAGTAGTTGTGAGAGGCAGGACTGACCATCCAAGACCATGTCATAGTGGTCCAGTAGTTGTGAGAGGCAGGAGTGACCATCCAAGACCATGTCATAGTGATCCAGTAGTTGTGAGAGGCAGGAGTGACCATCCAAGACCATGTCATAGTGGTCCAGTAGTTGTGAGAGGCAGGAGTGACCATCCAAGACCATGTCATAGTGGTCCAGTAGTTGTGAGAGGCAGGAGTGACCATCCAAGACCATGTCATAGTGGTCCAGTAGTTGTGAGAGGCAGGAGTGACCATCCAAGACCATGTCATAGTGGTCCAGTAGTTGTGAGAGGCAGTAGTGACCATCCAAGACCATGTCATAGTGGTCCAGTAGTTGTGAGAGGCAGGACTGACCATCCAAGACCATGTCATAGTGGTCCAGTAGTTGTGAGAGGCAGGAGTGACCATCCAAGACCATGTCATAGTGATCCAGTAGTTGTGAGAGGCAGGAGTGACCATCCAAGACCATGTCATAGTGGTACAGTGTACCGTGGCTAGGTACAGTGTACCGTGGCTAGGTACAGTGTACCGTGGCTAGGTACAGTGTACCGTGGCCAGGTACAGTGTACCGTGGCCATGGTACAGTGTACCGTGGCTAGGTACAGTGTACCGTGGCTAGGTACAGTGTACCGTGGCTAGGTACAGTGTACCGTGGCCAGGTACAGTGTACCGTGGCCAGGTACAGTGTACCGTGGCTAGGTACAGTGTACCGTGGCCAGGTACAGTGTACCGTGGCTAGGTACAGTGTACCGTGGCCAGGTACAGTGTTACCGTGGCCAGGTACAGTGTACCGTGGCTAGGTACAGTGTACCGTGGCTAGGTACAGTGTACCGTGGCTAGGTACAGTGTACCGTGGCCAGGTACAGTGTACCGTGGCCAGGTACAGTGTACCGTGGCTAGGTACAGTGTACCGTGGCCAGGTACAGTGTACCGTGGCTAGGTACAGTGTACCGTGGCCAGGTACAGTGTACCGTGGCCTAGGTACAGTGTACCGTGGCCGGGTACAGTGTACCGTGGCGGGTTTACAGTGTACCGTGGCCAGGTACAGTGTACCGTGGCCGGGTACAGTGTACCGTGGCCAGGTACAGTGTACCGTGGCCAGGTACAGTGTACCGTGGCCAGGTACAGTGTACCGTGGCCGGGTACAGTGTACCGTGGCCAGGTACAGTGTACCGTGGCCGGGTACAGTGTACCGTGGCCAGGTACAGTTTTACCGTGGCCAGGTACAGTGTACCGTGGCCAGGTACAGTGTACCGTGGCCGGGTACAGTGTACCGTGGCTAGGTACAGTGTACCGTGGCCAGGTACAGTGTACCGTGGCCAGGTACAGTGTACCGTGGCCAGGTACAGTGTACCGTGTCCAGGACAGTGTACCGTGGCCAGGTACAGTGTACCGTGGCCGGGTACAGTGTACCGTGGCCGGGTACAGTGTACCTTTGGCTAGGTACAGTGTACCGTGGCCAGGTACATGTGTACCGTGTCCAGGTACAGTGTACCGTGGCCAGGTACAGTGTACCGTGTCCAGGTTACAGTGTACCGTGGCCAGGTACAGTGTACCGTAGCCAGGTACAGTGTACCGTGGCCAGGTACAGTGTACCGTGGCCAGGTACAGTGTACCGTAGCCAGGTACAGTGTACCGTGGCCAGGTACAGTGTACCGTAGCCAGGTACAGTGTACCGTGGCCAGGTACAGTGTACCGTGGCCAGGTACAGTGTACCGTAGCCAGGTACAGTGTACCGTGGCCAGGTACATAGGGTCGACCTGGTGGAGGATCCAGCAACAGTAACAATAGAAGTAACAGTAGTAACAGCAGCAGCATCAGAGCTAGTTGTAACAGCAGCGGCAACAGTAATAACAGCAACAGCAGCAACAACAACAGTAGCAGCAGCAGAGGCAGCAGCAACAACAGCATCAATAGTAACAGCAGAGGCAGCACTGGCAGCAGCAGCAGCAGCAGCAGAGACAGCAGCAGCAGCAGACAGCCAAAGCAGCAGAGACAGCAGCAGCAGCAACAGTAGCAGAGGCAGCACTAACAGCAGCAGCAACAGAGACAGCCAAAGCAGCAGAGACAGCAGCAACAGTAACAGCAGAGGCAGCACTAACAGCAGCAGCAGCAGCAGCAGACAGCCAAAGCAGCAGAGACAGCAGCAACAGTAGCAGAGGCAGCACTAACAGCAGCAGCAGAGACAGCCAAAGCAGCAGCAACAGTAACAGCAGAGGCAGCAGTAACAGCAGCAGCAGCAGACACAGCCAAAGCAGCAGAGACAGCAGCAACAGTAACAGCAGAGGCAGCACTAACAGCAGCAGCAGCAGTAGACACAGCAGCAACATACCAAGGTTGGTCTCAGATTATTAAAGGTATAACATTCCTCAAGTAGGAAGATACTTGGACTGTTTTTCTATTCTTGCCTCGAGATGCTCTCTCTCTCTCTCTCTCTCTCTCTCTCTCTCTCTCTCTCTCTCTCTCTCTCTCTCTCTCTCTCTCTCTCTCTCTCTCTCTCTCTCTCTCTCTCTCTTGGGTATATCCCAGGTGTCCCAAAAACTAAGCTGAATTGTTCAATGTTCATTGGAAACCTGCTAAATGTTTTGCACTCTGACAGGATTGTTGATTCTGTATCAACACATGACAGGTGTATCCCCTGAATCAAGGCCCTTTACCAGAATCAAGGTCCTTGAAAGGGGTGCTACAAACGATTCCTTGCAATATACAGTAAAGCAATATTGATGTGAGACTGTGCAGAGTCTTAAGAAATCGTGAAATTCTACTGAGATCGGTGTGTGGGGCCCACAACGTGGGAAGATGGGGGCCCACAGTGCCCCCACAGCGTGGGGGCACTGTCTGTATTGCATTTATCTCAGTTCTGGGACTAGTCTTGTTGCAAACCTTGAGATTCTTTGTGTTTTATTGAAAACTGAATTATACAGGTAGACAACCATCCTGGGAGGTACTACCATCCTGTTAGTGTGTAACATTATACAGGTAGACAACCATTCCGGGAGGTACTACCACCCTGTTACAGTGTTTAACATTATACAGGTAGACAACCATCCTGGGAGGTACTACCATCCTGTTACAGTGTGTAACATTATACAGGTAGACAACCATCCTGGGAGGTACTACCATCCTGTTACAGTGTGTAACATTATACAGGTAGACAACCATCCTGGGAGGTACTACCATCCTGTTACAGTGTTTTAACATTATACGGTAGACAACCATCCTGGGAGGTCTACCATCCTGTTACAGGGGTGAAAATTATACAGGTAGACAACCATCCTGGGAGGTACTACCATCCTGTTACAGTGTGTAACATTATACAGGTAGACAACCATCCTGGGAGGTACTACCATCCTGTTACAGTGTGTAACATTATACAGGTAGACAACCATCCTGGGGGTACTCCCAATCCTGTTAGTGTGTAACATTATACAGGTAGACAACCATCCTGGGAGGTACTACCATCCTGTTACAGTGTGTAAACATTATGCAGGTAGACAACCACCTGGAGGTACTACCATCCTTTTACATGTGTAACATTATGCAGGTAGACAACCATCCTGGGAGGTACTACCATCCTGTTACAGTGTGTAACATTATGCAGGTAGACAACCATCCTGGGAGGTACTACCATCCTGTTACTGTGTGTAACATTATGCGGGTTTAGACAACCATCCTGGGAGGTACTACCATCCTGTTACAGTGTGTAACATTATGCAGGTAGACAACCATCCTGGGAGGTACTACCATCCTGTTACAGTGTGTAACATTATGCAGGTAGACAACCATCCTGGGAGGTACCTACCATCCTGTTACAGTGTGTAACATTATGCAGGTAGACAACCATCCTGGGAGGTACTACCATCCTGTTACAGTGTGTAACATTATGCAGGTAGACAACCATCCTGGGAGGTACTACCATCCTGTTACAGTGTGTAACATTATACAGGTAGACAACCATCCTGGGAGGTACTACCATCCTTTTTACAGTGTGTAACATTATGCAGGTAGACAACCATCCGGGAGGTACTACCATCCTTTTACAGTGTGTAACATTATACAGGTAGACAACCATCCTGGGAGGTACTACCATCCTGTTACAGTGTGTAACATTATACAGGTAGACAACAACCATCCTGGGAGGTACTACCATCCTGTTACAGTGTAGCATTATACAAGTAGACAACCATCCTGGGAGGTACTACCATCCTGTTACAGTGTGTAACATTATACAGGTAGACAACAACCATCCTGGGAGGTACTACCATCCTGTTACAGTGTAGCATTATACAGGTAGACAACCATCCTGGGAGGTACTACCATCCTGTTACAGTGTGTAACATTATACAGGTAGACAACAACCATCCTGGGAGGTACTACCATCCTGTTACAGTGTGTAACATTATACAGGTAGACAACAACCATCCTGGGAGGTACTACCATCCTGTTACAGTGTGTAACATTATACAGGTAGACAACCATCCTGGGAGGTACTACCATCCTGTTAGTGTGTAACATTATACAGGTAGACAACCATCCTGGGAGGTACTACCATCCTGTTACAGTGTGTAACATTATACAGGTAGACAACCATCCTGGGAGGTACTACCATCCTGTTACAGTGTGTAACATTATACAGGTAGACAACCATCCTGGGAGGTACTATCATCCTGTTAGTGTGTAACATTATACAGGTAGACAACAACCATTCTGGGAGGTACTACCATCCTGTTACAGTGTGTAACATTGTACAGGTAGACAACCATCCTGGGAGGTACTACCATCCTGTTACAGTGTGTAACATTATACAGGTAGACAACCATCCTGGGAGGTACTACCATCCTGTTATACAGATTTAAACGGTAACCTGTTAAATGTTTGGCACTCTGACAGCGCTGCTGACCTTTTATCTGCTTCACATGTAAGATGTCAGCTGGTATATACATCAGTGTGTATGCAATGAGGTATATACATCTCTGTGTATATTTGCTGAGGTCATAGAAGGTAGTAGAGATGGAGGGGAGGATAGATGGCCATATCCTGGTTGGCTCTGAAGAGTAAAAGCGTGAGTAATGCCACTTAGTGTGTGGAATGTTAGGTATGATGGGAGGTGTTTGTGGGGTGTTTGTGGGGTGTTTGTGAGGTGTTTGTGGGGTGTTTGTGGGGTGTTTGTGAGGGTGTTTGTGGGGTGTTTGTGGGGTGTTTGTGAGGTGTTTGTGAGGGTTTGTGGGGTGTTTTTTGGGGTTTGTGAGGTGTTTGTGGGGTGTTTGTGGGGTGTTTGTGGGGTGTTTTTGTGAGTTTTGTGGGGTGTTTGTGAGGGTTTGTTGGGGTGTTGTGGGGTGTTTGTGGGGTGTTGTGAGGTGTTTGTGGGGTGTTTGTGAGGTGTTTGTGGGTGTTTTTGGGGTGTTTGTGAGGTGTTTGTGAGGTTTGTGGGGTGTTTTGTGAGGTGTTTTGTGGGGTGTTTGTGAGGTGTTTGTGAGGTGTTTGTGGGGTTTGTGAGGTGTTTGTGGGGTGTTTGTGGGGTGTTTGTGGTGTTTGTGAGGTGTTTGTGGGGTGTTTTGTGGGGTGTTTGTGAGGTGTTTGTGGGGTGTTTGTGAGGTGTTTGTGGGGTGTTTGTGGGGTGTTTGTGGGGTGTTTGTGAGGTGTTTGTGGGGTGTTTGTGGGATGTTTGTGGGGTGTTTGTGGGGTGTTTGTGAGGTGTTTGTGGAGTGTTTGAGAGGTGTTTGTGGGATGTTCCTCAGGTGTTTGTGGGATGTTCCTCAGGTGTGTGTGTGTTTGCAACAGATATACAGAGCCTGGAAATGGAGGTAAGGTGAGGAGTTTTGATCCGAGGAAGGAGAGAAGGTACCTTGGGATCGCTGGGGAAGGTCCTGGAGGTGCTTGTCTTAAGTAGGTAATGGGTCACCTAAACAAGGGTTGCAAGGTGATTAAGGCCAACCAGGTGCTTGTCGGGTCATTAGTGACCTTCATGGATGAGTGCACGCATGCACACACACACACACACACACACACACACACACACACACACACACACACACACACACACACACACCAGGGCAAGGAGCTGAGTCTCGACCCCTGCAACCACAATTAGGTGAGTACACACACACACACACACACAACACAGGTTTGGTATACAAATGCAGACCCAATAATAGATAAATGTGAGGAGTGGCATGAAAGAATCAAGGAGACTAACCCAGACATTATAGAACTCACAGAAACAAAACTCACCAGGATGATAACAGATGCAATCTTTCCACCCAGATATCAGATCCTGAGGAAAGATACAGGGAGCAGAGGGAGAGGAGGAGTTGTGCTGCTCATTAAAAACCAGTGGGGATTTGAGAAAATGGATGGAATGGGTGAAAGGGACTACATAGTAGGAATAGTCCAGTCTGGGGACCATAAGGTGGTAATTACAGTGATGTACAACCCACCACAGAACAGCAGGAGGCCAAGAGAAGAATATGAAGAGAACAACAGAGCAATGGTAGACACAGCAGCTGAGGTGGCCAGAAGAGCTCACAATGGTAGAGCAAAGTTACTAGTTATGGGGGGTTTTAATCACAAGGAAATTCATCGGGAAGACGTGGAACCCCATGGAGGCCTCGATATATGGAGAGCCAAGATGATGGATGTGGTACTGGAACACCTCATACATCAACATGTTAGGGACACTACCAGAGAGAGAGGTGAGGATGAACCAGCAAGACTGGATCTAGCATTCACCTTGAGTAGCTCGGACATCGACGACATCATGTACGGAAGGCCCCTCAGAGCTGTGATCACATGATTCTGAGCTTTGAATACACAGTAGTTACAAGTGGAGAGGGTAGCAGGAATAGGACTGAAGAAACCTAAATACGAAAAGGGGGACTGCACAGGCATGAGGAACTTCCTGCAGGAGGTAAAGTGGGAAAGAGAATTGGCAGTAAAACCAGTAAAAGAAATGGACTGTGACAACAAAGTGCAAAGAGGCAGAGGAGAGGTTTGTTCCAAGGGCAACAGAAATAATGGGAAGACCAGAGCGAGTCCTTGGTTCGCCCAGAAGTGTAGAGAGGCAAAAACTAAGTGCACCGGAGAATGAAAAAAGAACAGAAGACAAAGGACCCAGGAAAATAAAGAGATTAGTTGAAGAGCCAGACGAGAGTATACACAGATAAGGACGGAGGCCCACAGACAGTAAGAAAACGACATAGCATCGAGAGTCAAGTCTGACCCGAAGATGTTGTACAGCCACATCAGGAGGAAGACAGCAGTCAAGGACCAGGTAATCAGTCTGAGGAAAGAAGGTGACCAAGAAGTATGTGAGGAGCTCAACGTGAGATTTAAGGAAGTATTTACAGTGGAGACAGAAAGGTCTCCAGGAAGTCAGACCAGTGAGGTACACCAACAAGTGTTGGATGAAGTACAACCGAGGAGGAACCATACATAGTTTTAAGACGAGGTATGATAAAGCTCATGGAGCAGGGAGAGGACCTAGTAGCGATCAGTGAAGAGGCGGGGCCAGGAGATACGAATCGACACCTGCAACCACAACCAGGTGAGGACACACACACAAAATGGTATATTATACAACGAGAGGTTAAGGAAAATGAGCCTGACGACACTGCAGGAGAGATAATGGGGGGGACATGATAATGACGTATAAAATACCGAAAGGAATTGACCAGGTGGATAGTGACAGAATGTTTCAGAGCTGTGACACAGCAACAAGGGGGGACAGCAGCAAGGGGACACAGCAGCAAGGGGACACAGCAACAAGAGGACACAGCAACAAGGGGACACAGCAACAAGACACAGCAACAAGGGGACACAGCAGCAAGAGGACACAGCAACAAGGGGACACAGCAGCAAGAGGACACAGCAACAAGACACAGCAACAAGGGGACACAGCAGCAAGAGGACACAGCAACAAGGGGACACAGCAGCAAGAGGACACAGCAACAAGAGGACACAGCAGCAAGAGGACACAGCAACAAGAGGACACAGCAACAAGTGGACACAGCAACAAGTGGACACAGCAACAAGTGGACACAGCAACAAGTGGACACAGCAACAAGAGGACACAGCAACAAGAGGACACAGCAGCAAGAGGACACAGCAACAAGAGGACACAGCAACAAGAGGACACAGCAACAAGAGGACACAGCAACAAGAGGACACAGCAACAAGTGGACACAGCAACAAGTGGACACAGCAACAAGTGGACACAGCAACAAGAGGACACAGCAACAAGAGGACACAGCAACAAGTGGACACAGCAACAAGAGGACACAGCAACAAGTGGACACAGCAACAAGAGGACACAGCAACAAGAGGACACAGCAGCAAGAGGACACAGCAACAAGAGGACACAGCAACAAGAGGACACAGCAACAAGAGGACACAGCAACAAGAGGACACAGCAACAAGTGGACACAGCAACAAGAGGACACAGCAACAAGTGGACACAATTGGAAGTTGAAGACTCAGATGAGTCAGAGAGAGATGTCAGGAAGTATTTCTTCAGTCACAGAGTTGTCAGGAAGTGGAATAGTCTAGCAAGTGATGTAGTGGAGGCAGGAACCATACATAGCTTTAAGACGAGGTATGACAAAGCTCATGGAGCAGGGAGACAGTGGACCTAGTAGAGAACAGTATATGTATGTATGTGTGTGTGTGTGTGTGTGTGTGTGTGTGTGTGTGTCCTTATCACACCATCATTCCTTTATCAGTGAATCACAATAGTCTTACCAATTTACATTCCTTATCTCTCTCTCTCTTCTCTTCCTCTTCTTCCTCCATCTCAGCTTCAATAAAGATTGTAAATTTTTCCCTTCATAGCTCGAAACTAATTCCAACCTTTCATCAAGAACTGCAAGAAGCCCCTATCACGTATCTTCAGCATTCTATGGAGAGGGAACATGGACACAGGGGTCGTCCCACACTCACTAAAAACAACAGACATAGACCCATTATACAAAGTTGGCAGTAAAGCAATTGCAAAGAACTGCAGACCGATAGCACTAACATCCCATGTCATAAAAATCTTTGAAAGGATTCTAAGAAGCAAGATCGCCAACCATCTAGATACCCATCAGTTACACAACCCAGGGCAACTTGGGCCGCTTCTGCCTGTCCCAACTACTGGACCACTATGACATGGTCTTGGATGGTCACTCCTGCCTCTCACAACTACTGAACCACTATAACATGGTCTTGGATGGTCACTCCTGCCTCTCACAACTACTGGACCACTATGACAAGGTCCTGGATGTCCTAGAGGATAAACAAAACACAGATGTAGTATACACAGACTTTGTGAAAGCCTCGACAAGTGTGACCATGGTGTAATAGCACACAAAATGTGTGATAAAGGAATAACAGGAAAAGTTGGTAGATGGATCTATAACTTCCTGACAAATACAACAGAGTAGTAAATAAAGTCTGAGGCGGCTACGGTGAAAATCTCTGTTCCACAAGGTACAGTACTGGCTACCAGTGTTCCACAAGGTACAGTACTGGCTACCAGTGTTCCACAAGGTACAGTACTGGCTACCAGTGTTCCACAAGGTACAGTACTGGCTCCCAGTGTTCCACAAGGTACAGTACTGGCTACCAGTGTTCCACAAGGTACAGTACTGGCTACCAGTGTTCCACAAGGTACAGTACTGGCTACCAGTGTTCTACAAGGTACAGTACTGGCTACCAGTGTTCCACAAGGTGCAGTACTGGCTACCAGTGTTCCACAAGGTACAGTACTGGCTACCAATGTTCCACAAGGTACAGTACTGGCTACCAGTGTTCCACAAGGTACAGTACTGGCTACCAGTGTTCCACAAGGCACAGTACAGGCTACCAGTGTTCCACAAGGCACAGTACTGGCTACCAGTGTTCCACAAGGCACAGTACTGGCTCTCATCCTGTTCTTCATCCCCATATCTGACATAGACAAGGATGTAAGACACAGGACCGTGTCTTCCTTTGCAGATGACACCCGAATTTGCATGACAGTGACGTCCACTGCAGACACTGCAAGACTCCACGTGGACATCAACCAAATCTTTCAATGGGCTGCAGAAAGCACTATGAAGTTCAACGAAGAGAAATTTCAATTCCGATTATTCCCTGGCTGCCTTCAAGAGAGAGCTGGACAGATACCTAAAGTCAGTGCCGGATCAGCCGGGCTGTGGCTCGTACGTCGGACTGCGTGCGGCCAGCAGTAACAGCCTAGTTGATCAGGCCCTGATCCATCGGGAGGCCTGGTCATGGACCGGGCCGCGGGGGCGTTGATCCCCGGAATAACCTCCAGGTAATCCAGGTATGGAAAACATGAGGAAATTAAAACTATATCGGAGTATAAAACAAATTCCAACCAGACAATAGAGCGAAAAACTAATGTAAAAGACCTGGGAGTGATAATGTCACCTTCAAGGACCATAACATTGTATCAATCTCATCTGCTAGAAAAATGACAGGATGGATAATGACAACCTTCAAAACTAGGGATGCCAAGCCCATGATGACACTCTTCAGGTCACTTGTTCTATCTAGGCTGGAATATTGCTGCACACTAACAGCACCTTTCAAGGCAGGTGAAATTGCCGACCTAGAAAATGTACACAGAACCTTCGCGATACACATAACGGAGATAAAACACCTCAATTACTGGGAACGCTTGAAATTCCTCAACCTGTACTCCCTGGAATGCAGGCGGGAGAGATACATGATTATATACACTTGGAAGATCCTAGAGGGATTAGTACCAAACTTACACGCGAAAATCACTTCCTATGAAATCAGAAGACTTGGCAGACGATGCACCATCCCCCCAATGAAAATCAGGGGTGTCACTAGCACGTTAAGAGACAACACAACAAGTGTCAGGGGCCCAAGACTGTTCAACTGCCTCTCAGCATACATAAGGGGGATTACCAATAGACCTGTGGCTGTCTTCAAGGCTCCTGGTTGTCTTCAAGACCCCTGACTGTCTTCAAGACCCCTGGTTGTCTTCAAGACCCCTGGTTGTCTTCAAGACCCCTGGTTGTCTTCAAGACCCCTGGTTGTCTTCAAGACCCCTGGTTGTCTTCAAGACCCCTGGCTGTCTTCAAGACTCCTGGTTGTCTTCAAGACTCCTGGCTGTCTTTAAGACCCCTGGCTGTCTTCAAGATCCCTGGCTGTCTTTAAGACCCCTGGCTGTCTTCAAGATCCCTGGCTGTCTTCAAGACCCCTGGCTGTCAAGACCCCTGGTTGTCTTCAAGACCCCTGGTTGTCTTCAAGACCCCTGGTTGTCTTCAAGACCCCTGGTTGTCTTCAAGACCCCTGGTTGTCTTCAAGACCCCTGGTTGTCTTCAAGACCCCTGGCTGTCTTCAAGACCCCTGGCTGTCTTCAAGACCCCTGGCTGTCTTCAAGACCCCTGGTTGTCTTCAAGACCCCTGGCTGTCTTCAAGACCCCTGGTTGTCTTCAAGACCCCTGGTTGTCTTCAAGACCCCTGGCTGTCTTCAAGACCCCTGGCTGTCTTCAAGACCCCTGGTTGTCTTCAAGACCCCTGGCTGTCTTCAAGACCCCTGGCTGTCTTCAAGACCCCTATCTTCAAGAAAACACTGAACAGGCACCTAAAGTCAGTACCTGACCAGCCAGGCTATGGTTCGTTCATCGGTTTACGTGCGGTCAACAGTAACATCCTGGTTGATCAGGTCCTCATCCACCATGAGCCTGGTCACAGACCGGGCCGCGGGGCGTTGACCCCCGCCTGTGGCTGAGGTTTCAAGAGCAGTTCGTGGAAATCTTCCCATGTTCAACGTACACCATAGATGAAAGTTTGATTCCTATCTCAAGAATCATTTCCTAGTTAACACTTATAATATTTTTTTTATTATTGTGTTAGGATATTAGTAAAGAATCATCTGCGAAACGTAAATTTATTAGGTACCATCATATCTATGAGGTGAATCAGCCAGTGAAGGTTGAACCCGTTCTGGAGAGGCATTTCCAAGGTGTTTAATGAGGGATGCTGGGCACAGATATCATCCCAGAGATAAAAACTGTCAGCACTATCATCCCACAGTTATTAAGAACCACTGGCTTCCTCAGTCAAGTACAGACAAGAAAGAATTTTGAGGTTATCAGTCCCTCGGAGTCGATGTTGTCAATCCATCAATCTTGTTCAGGATTGATGGACTGATAACATCTACGCCAGGCTGAGGGATTGATTACCTCAGATTCCCGTTTTCTCTGTACTTGACTGAGGAAGTCAGTGGTTGACGTAACGTTTACACAGTGGAGATACCACGGGCGGGGATAGAACCCGCGGTCAGAGACTCACACAACTCCAGACCGTCGCGTTAGCCACTGGGCCAGCTAGCCACAATAAGATTCATCCAACTAGGTATATTTCTACACCATAGGAAGGTTAGCATAGGCCACCACTGTGACCACAAATGCAAGTTTTTACAGACGACTCTCCAGCTAGCGTGGCCGTGACGAACTCTAGCTCAAGTCCCCTCAAAGCCGTTAACATGACTCACGAAATCGTAATGACACGATTGCAAACAAACCATACCACGGGTGCGGATAGAACCCGCGGTCAGTGTGTCTCAAAACCTTCCTATGGTGTAGAAATATACCTAGTTGTGAGACTGACCGCGGGTTCTATCCCCACCCGTGGTATGGTTTGTTTGCAATCGTGTCATTACGATTTCGTGAGTTAGGTATACCTAATGTAGATGTTATTGATTCAAACGTAGATGTTAGGGAACTTCAGGAGGACTTAAACAAACTCTATTCTTGGTCAGAAAAGTGGCAGATGCAGTTCAATGTAGATAAGTGCAAGGTTCTGAAGCTTGGGAGTGCCCATAACCCTAGTACTTATAAATTAAATGATGTAGAACTTAGCCATACAGATTGCGAAAAGGACTTGGGGGTTATGGTAAGCAGCAACCTTAAACCAAGACAGCAATGCCTAAGCGTACGTAATAAGGCAAATAGATTACTGGGATTTATATCAAGAAGTGTAAGCAACAGAAGTCCAGAGGTCATACTGCAGCTTTATACATCATTAGTAAGGCCTCACCTAGATTATGTAGCTCAATTCTGGTCTCCGTATTACAAAATGGACATAAATTCGTTAGAAAACATTCAGCGTAGGATGACTAAATTAATACATAGCATCAGAAATCTTCCTTATGAAGAAAGATTGAAGACTCTTAAGTTACATTCACTTGTTAGACGAAGAATGAGGGGAGACCTGATCGAAGTGTATAAGTGGAAGATAGGTATTAATAAAGGGGATATTAATAAGGTCTTGAGGATGTCTCTCCAAGAGAGAACCCGCAGTAATGGATTTAAATTAGATAAGTTTAGATTTAGAAAGGACATAGGAAAGTATTGGTTTGGAAATAGGGTAGTTGATGAGTGGAACAGTCTACCTAGTTGGGTTATTGAGGCTAGGACTTTGGGTAGTTTCAAATCTAGGTTGGATAAGTACATGAGTGGGAGGGGTTGGATTTGAGTGGGACTTGCACATCAGAGCTTATTTCTTGGGTAGCATTGAAAATTGGGTTGGGTAAATGTTTTGTTAGTGGGATGAATTGTAAAGGACCTGCCTAGTATGGGCCAGCAGGCCTCCTGCAGTGTTCCTCCTTTCTTATGTTCTTATGTTAATGTGTAGAAGGTATTTCTTCAGGGATACCCTCTGTAAAGATGCCCCTGCAGGGATACTTAGTGTGTAAAAGGCGCCCCTCAGGGATACCTAGTGTGTAAAAGGTGTCCCTGCTGGGATACCTAGTGTGTAAAGGATGTCCCTGCTGGGATACCTAGTGTGTAAAGGATGTCCCTGCTGGGATACCTAGTGTGTAAAGGATGTCCCTGCTGGGATACCTAGTGTGTAAAGGATGTCCCTGCTGGGATACCTAGTGTGTAAAGGATGTCCCTGCTGGGATACCTAGTGTGTAAAAGTTGTCCCTGCAGGGATACCTAGTGTGTAAAAGTTGTCCCTGCAGGGATACCTAGTGTGTAAAGGATGTCCCTGCAGGGATACCTAGTGTGTAAAAGGTGCCCCTCAGGGATACCTAGTGAGTAAAATATGTCCCTGCGGGGATACCTAGTGTGTAAAGGATGTCCCTGCAGGGATACCTAGTGTAAAAAGGTACCCATTCATAGATACCTAGAGTGTAAATTGTATCCCTTCAGGGATACCCGATAATGTGTACCTGCTAGAAATTAACACTGTCTTCATTCCTTTCAGGAGGGAGAGTTGACAGCACCCAGATGTTCACTGTTCACCAGGTAAGGCAGATAGATAGATAGATAGAAGGCAGAGAGACAGACATACTCCATCACATATCCTTGTCCGGATATATTTCACTCTTACAGTGGTATGTTGGTGGTAGTGTCAGGGGCCCAAGACTGTTCAGCTGCCTCCCAGCATACATAAGGGGGATTACCAATAGACCCCTGGCTGTCTTCAAGACCCCTGGCTGTCTTCAAGACCCCTGGCTGTCTTCAAGGTCCCTGGTTACCTTCAAGACCCCTGGCTATCTTCAAGACCCCTGGCTGTCTTTAAGATCCCTGGCTGTCTTTAAGATCCCTGGCTGTCTTCAAGATCCCTAGTTACCTTCAAGACCCCTGGCTGTCTTCAAGATCCCTGGCTGTCTTCAAGACCCCTGGCTATCTTCAAGACCCCTTGCTGTCTTTAAGATCCCTGGCTGTCTTTAAGATCCCTGGCTGTCTTCAAGATCCCTAGTTACCTTCAAGACCCCTGGCTGTCTTCAAGATCCCTGGCTGTCTTCAAGACCCCTGGCTATCTTCAAGACCCCTGGCTGCCTTCAAGACCCCTGGCTGTCTTCAAGATCCCTGGCTATCTTCAAGACCCCTGGCTGCCTTCAAGACCCCTGGCTGCCTTCAAGACCCCTGGCTATCTTCAAGATCCCTGGCTATCTTCAAGGCCCCTGGCTGTCTTCAAGACCCCTGGCTGTCTTCAAGATCCCTAGTTACCTTCAAGACCCCTGGCTGTCTTCAAGATCCCTGGCTGTCTTCAAGATCCCTGGTTACCTTCAAGACCCCTGGCTGTCTTCAAGACCCCTGGCTATCAAGACCCCTGGCTGTCTTCAAGACCCCTGGCTATCTTCAAGATCCCTGGCTGTCTTCAAGATCCCTGGTTACCTTCAAGACCCCTGGCTGTCTTCAAGACCCCTGGCTATCTTCAAGACCCCTGGCTGTCTTCAAGACCCCTGGCTGTCTTCAAGACCCCTGGCTATCTTCAAGACCCCTGGCTATCTTCAAGACCCCTGGCTATCTTCAAGACCCCTGGCTATCTTCAAGACCCCTGGCTGTCTTCAAGATCCCTGGTTATCTTCAAGACCCCTGGCTGTCTTCAAGACCCCTGGCTGTCTTCAAGACCCCTGGCTGTCTTCCAAAAGGCACTGGACAGACATCTAAAGTCAGTACCTGACCAGCCGGGCTGTGGTTCCTACGTTGATTTACATGCGGCCAGCAGTAACATCCTGGTTGCTCAGAACCTGATCCACCATGAGGACTGGTCACAGACCGGGCCGCGGGGGCGTTGACCCCCAAAACCCCACTCCAGCTATACTCCAGGTACTGGTGGTAGTGAGGGAGGTGATAAGAACATAAGAACATAAGAAAGGAGGAACACTGCAGCAGGCCTGTTGGCCCATACTAGGCAGGTCCTTTACAATTCATCCCACTAACAAACATTTGACCAACCCAATTTTCAATGCCACCCAAGAAACAAGCTCCGATGTGCAAGTCCCACTCAAATCCAACCCCTCCCACTCATGTACTTATCCAACCTAAATTTGAAACTACTCAGAGGTACATTAGTGTGTATATCGCTCAGAATTTTTCTGGAAGTGTGGCATGGAGGCAAACCCTGCTGGAAAGTGTCAGGAATATCTTGTATGTGTCACTGTTAATCGTTCCCTCAACAATAACAAGCCGTCCAGGATCTTTAGCAGTAAAACTACCCCAAAACATCTTAAGTGGGTGTTGTGACGCGTGTTGAGGGTGTCCATTCCGCAGAGATTCGTCTTTACTCTGTCTCACTACCACTGATCTGTACCCATGTACTTCAGAATACACCTCATCTGTAAATATAACTTCTCCATTCGTCTGTCATCCATCCCTTATGATCGAGTCCCCACCACAGCCGTTTTTTCCTACATAGCAGCAATCAGTAATTGTTTCTCTACCGGCTTTCTGGCAGTTCTGCCACCTTCAAGGAGCTTTCGTTGAACAGCTGAAGCCAAATCTTCTCTGTAGATCTTAGCTGGTTCTCTTAGGATCCTTCACACTATTTCTCATGATAACCTTGTCATGGCGAGGTGTTCTCTTGCATTTTCTTCCAGATCTTCCTCGACTCATCGCTCGGCAATCACCAGTATCGTCACCTCTCTTCAGACTCCCACCAGCAGTTGACTTTACTAGGCTCAAATTTTGTGGAGATCTGTCTGATACACAAATCAGCATGTTTACTAACAACTACAGTACTTGCACGTTACTAGGTGTAATATCCATCATGAATATCAGCAGTAATCATGAACTGAAGGGGAGAATTTGGCGAAACCACATTCACTCACAAAGCATGCTTGTAGGAATAGCCTTACAGAACAACAGCTGTTGTAGCACTGACGAGAGTCGATGGGTAACATCACATCTGGATGGTTGCCAGAGGTCTGTAGCAAACTCTTCTCAAAAGAAAAGATACCAAACTACATTAATTAAGATTGGAGACTAAGATATATTGTGAGATAATCACAAAATCTACTAATGTCCAAACTAATTTGCATACTACTGTAGTGAGACAGGTGCTGGTGTTGGAAAGTGAAACATGACTTGATAAAGCTCTACACAGTGAAACATGATAAAGCTCTACACAGTGAAACATGATAAAGCTCTACACAGTGAAACATGATAAAGCTCTACACAGTGAAACATGATAAATCTCTACACAGTGAAACATGATAAAGCTCTACACAGTGAAACATGATAAAGCTCTACACAGTGAAACATGATAAAGCTCTACACAGTGAAACATAAAGCTCTACACCGAGTGAAACATGATAAAGCTCTACACAGAGTGAAACATGATAAAGCTTTACACAGTGAAACATGATAAAGCTCTACACTGAGTGAAACGTAACTTGATAAAGCTCTACACAGTGAAACATGATAAAGCTCTTCACTGAGTGAAACGTAACGATAAAGCTCTACACAGAGTGAAACATAACTTGATAACGCTCTACACAGAGTGAAACATAAAGCTCTACACTGAGTGAAACAACTTGATAAAGCTCTACACTGAGTGAAACATAACTTGATAAAGCTCTACACTGAGTGAAACATAACTTGATAAAGCTCTACACAGAGTGAAACATAAAGCTCTACACTGAGTGAAACAACTTGATAAAGCTCTACGCTGAGTGAAACATAACTTGATAAAGCTCTACACTGAGTGAAACTTGTTAAAGCTCTACACAGAGTGAATCATAAAGCTCTACACAGAGTGAAACATAACTTGATAGAGCTCTACTGAAACACAAAGCTCTACTAACACAAAGCTCTACTGAAACACAAAGCTCTACTAACACAACAAAGCTCTACTGAAACACAAAGCTCTACTAACACACAAAGCTCTACTGAAACACAAAGCTCTACTAACACACAAAGCTCTACTGAAACACAAAGCTCTAACACAACAAAGCTCTACTGAAACACAAAGCTCTACTAACACACAACAAAGCTCTACTGAAACGCAAAGCTCTACTAACACACAACAAAGCTCTACTGAAACACAAAGCGCTACTAACACAACAAAGCTCTACTAACACAACAAAGCTCTACTGAAACACAAAGCTTTACTAACACACAAAGCTCTACTGAAACACAAAGCTCTACTAACACACAAAGCTCTACTGAAACACAAAGCTCTACTGAAACACAAAGCTCTACTAACACAACAAAGCTCTACTAACACACAAAGCTCTACTGAAACGCAAAGCTCTACTAACACACACAGCTCTACTGAAACACAAAGCTCTACTAACACACAACAAAGCTCTACTGAAACACAAAGCTCTACTGAAACACAAAGCTCTACTGAAACACAAAGCTCTACTAACACACAAAGCTCTACTGAAACACAAAGCTCTACTAACACACAAAGCTCTACTAACACAAAGCTCTACTAACACAAAGCTCTACTAACACAAAGCTCTACTGAAACACAAAGCTCTAACACACAAAGCTCTACTGAAACACAAAGCTCTAACACACAACAAAGCTCTACTAACACACAAAGCTCTACTGAAACGCAAAGCTCTACTAACACAACAAAGCTCTAACACACAAAGCTCTACTGAAACAAAGCTCTACTAACACACAACAAAGCTCTACTAACACAACAAAGCTCTACTGAAACAAAGCTCTACTAACACAAAGCTCTACTAACACACAAAGCTCTAACACACAAAGCTCTACTAACACACAAAGCTCTACTAACACACAACAAAGCTCTACTGAAACAGCTCTACTAACACAAAGCTCTACTGAAACAAAGCTCTAACACACACAGCTCTACTGAAACAAAGCTCTACTAACACACAAAGCTCTACTGAAACAAAGCTCTACTGAAACAAAGCTCTACTAACACACAACAAAGCTCTACTGAAACAAAGCTCTACTAACACACAACAAAGCTCTACTAACACACAACAAAGCTCTACTGAAACAAAGCTCTACTAACACACAACAAAGCTCTACTGAAACAAAGCTCTACTAACACACAACAAAGCTCTACTGAAACAAAGCTCTACTAACACACAACAAAGCTCTACTAACACACAACAAAGCTCTACTGAAACAAAGCTCTACTAACACACAACAAAGCTCTACTGAAACAAAGCTCTACTAACACACAACAAAGCTCTACTAACACACAACAAAGCTCTACTGAAACAAAGCTCTACTAACACACAACAAAGCTCTACTAACACACAAAGCTCTACTGAAACAAAGCTCTACTAACACACAACAAAGCTCTACTGAAACAAAGCTCTACTAACACACAACAAAGCTCTACTAACACACAACAAAGCTCTACTAACACACAACAAAGCTCTACTAACACACAACAAAGCTCTACTGAAACAAAGCTCTAACACACAACAAAGCTCTACTGAAACAAAGCTCTACTAACACACAACAAAGCTCTACTAACACACAAAGCTCTACTGAAACAAAGCTCTAACACACAACAAAGCTCTACTAACACACAAAGCTCTAACACACAAAGCTCTACTAACACACAAAACTCTACTGAAACAAAGCTCTAACACAACAAAGCTCTACTAACACACAAAACTCTACTGAACAAAGCTCTAACACAACAAAGCTCTACTAACACACAAAACTCTACTGAAACAAAGCTCTAACACAACAAAGCTCTACTAACACACAAAACTCTACTGAAACAAAGCTCTAACACAACAAAGCTCTACTAACACACAAAACTCTACTGAAACAAAGCTCTAACACAACAAAGCTCTACTAACACAAAGCTCTAGTGCAACGCTCCCTGGTACCAGACTTGCAACAATGCAGAGTGAATGCACGGCTCTTCATTTATCCTGTTCTTTCAGTTTCCTTCACTCAGCCGAGTACACGGCTTCCAGATGAGGCTTTTTGTTGAGTTTTCTTCTATATTAACAAATATCTTTCTTTGTCATTGTTCACATGTGTTTTTGTTTCTTTTGTGTTTGTTCTCGTCTGAGTGTCTGTGGCTGTGTGTCTGTGTGTTTGTTTGTGGCTGTCTGAGTGTGTCTGTGTGTTTGTTTGTGGCTGTGTCTGAGTGTGTCTGTGTGTTTGTTTGTGGCTGTGTCTGAGTGTGTCTGTGTGTCTGTGGCTGTGTGTCTGTGGCTGTGTGTCTGAGTGTGTCTGTGTCTGAGTGTGTCTGTGTCTGTGGCTGTGTGTCTGAGTGTGTCTGTTTGTGTCTGAGTGTGTCTGTGTCTGTGGCTGTGTGTCTGAGTGTTTGTGTCTGTGTATCTGAATGTTCCAGGTCATTTCTGAGTGTTCCAGTTCATCTGAGTGTTCCAGTCCATGTCTGAGTGTTCCAGTCCATGTCTGAGTGTTCCAGTCCATGTCTGAGTGTTCCAGTCCATGTCTGAGTGTTCCAGTCCATGTCTGAGTGTTCCAGTCCATGTCTGAGTGTTCCAGTCCATGTCTGAGTGTTCCAGTCCTGTCTGAGTGTTCCAGTCCATGTCTGAGTGTTCCAGTCCATGTCTGAGTGTTCCAGTCCATGTCTGAGTGTTCCAGTCCATGTCTGAGTGTTCCAGTCCATCTCTGAGTGTTCCAGTCCATCTCTGAGTGTTCCAGTCCATCTCTGAGTGTTCCAGTCCATCTCTGAGTGTTCCAGTTCATCTCTGAGTGTTCCTTTGTAAGGATTATCTTGCCTTTGGGATCGTGTGTGCTTGGACATCCTCCTCTTTCTGCTGCTTCGCAAGCTCCTGATAATGTGCTGATTGCAACACGAAAGGCCTACTCCCCCGAGGTTGTTTTGCATCCTGTATCGCTTAGTTTGAGATATTTACATTATATAAAATATATATTATATATATATATATAATATATAATATTATATATATATATATATATATATATATATATTACACACACACACACACACACACCAGACCAGACTAAAAGGGATCTGGATAAGCTGCAGGATTCTCTGACAAGTTGCTGATAGAGTTTAACCCATCAACTGTTATGAAAAGGAAGGGAAAAGAAGACCGGAAAGAGAGCACAACCTCGGGTGCAAGGGATCTTAGGGTGAGTGTAATACCGAGCACATCTCTGGAGGCGCACATCAACCAGATAACTGCTGCAGCATATGGGCGCCTGGCAAACCTGAGAATAGTGTTCCGATACCTCAGTAAGGAATCGTTCAAGACACTGTACACTGTGTACGTCAGACACTGTACACCGTGTACGTCAGACACTATACACCGTGTACTATGCACCTGGTGACACAAGGGGACACATCAACAAGGGGACACATCAACAAGGGGACACAGCAACAAGGGGACACAGCAACAAGGGGACACAGAAACAAGGGGACACAGAAACAAAGGGACACAGAAACAAGGGGACACAGCAACAAGGGGGGACAACTGGAAGTTGAAGACTTGAGTCACAGGGATGTTAGGAAGTATTTCTTCAGCCACAGAGTAGTCAGTAAGTGGAATAGTCTGGAGAGTGATATAGTGGAGGCAGGATCTATACACAGCTTTAAGACGAGGTATGATAAAGTTCATGTAGCAGGAAGAGTGACCTAGTAGCGACCAGTGAAAATGAGGGGCCAGGAGCTGTGAACCGACCCCTGCAGCCACAATTAGGCGAGCACACACACACAACACACACACACACACACACAGCCACTACATCATACCACCCATCGCGTTCTTAATGAACTCCCCTCCCCCTCACCCTTCCCCTCACCCCTCACCCTTCCCCTCACCCCTCACCATGACAGGGAAGGGGGTGACAGCCACACCGTGAGACAGGGGGACAGGAGGGGGACAGATACCTTAGTAAATACTGTATAGAATCTATTGTCAACCCAGCAAGAATTGCATTGACCTCTGTGTCTCTCACCCCAACCCCTCACCTCCCCCCTCTTTTCCCCTCACTCTTCCCCTCCACAAGGGGAGAGTGAGGGGAAGCCAGATGGCTGGCTGTTCCCACCTCTGGCAACGATACAGACCAGATTCTTGCGTAATATTTACGCACTGGTGGCGTGTTCTTAACGCATTACCGGCCGTTTTTAGACGTAGGGTGACGCATGTCTCGCCTTGACGCTCAGAACGCATTACATGCGTTTAAACGACGCTCCTGCCAAGTGTTGAATGTGTGAGAATGATGAACCAACAACTAGGCTGTTGGTGGCAGCTTTTGGCAACTGTCTACCCATCCTTTTCCCCTCGTCCCCCTCCCCTCCCCTCCCCCCTCAGCTGTCTACGTCATCACCACCTTCCCCTCTGTCCATATGTTTATCATTCATGTCCCCTCCTACTGTCTATCTATCTACCTATCTATCTAGGGTCACTGTCTTCAACACTGTGTACGTATTTAATTGTTCATTCATTGAGGAATATACAGATAGACAGTATAATATACAGATAGACAGTATAATATACAGATAGACAGTATAATATACAGATAGACAGTATAATATACAGATAGACAGTATAATATACAGATAGACAGTATAATATACAGATAGACAGTATAATATACAGATAGTATAATATACAGATAGACAGTATAATATACAGATAGACAGTATAATATACAGATAGACAGTATAAATACAGATAGTATTTAAAATACAGATAGACAGTATAATATACAGATAGATAGTATAATATACAGATAGAATAGTATATAATATACAGATAGATAGTATATATAGACAGATAGACAGTATAATATACAGATAGATAGTATAATATACAGATAGGACAGTAATAATATACAGATAGATAGTATAATATACAGATAGACAGTATAATATACAGATAGACAGTAAAAATATACAGATAGACAGTATAATATACAGATAGACAGTATAATATACAGATAGACAGTATAATATACAGATAGACAGTATAATATACAGATAGACAGTATAATATACAGATAGACAGTATAATATACAGATAGACAGTATAATATACAGATAGACAGTATAATATAGATAGACAGTATAATATACAGACAGTATAATATACAGATAGACAGTATAATATACAGATAGACAGTATAATATACAGATAGACAGTATAATATACAGATAGTATAATATACAGATAGTATAATATACAGATAGATAGTATAATATACAGATAGACAGGCCTAGTTCCTAGGCCTATTGTCTGTCCATATGATCTACAATCCACAGGATGGTAGCACGAATAGGCCTAGTTCCTAGGCCTATTCTGTATCCATATGATCCGAGGGAGAAGAGGGTGGAAACTCTTCCACTTCCTCGGATCAAGAGCCACCTCGCCCATTAAGGTCCTAGCTCTTCAAGGGGCAATAATTCACTCTTGCCCATATGCAATTATTTGTTATTGCCTGTTTGCAGTTAATGGGGGTCGAGTACACTGGATGGCGTCTCCCGTTAATTTTTAATTACCATAAATAATGTTTAATGTCAGTGTGGATGTGTAATTACCTGGGGTGATGTGTGAGGGTTCGAACCACCGGCTCCTGGTGTTATATTGTCAGCTGTTACTGTTGACACGTCTTAGGGGGTCAGCGCCCCCACCCGCGGTTCTGTTCTCTGTTAGTACTGTATCAACGGTACTGTTAGTGCTACTGTATCAACGGTACTGTTAGTACTATTGTATCAACGGTACTGTTAGTACTACTGTGTCAACGGTACTGTTAGTATTACTGTGTCAACGGTACTGTTAGTACTACTGTATCAACGATACTGCTAGTGCTACTGTGTCAACGGTACTGTTAGTACTACTGTCAACGGTACTGTTAGTACTACTGTATCAACGATACTGCTAGTGCTACTGTGTCAACGGTACTGTTAGTACTACTGTATCAACGGTACTGTTAGTGCACTGTATCACGATACTGCTTAGTACTACTGTTCAACGTACTGTAGTACATGTATCAACGTACTGTTATTACTATGTCAACGGTACTGTTAGTGCTACTGTATCAACGGTACTGTTAGTACTACTGTGTCAACGGTACTGTTAGTGCTACTGTATCAACGGTACTGTTAGTGCTACTGTATCAACGATACTGCTAGTGCTACTGTATCAACGGTACTGTTAGTACTACTGTATCAACGGTACTGTTATGCTACTGTATCAACGATACTGCTAGTACTACTGTGTCAACGGTACTGTTAGTACTACTGTATCAACGGTACTGTTAGTACTGTGTCAACGGTACTGTTAGTACTACTGTATCAACAGTACTGTTAATACTACTGTATCAACGATACTGCTAGTGCTTCTGTGTCAACGGTACTGTTAGTACTACTGTATCAACGGTACTGTTAGTGCTACTGTGTCAACGGTACTATTAGTACTACTGTATCAACGGTACTGTTAGTACTGTATCAACGGTACTGTTAGTACTGTATCAACGGTACTGTTAGTACTGTATCAACGGTACTGTTAGTACTGTATCAACGGTACTGTTAGTACTGTATCAACGGTACTGTTAGTACTACTGTATCAACGGTACTGTTTATATATTTATTAATTATTAATTTGAACATAGAAGTACAAAGGAATACAGTAATTAAGTATAACATGTCAAAGACCCTTGTATACAAAGCATTATGGACAGGCTTAAAGTTAACTTAAGATTAACTAAGCAATGATATATTCAGTGGTAGATACTACAGTCTGTAACAATTAAGCACAATTAACAATTAACCCCCGGTTAACGATATTTTTTCATTCCAGAAGTATGTTCAGGTGCCAGTACTGACCGAATTTATTCCCATAAGGAATATTGTGAAGTAGATTAGTCCATTTCAGACCCCCAAACATACACGTACAAACGCACTTACATAAATACACTTACATAATTGGTCGCATTCGGAGGTGATCGTTATGCGGGGGTCCACTGTATTACAAAGAGAGGTCCTATGTTCATTTACTGTGTTGCTGAACATTCAGTAGAATGAAGGATTCTGTTTGGTAATGTTATTAAAAACAAAGTTTGATTGGGTCACAGGTTAGATATTTATGAGATGCAGTTATTCAGTATTTATTTAGTTGTGGGTGAGTAAGTGATTTTTGAGAAGAGACTTGAATTTATAAATAGTGTTTCTTTTGTATTCACAGGTAGTGAATTCCAGATTTTAGGGCCTTTTATGTGCATTGAGTTTTTGCATAGTGTGAGATGGACACGAGGAACGTCAAAGAGTGATCTGTACTCACCTATTTGTACTCACCTATTTGTGGTTGCAGGGGTCGAGTCACAGCTCCTGGCCCCGCCTCTTCGCTGATTGCTACTAGGTCCTCTCTCTCCCTGCCCCATGAGCTCTATCATACCTCGCCTTAAAACTATGTATGGTTCCTGCCTCCACTACTTCACTTTCTAGGCTATTCCATGGCCTGACTACTCTATGACTGAAGAAATACTTCCTAACATCCCTTTGATTCATCTGAGTCTTCAACTTCCAATTGTGACCTCTTGTGTCTGTGTCCCATCTCTGGAACATCCCGTGTGTGTGTTGTGTGTGTGTTGTGTGTGTGTGTACTCACCTATTTGTACTCACCTATTTGTGGTTGCAGGGGTCGAGTCACAGCTCCTGGCCCCGCCTCTTCGCTGATTGCTACTAGGTCCTCTCTCTCCCTGCCCCATGAGCTCTATCATACCTCGCCTTAAAACTATGTATGGTTCCCGCCTCCACCACATCACTTTCTAGGCTATTCCATGGCCTGACTACTCTATGACTGAAGAAATACTTCCTAACATCCCTTTGATTCATCTGAGTCTTCAACTTCCAATTGTGACCTCTTGTGTCTGTGTCCCATCTCTGGAACATCCCGTGTGTGTGTTGTGTGTGTGTTGTGTGTGTGTGTGTGTGTGTACTCACCTATTTGTACTCACCTATTTGTGGTTGCAGGGGTCGAGTCACAGCTCCTGGCCCCGCCTCTTCGCTGATTGCTACTAGGTCCTCTCTCTCCCTGCCCCATGAGCTCTATCATACCTCGCCTTAAAACTATGTATGGTTCCCGCCTCCACTACATCACTTTCTAGGCTATTCCATGGCCTGACTACTCTATGACTGAAGAAATACTTCCTAACATCCCTTTGATTCATCTGAGTCTTCAACTTCCAATTGTGACCTCTTGTGTCTGTGTCCCATCTCTGGAACATCCCGTCTTTGTCCACCTTGTGGACAAAGTGTTATGGTCAGGCGTTCTGTTGAGGTTATTAAGGAGACGTATGTAGTAGGTGCAGTAATAAGTATGGATGTTTTGTATATTGAGTACATAAGAAAGAAGGAACACTGCAACAGGCCTACTGACCCATGCGGAGCAGGTCCATGTCCACCCCCGGATTAGACCAATGACCCACCCAGTCTGGTCATCTCCACTCAAGGATGGAGAACTGTACCAGACCCAGTAACACAAGCTAGTCAGGTCCAACTCACACCCACCCACACCCACTCATGTATTTATCTAACCTATTTTTAAAACTCCACAACGTTTTAGCCTCAATAACTGTACTCGGGAGTTTGTTCCACTCATCCACAACTCTAGGTAGGTTTAGAGTTTTGAATATTGGTGGAGTGTGCTGTCTGTAGTGGGAATTTGTTATTCTGACTACAACATTTTGTTGGGTAATTAATGGTCTAAGATGGTTATTTGTTGTTGAGCCCCATGCACAAATTCCATAGGTGAGATAGGGGTAAATAAGAGAGTGATATAGGGCCAGGAGTGCTGACTGTGGAACATAGTACCGTATCTTCCATAGTATGCCTACGGTCTTGGAATTTTTTTTTGGAAATTTATTGTATGTGTTTATGAAATTTGAGTCTATTACAAGGTGGATTCCTAAGAATTTTCCCTCTGTGAGTTTTGTGATAGATGATCCATTAATCATTATGTTAAGAGACACATCTGTAGCTCTGTTACTAAACTGAGTGAATTAAGTTTTGTCAATGTTTAGAGTAAGTTTGTTGGTCCTCATCCAGGTTGATATTTTCTGTAATTCAATATTTCCAGTATTGGCTAGCATGACTGTGCTCGGCTGAGACCAGACGGATGTAGTGTCACCTGTAAATAGTGAGAGTTTGAGTAGTGATGTATTTGGTAGGTCGTTCATGTAAACGAGAACGAGAAGAGGGCTACTAGTGCTACTGTGTCAACGGTACTGTTAGTGCTACTGTGTTAACGGTACTGTTAGTGCTACTGTGTCAACGGTACTGTTAGTACTACTGTGTCAACGGTACTGTTAGTGCTACTGTGTCAACGGTACTGTTAGTACTACTGTGTCAACGGTACTGTTAGTACTACTGTGTCAACGGTACTGTTAGTACTACTGTGTTAACGGTACTGTTAGTGCTGTGTTAACGGTACTGTTAGTGCTACTGTGTTAACGGTACTGTTAGTGCTACTGTGTCAACGGTACTGTTAGTGCTACTGTGTCAACGGTACTGTTAGCGCTACTGTGTCAACGGTACTGTTAGTGCTACTGTGTTAACGATACTGTTAGTACTACTGTGTCAACGGTACTGTTAGTGCTACTGTGTCAACGGTACTGTTAGTGCTACTGTGTCAACGGTACTGTTAGTACTACTGTGTTAACGGTACTGTTAGTGCTGTGTCAACGGTACTGTTAGTGCTACTGTCAACGGTACTGTTAGTGCTACTGTGTCAACGGTACTGTTAGTGCTACTGTGTTAACGGTACTGTTAGTGCTACTGTGTCAACGGTACTGTTAGTGCTGTGTCAACGGTACTGTTAGTGCTACTGTGTCAACGGTACTGTTAGTACTACTGTGTCAACGGTACTGTTAGTACTACTGTGTCAACGGTACTGTTAGTGCTACTGTGTCAACGGTACTGTTAGTACTACTGTGTCAACGGTACTGTTAGTGCTACTGTGTCAACGGTACTGTTAGTACTACTGTGCTAACGGCTCTGTTAGTACTGTGTCAACGGTACTGTTAGTACTACTGTCAACGGTACTGTTAGTGCTACTGTGTCAACGGTACTGTTAGTACTACTGTGTCAACGGTACTGTTAGTACTACTGTGTCAACGGTACTGTTAGTACTACTGTCAACGGTACTGTTAGTGCTACTGTGTCAACGGTACTGTTAGTACTACTGTGTCAACGGTACTGTTAGTACTACTGTGTCAACGGTACTGTTAGTGCTACTGTGTCAACGGTACTGTTAGTACTACTGTGTCAACGGTACTGTTAGTACTACTGTGCTAACGGCTCTGTAGTACTACTGTGTCAACGGTACTGTTAGTACTTAACTGTGTACAACGGTACTGTTAGTACTACTGTGTCAACGGTACTGTTAGTACTACTGTGTCAACGGTACTGTTAGTACTACTGTGCTAACGGCTCTGTTAGTACTACTGTGTCAACGGTACTGTTAGTACTACTGTCAACGGTACTGTTAGTGCTACTGTGTCAACAGTACTGTTAGTACTACTGTGTTAACGGTACTGTTAGTACTACTGTGTTAACGGTACTGCTAGCACTACTGTGTCAACGGTACTGTTAGTACTACTGTGTCAACGGTACTGTTAGTACTACTGTGTCAACGGTACTGTTAGTACTACTGTGTCAACGGTACTTTAGTATACGTGTAACGGACTGTTAGTAACTGTGTTAACGGTACTGTTAGTACTGTGTTAACGGTACTGTTAGTACTACTGTGTTAACGGTACTGTTAGTGCTACTGTGTCAACGGTACTGTTAGTACTACTGTGTTAACGGTACTGTTAGTACTACTGTGTTAACGATACTGTTAGTGCTACTGTGTTAACGGTACTGTTAGTGCTATGTCAACGGTATTGTTAGTACTACTGTGTCAACGGTACTGTTAGTGCTACTGTTTCAACGGTACTGTTAGTACTACTGTGTCAACGGTACTGTTAGTACTACTGTGTCAACGGTACTGTTAGTACTGTCAACGGTACTGTTAGTACTACTGTGTTAACGGTACTGCTAGTGCTAGTGTCAACGGTACTGTTAGTACTACTGTGTTAACGGTACTGTTAGTGCTACTGTTTCAACGGTACTGTTAGTACTACTGTGTCAACGGTACTGTTAGTACTGTTTCAACGGTACTGTTAGTGCTGTTTCAACGGTACTGTTAGTACTACTGTGTCAACGGTACTGTTAGTACTACTGTGTCAACGGTACTGTTAGTACTGTCAACGGTACTGTTAGTACTGTGTTAACGGCACTGTTAGTGCTGTGTTAACGGTACTGTTAGTACTACTGTGCTAACGGTACTGTTAGTACTACTGCTAACGGTACTGTTAGTGCTACTGTGTTAACGGTACTGTTAGTGCTACTGTGTTAACGGTACGTTAGTGCTGTTGTACGTACGTTGTGCTGGCAACGGTATTGTTAGTACTACTGTGTTAACGGTACTGTTAGTACTGTGTTAACGATACTGTTAGTGCTACTGTGTCAACGGTACTGTTAGTGCTACTGTGTCAACGGTACTGTTAGGACTACTGTGTCGACGGTACTGTTAGTGCTATTGTGTCGACGGTACTGTTAGTACTATGTTAACGGTACTGTTAATACTGTGTTAAGTGTACTGTTAGTGCTACTGTGTTAACGGTGCTGTTAGTACTGTTAACGGTACTGTTGGTACCACTGTTATCGGTACTGTTAGTGCTACTGTGTTAACGGTACTGTTAATACTACTTTGTTAACGGTACTGTTAGTGCTGTTGACGGTACAGTTAGTGCTACTGTATCAACGGTACTGTTGGTACTACTGTCTTAACGGTACTGTTAATACTGTTAACGGTACTGTTAATACCGTGTTAACGGTACTGTTAGTTTCAACGGTGCTGTTAGTACTGTTCGCAAACGGTATAAACGGTGTGCTTAACAGAGCCTCTGGTCAGCGCCCCCGCGGCCCGGTCCCAGACCAGGTCTCTTGGTTGCTGGTTTTGATCCATCAAGCTGTCAGTAGCCGCCACCAGCAGCAGTGTGTGCATCACAGCCTGGCTGATCAGCAACTGTTTTGTGAAGGTCATTCTTGAAGAGTCTGGATGGTCAAGTATGTTCACCAGGTGCCAGATCAACCAGGCTGTGATGGATATGTGAAGCAGCAGGTCTTCACCAGGCGAGCCTGGCAAATGGCCGGGCTCAGGAGTAATAAGACTCTCGAAACTCATCAAAGGTATATGAAGGAAGATGTTGATGAGTCGTGGTACCATTACACTTAGTGATCTCTCAGTGTAATTGTAGGTTTGGTGCCAGTCATTCCAGCATCTTCCAGGTATAGATTATGATGTATCTTTATTTATTTATTTATTTATTTATTTATTTATTTATTATTTATTTACAATTTGTGCACACATACAGAGCTACAAAAAATACAGATAAGAGCAGCATGCCAAAGCCACTTATACTATGCATAGCATTACGGGCTGGCTTAAAATTAACTTAAGATTAACTAAGCAATGATGAAATCAGTGATAAAACATTATAGTAAACAGATAACAATAAAGCACAAGTGAGTATTACAAAGACAGGTCATATGGTTGTATGCATTGTTGTACATTCAGTAGAATGGAGTATTCTGTTAGGTAGTGTATTTAAAAAATAATAAAGTTAGATTGGGTTTTAGGTTTAACATTTATGTGATATAATTGTGAGAAACATTTAAGATTAAAACAATTTATAAGGTTCAGTTATTCAGTATTTATTTGGTTTTGGGTGAGTAAGTGATCTTTGAGAAGAGACTTGAATTTATAAACAGGTAGTGTTTATTTTATATTTACAGGTAATGATTTTCCAAAATTTAGGGCCTTTTATGTGCATTGAGTTTTTGCATAGCGTGAGATGGACACGAGGAACATCAAAGAGTGATCTGTGCCTTGTGTTATGGTCATGTGTTCTGTTGAGGTTGGCAAGGAGATGTTTGAGGGGAGGGTTAATATCAGAGTTAAGTGTTCTATGTATGTAATAGGTGCAGTAATAAGTATGGATGTTTTGTATGGTGAGTAGGTTTAGTGTATTGAATATTGGTGGAGTGTGCTGCCTGTAGTGAGAATTTGTTATCATTCTAACTGCCTACCTTCTGCGGAGTACAGTTCTAGGAACTTGAAGCACTCCCAGTAACTTAGGTGCTTGACTTAGTGTATACAGGTTGATATTGGTGGTCCACTGGAAGACTTAGTTTACGTCAGTGGTCCACTGGAAGGTACAAGAAGGCAGCTTCCTCTGGAACATCACCAAGACAATGAAGGTACAAGAAGGCAGCTTCCACTGGAACATCACCAAGACAGTGAAGGTACAAGAAGGCAGCTTCCACTGGAACATCACCAAGACAATGAAGGTACAAGAAGGCAGCTTCCTCTGGAACATCACCAAGACAATGAAGGTACAAGAAGGCAGCTTCCTCTGGAACAATCACCAAGACAGTGGGAAAGGGACAAGAAGGCAGCTTCCACTGGAACATCACCAAGACAATGAAGGTACAAGAAGGCAGCTTCTCTGGAACATCACCAAGGGCAGTGAAGGTACAAGAAGGCAGCTTCCACTGGAACATCACCAAGACAATGAAGGTACAAGAAGGCAGCTTCCTCTGGAACATCACCAAGACAGTGAAGGTACAAGAAGGCAGCTTCCTGTGGAACATCACCTAGACAGTGAAGGTACAAGAAGGCAGCTTCCACTGGAACATCACCAAGACAGTGAAGGCACAAGAAGGCAGCTTCCACTGGAACATCACCTAGACAGTGAAGGCACAAGAAGGCAGCTTCCACTGGAACATCACCAAGACAATGAAGGTACAAGAAGGCAGTTTCCACTGGAACATCACCAAGACAGTGAAGGTACAAGAAGGCAGCTTCCACTGGAACATCACCAAGACAGTGAAGGTACAAGAAGGCAGCTTCCACTGGAACATCACCAAGACAGTGAAGGCACAAGAAGGCAGCTTCCTCTGGAACATCACCAAGACAGTGAAGGTACAGGAAGGCAGCTTCCTCTAGAACATCACCAAGACAATGAAGGTACAAGAAGGCAGCTTCCTCTGGAACATCACCAAGACAGTGAAGGTACAAGAAGGCAGCTTCCTCTGGAACATCACCAAGACAATGAAGGTACAAGAAGGCAGCTTCCTCTGGAACATCACCAAGACAGTGAAGGTACAAGAAGGCAGCTTCCACTGGAACATCACCAAGACAATGAAGGTACAAGAAGGCAGCTTCCTCTGGAACATCACCAAGACAATGAAGGTACAAGAAGGCAGCTTCCTCTGGAACATCACCAAGACAGTGAAGGTACAAGAAGGCAGCTTCCTCTGGAACATCACCAAGACAATGAAGGGGACAAGAAGGCAGCTTCCTCTGGAACATCACCAAGACAATGAAGGTACAAGAAGGCAGCTTCCACTGGAACATCACCAAGACAATGAAGGTACAAGAAGGCAGCTTCCTCTGGAACATCACCAAGACAATGAAGGTACAAGAAGGCAGCTTCCACTGGAACATCACCAAGACAAGGGAAGGTACAAGAAGGCAGCTTCCACTGGAACATCAAGACAGTGAAGGTACAAGAAGGCAGCTTCCTCGGGAAAACATCCCCAAAGACAGTGAAGGTACAAGAAGGCAGCTTCCACTGGAACATCAAGACAGGGAAGGCACAGAAGGCAGCTTCCTCTGGAACATAAACCAAGACAGTAAAGGTACAAGAAGGCAGCTTCCACTGGAACATCACCAAGACAGTGAAGGTACAAGAAGGCAGCTTCCACTGGAAGAAGCTTCTTGTGTATACCTGGAGCAGGTTTCGGGGGTCAGCGCCCCCTTGACCCGGTCCACCACCAAGCCTTATAGTGGATCAGAACGTGACCAACCAGGTTGTTACTGTGGCCACATCCAGCCTAGGATCACAGCCTGGTGGTTCAGTATGACTCATTTGTAACAGAAGATAATCAAGGGACAAAAAATAAGTGAAATAAGGGGAAGATAATTATTCAAGAGGAGGCAGGGTAGGAAAGGGAGATATACATAGATGATAAAAAAATATCATCCAAGGCAGCTCACAAAAATTTGATTAGATTTGAAGGATATAGGAAAGGAAGTCTGACATCCCTCCCCCTCTCCTAACACCCCACACTCTCCTTGCTCAATAACCCTCCCCCCCCTTTCCTCTCTGCCTACTCTACCCCCCCCCTTCCTCTCTGTCCATTCTACCCTCCCCCTTTCCTCTCTGTCCACTCTACCCTCCTCCCTTTCCTCTCTACCCACTCTACCCTCCCCCCTTTCCTCTCTGCCCACTTGCCCTCCCCCTTTCCTCTTCCCCACTCTACCCTCCCCTTTCCTCTCTCCCCACTCTACCTCCCCCCCTTTTCCCTCTCTGCCCACTACCCTCCCCCCTTTCCTCTTTTGCCCACTCTGCCCTCCCCCTTTCCTCTCTGCCCACTCTACCCTCCCCCTTTCCTCTCTGCACACTCTTCCTCCTCCCTTTCCTCTCTGCCCACTCTGCCCTCCCCTTCCTCTCTGCCCACTCTGCCTCCCCCTTTCCTCTCTGCCCACTCTACCCTTCCCCTTTCCTCTCTGCCCACTCTACCTCCCCTTTCCTCTCTGCCCACTCTGCCCTCCCCCTTTCCTCTCTGCCCACTCTCCCTCCCCTTTCCTCTCTGCCCACTCTGCCCCCCCTTTCCTCTCTGCCCACTCTACCCTCCCCTTTCCTCTCTGCCCACTCTGCCCTCCCCCTTTCCTCTCTGCCCACTCTGCCCTCCCCCTTTCCTCTCTGCCCACTCTACCCTCCCCCTTTCCTCTCTGCCCACTCTGCCCTCCCCCTTTTCCTCTCTGCCCACTCTACCCTCCCCCTTTCCTCTCTCCCCACTCTACCTCCCCCTTTCCTCTCTGCCCACTCTACCCCCCCCCTTTCCTCTCTGCCCACTCTACACTCCTCCCTTTCCTCTCTGCCCACTGCCCTCCCCCCTTTCTCTCTGCCCACTCTGCCCCCCCCTTTCCTTCTGCCCACTCTACCCTCCTCCCTTTCCTCTCTGCCCAAACTCCCCTCCCCTTTCCTCTCTGGCCCACTCTGCCTCCCCCTTTCCTCTCTGCCCACTCTACCCTCCCCTTTCTCTCTGCCCACTCTACCCTCCCCTTTCCTCTCTCCCCACTCTACCCTCCTCCCTTTCCTCTCTGCCCATTTACCTCCCCCCTTTCCTCTCTCCCCACTCTGCCCTCCCCTTCCTCTCTGCCCACTCTACCCTCCCCCTTTCCTCTCTGCCCACTTTTGCCCTCCCCCTTTCCTCTCTGCCCACTCTGCCCTCCCCCTTTCCTCTCTGCCCACTCTCCTCCCCCTTTCCTCTCTGCCCACTTACCCTCCTCCCTTTCCTCTCTGCCCTCTACCCTCCTCCCTTTCCTCTCTGCCCACTACCCTCCCCCCTTTCCTCTCTGCCCACTCTGCCCTCCCCCTTTCCTCTCTGCCCACTCTACCCTCCCCCTTTCCTCTCTGCCCACTTACCCTCCCCCTTTCCTCTCTGCCACTCTACCCTCCCCCTTTCCTCTCTCCCCCACTCTACCCTCCCCCCTTGCGTCCAGGTGGGGGGTCGGTGGGCTTGTGTTCATTGTTATCAGGGGACGCTCCCCTCCCCTCCCCACCCCTCCCCTCCCCTCCCTCCCCTCCCTACCCCTCCCCAAATGCATTTCCCCTGTGAAAACAATGTCACCATACGTCCCCTCCCCACGGGGGGTGAAGAGGGGAGAGTAGTGTGATTTTGGGGGGAGGGGGTGTGTGGTGGGGTGTGGAGTGGGGGGTGAGGGGGGACTTGCATGACTGGTGGGGGTCGCCCTCTCCCCTTCATACATCCCCCATCATACGAAGAACATAAGGGAGGAGCACTGCAGGAGGCCTACTGGCCCATGGTAGGCAGGTCCAAGTCCCTCCCTCACCCCTCCTTTCCCCCCTCACCCCTCCCCCTACCCCTCAGTGCCTCCTGGGGGACCAGTAACTTCAATAAAGCTGATAAATAAAGCTCAATAAACAGCTTTAGCTTTGGGTGGGCCATTCTCGACTCTCTGGTCCCCCTACCCAAGGTTTAAATTTCCCCCCTTCTCCTTCCCCTCACATAGATCTCTTTTCCACTGAGGTTGGGGAGCTCAGGGGGAAATGAGCCTTCTGCCTCTGGTTCCGAGGGGTGATTATATGTGGGTGTGGGAGGGAGGATTAGGCAAGCCAAAATTACCCTTATGAATAGGGGGAATAGAGGCGTAAATTACTTAGTGTTGTAGTTTTATATCCGTAACCCCTTACTGTCTCTCTCTGTCTCTCTCTGTCTCTCTCTCTCTCTCTCTCTCTCTCTCTCTCTCTCTCTCTCGCTCTCTCGCTCTCTCGCTCTCTCTCTCTCTCTGTCTGTCTGTCTGTCTCTCTCTCTCTCCTCTTTTCTCTCTCTCTCTCTCGCTCTCTCGCTCTCTCTCTCTCTCTCTGTCTGTCTGTCTGTCTGTCTCTCTCTCTCTCTCTCTCTCTCTCTCTTCTCTCTCTCTCTCTCCCCTGTCTGTCTGTCTGTCTGTCTGTCTCTTCTCTCTCTCTCTTCTCTGTCTCTCTCTCTCTCTCTCTCTTCTCTCTCTTCTCTCTCTCTCTCTCTCTCTCTCTCTCTCTCTCTCTCTCTCTCTCTCCCTTCTCTCTCTCTCTCTTTTCTCTGTCTGTCTCTGTCTCTCTCTCTCTCTCTCTCTCTCTCTCTCTCTCTCTCTCTCTCTCTCTCTCTGTCTTTTCTCTGTTTTCTTCTGTCTCTCTCTCTGTCTCTCTCCCCCTCTCTCTCTCTCTCTCTCTCTCTCTCTCTCTCTCTCTCTCTTTTCCCCTCTCTCTCTCTCTGTCTCTCTCTCTCTTCTCTCTCTCTCTCTCTCTCTTCTCTCTCTCTTTTCTCTCATTCTCCTCTCTCTCATTTTTCTCTCATTCTCTCTCTCTCACTCTCTCTCCTTTCTAGGTTCTAGACTGGGGTTTGACTTAAAGACAATTAACATTGATATTCTCCCTTCCTCCCCCACTCCCTCAGTCACTCCTCACTCACTCCCTTCCTCCCTCACTCCACTCCCTCACTCCCTTCCTCCCTCGCTCCATCACTCCCTCACTCCCTTCCTCCCTCACTCCCTCACTCACTCCCTCCCTCACTCACTCACTCACTCCTCCCTCACTCCCCTCACCCCACTCCCTTCCTCACTCCCTCACTCCCTTCCTCCCTCACTCACTCCATCCTCCCTCACTCCTCACTCCCTCACTCACTCCTTCCTCCCTCACTCCCTCCCTCACTCCCTTTCCCCCCCACTCCCTTCCTCCCTCACTCCCTTCCTCCCTCACTCCCTCCCTCACTCCCTCCCTCACTCCCTCCCTCACTCCCTCCCTCACTCCTCCCTCGCTCCCTCACTCCCTTCCTCCCTCACTCCCTCACTCCTCCCTCACTCCCCCCCCACTCCCTCACTCCCTCCCTCGCTCCCTTCCTCCCTCACTCCCTCACTCCCTGACTCCCTCGCTCCCTCCCTCACTCACTCCATTCCTCCCTCCTCACTCCCTGCCTCCCTCACTCCCTCCCTCACTCCCTCCCTCACTCCCTCCTCACTCCCTTCCTCCCTCACTCCCTTCCACCCTCACTCCCTCACTCACTTCCTTCCTCCCTTCCTCCCTCACTCCCTCGCTCCCTCACTCACTTCCTCCCTCACTCCCTCCCTTACTCCCTCCCTCACTCCCTCACTCCATTCCTCCCTCACTCCATTCCTCCCTCCCTCCCTCCCTCACTCCCTCACTCCCTTCCTTCCTCCCTCACTCCCTCCCTCCCTCACTCCCTTCCTCCCTCACTCCTCTTCCTCCCTCCCTCACTCCCTCCATTTTCCTCACTCACTCCCTCCCTCACTCCCTTCCTCACTCCCTTCCTCCCTCACTCCTTCCTCCCTCACTCCCTTCCTCCCTCATCTCCTTCCTCCCTCACTCCCTCACTCACTCCCTCACTCCCTTCCTCCCTCCCCCCCTCACTCCCTCCCTCACTTCCTCACTCCCTCACTCACTCCCTCCCTCACTCCCTTCCTCCCTCACCTCTCCCTCCATTCCTCCCTCACTCCTTCCTTTACTCCCTCCCTCACTCCCTTCCTCCCTCACTCCCTCCCTCACTCCCTCACTCACTCCCTCTCTCCCTCCCTCACTCCCTTCCTCCTCACTCCCTCACTCCTTTTCTCCCTCACTCCTCACTCCCCTCTCTCACTCCATCCCTTACTCCCTTTCTCCCTCCCTCCCTCTCTCCCTCCCTCCCTCCCTCCCTCCCTCCCTCCCTCACTCCCTTCCTCCCTCACTCCCTTCCCTCACTCCCTCCCTCCCTCACTCCCTTCCTCCCTCACTCCCTCCCTCACTCCCTCACTCCTTCATTCACTCACTCACTCCCTCACTCCTTTCCTCCCTCACTCCCTCACTCACTCCCTCCCTCACTTCCCTTCCTCCCTCCCTCCTCACTCCCTTCCTCCCTCACTCCATCCCTCACTCCTCCCTCACTCCCTCCTTCACTTCCTCCCTCACTCCCTCTCTCACTCCCTCACTCCCTTCCTCCCTCACTCCCTCCCTCCCTCACTCCCTCACTCCCTTCCTCACTCCCTCCCTCACTTCCTTACTCCCTCACCTACACTTCCATTACTCCCATCCTTCCTTCCCTAGCTCCCTATCTTCTTTCTCTCTTCCCTAAACCCCTCTCTCCCTTCTCTCCCTTCCTCTTCCTTCCTTCTCTCCCTTAAGACCCACCCACATGGTCTTGGATGGTCACTCCTGCCTCTCAAAACTACTGGACCACTATGACATGGTCTTGGATGGTCACTCCTGCCTCTCACAACTACTGGACCACTATGGCATGGTCTTGGATGGTCACTCCTGCCTCTCACAACTACTGGACCACTATGACATGGTCTTGGATGGTCACTCCTGCCTCTCACAACTACTGGACCACTATGACATGGTCTTGGATGGTCACTCCTGCCTCTCACAACTACTGGACCACTATGGCATGGTCTTGGATGGTCACTACTTCCTCTCACAACTAGTGGACCACTATGACATGGTCTTGGATGGTCACTCCTGCCTCTCACAACTACTGGACCACTATGACATGGTCTTGGATGGTCACTCCTGCCTCTCACAACTACTGGACCACTATGACATGGTCTTGGATAGTCACTACTGCCTCTCACAACTACTGGACCACTATGACATGGTCTTGGATGGTCACTACTGCCTCTCACAACTACTGGACCACTATGACATGGTCTTTGATGGTCGCTACTGCCTCTCACAACTACTGGACCACTATGACATGGTCTTTGATGGTCGCTACTACCTCTCACAACTACTGGACCACTATGACATGGTCTTGGATGGTCACTCCTGCCTCTCACAACCAATCGTAACCAATCGAACACAAAGAGTAGTGGTAAACAGAGTTAAATCGGAATCTGGCATAGTGAAGAGTTCTGTTCCACAAGGTACAGTAATGGCTCCCTATGTTCCACAAGGTACAGTACTGGCTACCAGTGTTCCACAAGGTACAGTACTGGCTACCAGTGTTCCACAAGGTACAGTACTGGCTACCAGTGTTCCACAAGGTACAGTACTGGCTACCAGTGTTCCACAAGGTACAGTACTGGCTACCAGTGTTCCACAAGGTACAGTACTGGCTACCAGTGTTCCACAAGGCACAGCACTGGCTACCAGTGTTTCACAAGGTACAGTACTGGCTACCAGTGTTTCACAAGGTACAGTACTGGCTACCAGTGTTCTACATGGTACAGTACTGGCTACCAGTGTTCCACAAGGTACAGTACTGGCTCCCTATGTTCCACAAGGTACAGTACTGGCTACCAGTGTTCCACAAGGTACATTACTGGCTACCAGTGTTTCACAAGGCACAGCACTGGCTCCCAGTGTTCCACAAGGTACAGTACTGGCTACCAGTGTTCCACAAGGTACAGTACTGGCTACCAGTGTTCCACAAGGTACAGTACTGGCTACCACTGATCCACAAGGTACAGTACTGGCTCCCAGTGTTCTACAAGGTACAGTACTGGCTCCCAGTGTTCTACAAGGTACAGTACTGGCTACCAGTGTTCCACAAGGTACAGTACTGGCTCCCAGTGTTCTACAAGGTACAGTACTGGCTCCCAGTGTTCTACAAGGTATCTCCATTCAAAGCAGGTGAAATTGCAGATCTAGAGAATGTACAGAGAACCTTTACTGCACGTATAAGTTATGTCAAGCACCTTAACTACTGGGAACACTTGGAAACACTTGACTTGTACTCACTGGAGCGCAGACGACAGAGATACATCATAATCTACACCTGGAAGATCCTGGAGGGACTGGTTCCTAATCTGCTCACAGAAATCACTTCCTACGAAAGCAACAGACTTGGCAGGAGATGCAAAATACCCCCAGTGAAAAGCAGGGGCGCCATTGGTACACTAAGAGAAAACACAGTAAGTGTCTGGAGCCCAAGACTGTTCAACAGCCTCCCACAAGCCATAAGGGGAATTACCAATAGACCCCTGGCTGTCTACAAGATCCCTGGTTGTCTTCAAGACCCCTGACTCTTCAATACCCCTGTCTTCAAGACCCCTGGCTGTCTTCAAGACCCTTGGTTGTCTTCAAGACCCTTGGTTGTCTTCAAGACCCTTGGTTGTCTTCAAGACCCCTGGCTGTCTTCAAGACCCCTGGCTGTCTTCAAGACCCCTAGTTGTCTTCAAGACCCCTGGTTGTCTTCAAGACCCCTGGTTGTCTTCAAGACCCCTGGTTGTCTTCAAGACCCCTGGTTGTCTTCAAGACCCCTGGCTGTCTTCAAGACCCCTGGTTGTCTTCAAGACCCCTGGTTGTCTTCAAGACCCCTAGCTGTCTTCAAGAGGGAGCTGGACAGATACCTGAAGTTAGTACTGGATCATCCGGGTTGTGGTTCGTACATTGGACAACGTGCAGCCAGCAATAACAGCCTCGTTGATCAGACCCTGATCCACCAGGAGGTCTGGTCATGGACCGGGCCGCAGGGGCGTTGACCCCCGGAATGCCCTGCAGGTATGACTGTGGATGGTAACCAAGTCTCACCCACATGGTTTTGGATGGGCAGAGAAGATTAGTAGGGTCAGGGTAGCAGCTGGGTGTGAGGCCCTCCCATTATTCTCGTCTCCCCACCCTCCCCATTACCTGTCCCACCCTCCCCATTACCTCTCCCACCTTCCCATCAACCCCCACCATCCTGAAATAATATGATCCCAGTACTGTATAACAGCGGTCCACTGTTCCTCAGTGATCCCAGTACTGTATAACAGCAGTCCACTGTACCTTTGTGATCCCAGTAATGTATAACAGCGGTCCACTGTATCTCAGTGATCCTAGTACTGTATAACAGCAGTCCACTGTACCTCAGTGTTCCCAGTACTGTATAACAACAGTCCACTGTACCTCAGTGTTCCCAGTACTGTATAACAGCAGTCCACTGTACCTCAGTGATCCCAGTACTGTATAACAACAGTCCACTGTACCTCAGTGTTCCCAGTACTGTATAACAGCGGTCCACTGTACCTCAGTGTTCCCAGTACTGTATAACAGCGGTCCACTGTACCTTAGTGATCCCAGTACTGTATAACAACAGTCCACTGTACCTTAGTGTTCCCAGTACTGTATAACAACAGTCCACTGTACCTTAGTGTTCCCAGTACTGTATAACAACAGTCCACTGTACCTCAGTGATCCCAGTACTGTATAACAACAGTCCACTGTACCTCAGTGTTCCCAGTACTGTATAACAGCGGTCCACTATACCTTAGTGATCCCAGTACTGTATAACAACAGTCCACTGTACCTTAGTGCTCCCAGTACTGTATAACAACAGTCCACTGTACCTTAGTGTTCCCAGTACTGTATAACAACAGTCCACTGTACCTCAGTGTTCCCAGTACTGTATAACAACAGTCCACTGTACCTCAGTGTTCCCAGTACTGTATAACAACAGTCCACTGTACCTTAGTGTTCCCAGTACTGTATAACAACAGTCCACTGTACCTTAGTGGTCCCAGTACTGTATAACAACAGTCCACTGTACCTTAGTGTTCCCAGTACTGTGTAACAACAGTCCACTGTACCTCAGTGATCCCAGTACTGTATAACAACAGTCCACTGTACTTCAGTGATCCCAGTACTGTATAACAACAGTCCACTGTACTTCAGTGATCCCAGTACTGTATAACAACAGTCCACTGTACTTCAGTGATCCCAGTACTGTATAACAGCAGTCCACTGTACCTCAGTGGTCCCAATACTGTGTAACAACAGTCCACTGTACCTCAGTGGTCCGAGTACTGTATAATAGCAGTCCACTGTACCTCAGTGATCCCAGTACTGGATAACAGCAGTCCACTGTACCTCAGTGAGCCGCAGGGGTCAACAACCCCCTGGGCCAGTCTCTGACCCACGGGGATCAACGCCACTAGGCTAGTCCTTGACCCGTGGGGATCAACGCCCCCCACGAGTCAGTCCTTGACCCTTTCACCAGTCTCTGATCTGCAAGGGTCAACACCCCCTGGGCCAGTCCTTGACCTGCGGGGGTCAACGCCCCCCTTGGGTCAAGCAGTATCATTGAGAAAGAACCTTGAGCCTCTTTATATATTCTCTGGATGGGTACAGTAGGCCTACTGGCCTAGCATGGGCCCATAGGCCTATTTTATCTCTTCTGTTTATCACTTGTTGCAACAGAAATTTGTATTTTTACTGTCAGGTCTTGCAAATGTTGCAGCAGTGACTTTTTTGTTTGCAATTAAAACTATTGTTTTATGCATCGTGAGTTGATTTATATTCTCTGTCCTCAGGTGATGACCTGACCTTCTGGATGACCTGGCCTTCTGGATGACCTGGCCTTCTGGATGACCTGGCCATCTGGACAACTTGACCTTCTGGATGACTTGCCCTTCTCGACAACTTGACGTTCTCGACGACTTGGCCTTCTGGATGATCTGGCCTTCTGGATGACCTGACCTTCTGGATGACCTGGCCTTCTGGATGACCTGGCCTTCTGGACAACTTGACCTTCTGGATGACTTGCCCTTCTCGACAACTTGACGTTCTCGACGACTTGGCCTTCTGGATGACCTGGCCTTCTCAATGACTTGGCCTTCTCAACGACCTGGCCTTCTGGATGACCAGGCTTTTCGGACCACCTGTCCTTCACGACAACCTGTCACTCTCAATGCCCTGGCCTCCTGATACACCTGACCTGAATAATGTGACTTCCTGGTACACCTGACATGAATGACCTGGTTCCCTAACGTAACCTTTCAGATAATATCAAAACAAGCATGAAAATCACCTCGGTAGAAGAAAGAAAAATCGCAAGACGGTATAAACAAAGTTCTGGAGTTTGCGTTGGAAAATAAAATGACATACACTGCTGTATACAGAACACAAGTGGATCAGCAAGCAGAACGAAAGGATCATGTAAAGATTCTGGGAGTAATATCAGCTGACCTTTCGAAGAACACAATACGGCAAGAGTCACAACAGCCAGGAAAATTAGGGGGCGGGTAATGAACCCTTTTTAAAGCAAGGGAAATAGTGCCAGTGGTGACACTTTAAATTGCTTGTGCTCTCTTGTTGAGAGTATTGTTCAGTGTTGACAGCCTCATTCAGGGCTGGAACACATAAAAATTTACAAAGAATGCCTCAAATTCCTAATTATGTACTCCCTGGAGCAGAGGAGAGAGACGTGATAATATATACTTGAGGGCCTAATCCAAATCTGCACACTACCATAAAATACTGGAGTGAAAGAGATGGAAAAAAATGAAAAGGAATCCCAGTGAAAAACAGGTACAGAAAACAACACTGCTGGAACAAGTGTACAAGTCTTCAAGAAGAAACACTGCTGGAACAAGTGTACAAGTCTTCAAGAAGAAACACTGCTGGAACAAGTGTACAAGTCTTCAAGAAGAAACACTGCTGGAACAAGTGTACAAGTCTTCAAGAAGAAACACTGCTGGAACAAGTGTACAAGTCTTCAAGAAGAAACACTGCTGGAACACAGTGTACAAGTCTTCAAGAAGAAACACTGCTGGAACAAGTGCACAAGTCTTCAAGAAGAAACACTGCTGGAACAAGTGTACAAGTCTTCAAGAAGAAACACTGCTGGAACAAGTGTAGAAGTCTTCAAGAAGAAACACTACTGGAACAAGTGTACAAGTCTTCAAGAAGAAACACTGCTGGAACAAGTGTACAAGTCTTCAAGAAGAAACACTGCTGGAACAAGTGTACAAGTCTTCAAGAAGAAACACTGCTGGAAACAAGTGTACAAGTCTTCAAGAAGAAACACTGCTGGAACAAGTGTACAAGTCTTCAAGAAGAAACACTGCTGGAACAAGTATACAAGTCTTCAAGAAGAAACACTGCTGGAACAATGTACAAGTCTTCAAGAAGAAACACTGCTGGAACAAGTGTAGAAGTCTTCAAGAAGAAACACTGCTGGAACAAGTGTAAGAAGTCTTCAAGAAGAAACACTGCTGGAACAAGTGTACAAGTCTTCAAGAAGAAACACTGCTGGAACAAGTGTACAAGTCTTCAAGAAGAAACACTGCTGGAACAAGTGTACAAGTCTTCAAGAAGAAACACTGCTGGAACAAGTGTACAAGTCTTCAAGAAGAAACACTGCTGGAACAAGTGTAGAAGTGTTCAACTTCTACACTTGTTCCAACCTAAAGTAATTCTGTACCAGCATAAAGTAACTGTACCAGCCTAAACAGTAACTTTATACTAACCTAAAGTACCTTTCTACCGGCCTAAGCGAAATAACCTTGTAGCAGTGAGCACAATAGTCAGGCAGAAGGCCTTGAAAGGAAGGAAGGAAGGAAAGGGGATCATCGTTAGGGGGTGCAGCCCCCCCTGACATTACTGAAGTCTGTTGTATGAACAAGTGGTGAAATCACAACAGGATTCTCTCTTTTCTGCTAGATTACCCACCATGATGCGCTCTCTCTCTCTCTCTCTCTCTCTCTCTCTCTCTCTCTCTCTCTCTCTTCTCTCTCTCTCTCTCTCTCTCTCTCTCTCTCTCTCTCTCTCTCTCTCTCTCTCTCTCTTACTATACAGTAGGGATGTGTGGGAACCTTAGTAGTGCACAAGAATAATCTTTACGAGGCTAGATCCATCAATATGCTGAAGGATAGCGGATAGAGGAGGAAGAGGGGTTATGTTTTGTGTGTGTGTGTGTGAGAGAGAGAGACCTAAATCCTCAAACTGGATTTCTTTACTTGCAAATTAACACCATTCTAACTTTTATAGGATTTACTATATATTATCCTCTTAATCCTTTACTCTTAGCAAAGTTAATACATCAAAATTAATGTTATGGTGATCTATCCTGAGTTTCATCCTTATCCAGTAAGGATTTTTTCCTTGTAATCCCTCAGTGTTGGCTGGATTAATTCACGATTTAATAGATGCGTTGTAGGAGTAAGGTTGTAATTGCTGCATTTATGGGAAGGGCGTAAATAGGTTTAGTGTCCCGTGGTTGGGTTGGTAACACACTCACCTCAAACACTGAGGTCCATGGTTCGATCCCTGGTATGGGTGGAAACATTGGGGCGTATTTCCTTAAGACACCTGCTGCCCATGTTCACCTAGCAGTAAGTAGGCACCTGAGTGTTAATTATCTTATACCTGCTGTCACTGTTCACCTAGCAGTAAGTAGGTACCTCGGTGTTAGAGGACTGGTGTGGGTGGCATCCTGGGGGATAAAATTAACCTAGTTTGCCAGAAATGCTCTACATAACCAGGAACTTTGTATATAGTATGTCATTGATGTCAGCTATGGCCTTTATAAGTTGCATCATGTACTGGTAGAAATATACATTAGTATTATTATTATTATTAATATTATTATTATTATTATTATTAATATTATTATTAATATTATTATTAATATTACAGCCTCTCCTCACTTAGCGATGTATTCGTTTACCGACGCCAAGGACTTACAACGGGCTCTCTGACCAGTATTTATACCTGAATAATGTATATTAGAGCTGATTTCCTCTATTCTGTTTATTACAATATACAGTACACTACTGTAAAAACATTTAAAAATGTACCAGAAATATTATAAATGGTGCAAAGGTGACATTAAAACAATATCAAAGATGGAAATATAAACACACATGCAGTAAATGTGATCCTTTATTGACAACGTTTCACCCACACAGTGGGCTTTTTCAAGTCACAAACAGATCTGTTTGTGACTTGAAAAAGCCCACTGTGTGGGTGAAACGTTGTCACTAAAGGATCACATTATACTGCATGTGTGTTTATATTTCCATTGTGTCGGTATTTTATACCATTTACTTCCAATATCAAAGATGGTTGACACAAAGCCACTACCATTATAGTATGCTCCTCACTTAGTGACGAATTTGTTTACCAACCTGGTTTTAGGAACGGACCTCTGTCGTTTAGTGAGGAGAGACTGTATTATTATTATTATTATTATTATTATTATTATTATTACAGAAATTGGAAGGCAAGACGATGGTTGATATATCATAGAAAATGGCAAGTGTAATGTGTTAGAGAGAATGTAAGGTATGTTAACACTAACTGATTTAAACCCACACCTTTGACCCCATACATATATAATAATCCTTATTTCTAAACCCATATGGACCACACACAGCCTGGGAATTGTCAGTGTGATTAACTTAGTGATTGCTATCTTTCAGAGTGTGTGATGTCTGGGGCTGTGGTAGCAACATGAAGAGGTATCACAGCAACATAAAGGCTGATAGAAGCATCAAGAAGGATGATAGCTTCTTTAAATAAAGCTCTAGTTAGAGCAGAGCTTCTCTAAATAAAGGCTGGCTCTGCAGAGAGAGGCTGTTCTCTAGCCTCTCAATGTTTTGCGGAGTCTGTGCTAATGTGAGGTGAGGGAGGAAAGTTAGTGACGATGGTTGACCAAGACTTCTTGCCAGGCAAGACGATCTTTATAGTCACTTGTAAGAGGGGAGGAAAGAAGGGTAAGAGGGGTTGGAAGAAGGGTAAGAGGGGTTGAAAGAAGGGTAAGAGGGGTTGAAAAAAGGGTAAAAGGGGTTGGTCAAAGGGAAAGAGGGGGATGGAAGAAGGGTAAGAGGAGTTAGAAGGGAAAGAGGGGTTAGAAGAATGGAAAGAGGGGTTAGATATAGGGAAACAGGGGTTAGAAGAAGGGAAAAGAAGGTTTAGAAGAAGGGAAAGAGGGATTAGAAGAAGAGAAAGAGGGGTTAGAAGAAGGGAAAGAGGGGGACGGAAAAAAAGGAAAGAGGGGTTAGAAAGAAGGGAAAGAGGGGGATGGAAGAAGGGTTGGAAGAAGGGAAAGAGGGGGACAGAAGAAGGAAAGAGGGGGATGGAAGAAGGGAAAGAGGGGGATGGAAGAAGGGAAAGAGGGGGATGGAAGAAGGGAAAGAGGGGGATGGAAGAAGGGAAAGAAGAGTTGGAAGAAGGGAAAGAAGGGTTGGAAGAAGGGAAAGAAGGGTTGGAAGAAGGGAAAGAGGGGTTAGAAGAAGGGAAAGAGGGGTTAGAAGAAGGGAAAGAGGGGGATGGAAGAAGGGAAAGGTAACCAGAAATACTGTTATTACATACAGTAAACACACTCATGAGTCATATTTTTACAATTAAAGGATAAATCCACTGGTTCAATCACACTTCTAACTTCTCTACTTTCTGTTTACTGAAGCACAGTGGAACAGTTGGAACGTACTGTACCTCCAACAAACCATTGCCTGAACAAATTTGTTCAGAAAAAATATTTTCCAGTCTTTGAACGTCTTTCTGGAGTTTGAACAAATTTGTTCAGAAAAGCTTTATGGGAAAGCTCTGTTTCATATGTTCTTTGATGTGACCTCTGACACTGACCTGACTCTCAGAGACTTAGGCAAGGGTCAGTTCAACATCCTCCAGTGTCTGAGGCTGTTGAGGTGACCTCTGTCACTGACCTGACTCTCACAGACTTAGGCAAGAGACAGTTCAACATCCTCCAGTATCTGAGGCTGATAAAGCCTGGCAAATCCTGTTTCAGACATGTAGAGCTGTTTTCCAGTTCCAACACCACCTAGGAATCAATTAAATACGGTCACCGGGGTTCCACTCTATACAATAACGGATGACTGACACACTTGTTCAACATTGTTCATCTGTATTGCACTCAACAAGACACTACTTGCCGGACATTACCACACTCAAGATTCTTACGCACGTATCTTGTTCATCAACTTATAAATTTTCTGACCCATTTGTATTCATCTTAGTGATACATTGGATGTACAGTGCTTTTTTGCTAATTTTAACATCATTTTTGATTTAAAGGACACTCAGACAGTTGCCAGGTCTGTTGTATGGAGAGTGAGTCTACTGTATGTGTGTTGTGGCTGAGACATTATCAGACTTTAAAGTAACCCATGTCTGCTTGTAACTTCACTATTTTTAACTGTAGTTATTTCACATATTTACTGTGATAGATATATATATATACAGTGGACCCCCGGTTAACGATATTTTTTCACTCCATAAGTATGTTCAGGTGCCAGTACTGACCGAATTTATTCCCATAAGGAATATTGTGAAGTAGATTAGTCCATTTCAGACCCCCAAACATACACGTACAAACGCACTTACATAAATACACTAACATAATTGGTCGCATTCGGAGGTAATCGTTATGCGGGGGTCCACTGTATATATATATGCAAGGAATTCGCAAGAGCAGGCGAAATATACACAAACACTGATCTCTGGCTGAAGGAGACTCGAGCCTAAGAACCTTGGAACAAGGTACGCAGTGCTTTACCAATCTACCCACACTGGACAATACCTTGGAGTCCAGCTTGCGCTAGACTTTGATCCAAGGCAGCCAGCTTTCAGGGAGAAGGCTTGCAGCTTTTCATCTCATCCCCTGCATGTATCAGCCAAAAAAAAAAGAAAATATTTTCATCATCATTCAACACTTTCACCTCACTCGTACATAATCACTGTCTTCGCAGAGGCACTTAGATACAGCAGTTTAGAGGTCCCTCAAAACTGTCAATATCCCAAACTCCTCTTTTCAAGCGCAGGCATTGTACTTCCCATTTCCAGGACTCAAGTCTGGCTAACTGGTTTCCCTAAATCCTTTCACTAAATATTACCCTGCTCACACTCCAACAGCTCGTCTGATTCCAAAAACCATTCGTCTCCATTCACTTCTATCTAACACGCTCACACGCACTTGCTGGAAGTCCAAGTCCCTCCAGAAAACCTCCTTTACCCCCTCCCTCCAACCTTTTCAAGGACGACTCCTACCCTTCTTTCCTTTCCCTACAGATTTATATGCTCTCCATGTCATTCTACTTTGATCCATTCTCTCAAAATCACCAAACCTCAACAACCCCTCTTCAGCCCTCTGACTAATACTTTTAGTAACTCCACACCTCCTAATTTCCCCACACACACACACACACACACACACACACACATTATATATATATATATATATATATATATATATATACAGTGGACCCCCGATTAACGATATTTTTTCATTCCAGAGGTATGTTCAGGTGCCAGTACTGACCGAATTTGTTCCCATGAGGAATATTGTGAAGTAGATTAGTCCATTTCAGACCCCCAAACATACACGTACAAACGCACTTACATAAATACACTTACATAATTGGTCACATTAGGAGGTGATCGTTAAGCGGAGGTCCACTGTATATATATATATATATATATATATATATATATATATATATATATATATATATATATATATATATTATATATATATATATATTATATATAATATATATATATATATACACACACACACACACACACACACATATGCAGGTTTGCCATCACTAATCCGGCAATCAGTTATCTGGTACCATCAGTAATCTGGCATTAATTTTGGCTAGCATAATTTCAAATTTCATCATTATACTGACTCAAATTTTATCATTATACTGACTCAGAACTTGTGCAGATGGTTGTAAATCCACAGCAACAAGCCAGTGGAGGAGAAAGCAGTGATGAGGAAGATGTAGCAGAAAGAGAACCTATTGATAGGTTAAGTGTATTCTAGCCTAACCACTCTGTAATCCGACAAACTCACTAATCCTAATATACATGTGTATATATATATATATATATACAGTGGTACCTCAGGATACAAACAGCTCAAAACTCAAACAATTATTTGAGTGTATTATTGTAAGTGCTTTCGTAAGTGTATTTTTGGCAATCTGAAACAGAATAATGTATTTACATTATTCCTTATGGGAACAAATTCATTCGATATCGGCACTCGAACAGCCTTCTGGAGCGAATTAAGTTCGTATCCTGAGGTATCACTGTATATGGTTTAGAAAGACACGTAAGCAAACACTGTATGTTAGAAGTGATCAAGGTCCCAGGACCGAAACGTTTTCTAATAAATATGTTATAGTGTTTGCTTACGTGTCTTTCTAAACCAACTTGTCAGTATTTATTACCAAGGTTTATACCATCACTGTGTGTATTTTATATATATATATATATATTATATATATATATATATATATATATATATATTTTTATATATTCTTCTTTCAACACACCGGCCGTATCCCACCGAGGCGGGGTGGCCCAAAAGGAAAAACGAAAGTTTCTCCTTTTACATTTAGTAATATATACAGGAGAAGAGGTTACTAGCCCCTTGCCCCGGCATTTTAGTTGCCTCTTACAACACGCATGGCTTACGGAGGAAGAATTCTGTTCCACACTTCCCCCTGGAGATAAGAGGAAATAAACAAGAATAAGAACTAGAAAGAAAATAGAAGAAAACCCAGAGGGGTGTGTATATATGTGCTTGTACATGTATGTGTAGTGTGACCTAAGTGTAAGTAGAAGTAGCAAGACGTACCTGAAATCTTGCATGTTCATGAGACAGAAAAAAGGACACCAGCAATCCTACCATCATGTAAAACAATTACAGGCTTTCGTTTTACACTCACTTGGCAGGACGGTAGTACCTCCCTGGGCGGTTGCTGTCTACCAACCTACTACCTATAATATATATATATATATATATATATATATAAATATTATATGCATATATATATATGCATATGTACAGCCTCTCCTCACTTAACGACGGAGTTCCGTTCCTAAGACCACGTTGGTAAACAAATTCGTCACTAAGTGAGGAGCATACTATAATGGTAGTGGGTTTGTGTCAACTATCTTTGATATTGTTTTAATGTCACCTTTGCACAATTTATAATATTTCTGGTATATTTTTAAATGTTTATACAGCAGTGTACTGTATATTGTAATAAACGGAATAGAAGAAATCAGCTCTAATATACATTATTTAGGTATAAATACTGGTCTGAGAGCCCGTCGTAAGTCTGAGGCATCGGTAAACGAGTACACCACTAAGTGAGGAGAGGCTGTGTATATATAATCACAAACAAGTGATACAAGGTGCAAGTCAACCATGGGGGTTGAATGATACCTCTAGGTCTCTCATGTTGCAGTCAGCACACCAGGAACTTGCAATGCTGCACAAATGAGTAGGAAGTTTAATATCCTTCTGGGCCTAGAGCTATCATTCAACTCCCCTAATGCTTGTTATATGTATATATGTCGTGCCGAATAAGTAAAACTTGTGATTTTGGCTGAAATAGCAATGCTCTTCTTGCCGAATAAGGCAAGCAAAAATTTGTGTATGCAATAATATCACAAAAATCATTCTGAATTTAGTGAAAAAAATATTTCATTGTGTTTGTTTATTAGTAAATTATTGTAAACTTATCTAAAATATATTTAGTTGGATTAGGCTAAATTAAATTGCACTTGTTATAATAAGGTTAGGTAAGTTTCCTAAGGTTCTTTTGGTACAAAATCATTAATTTTTATATTAACATAAATGAAAAAATGTATCTTTAAATGTGCAAGTGAAACTTTTGGAAAGGACTTAATTTTCAGTGAGTTATTGCTAATTGACCAGTTTTGCCAATTCGGCACGACAAACACACACACACACACATATATATATATATATATATATATATATATATATATATATATATATATATATATATATATATTATATATATATTATACAGTGGACCCGGTTAACGATATTTTTTCACTCAATAAGTATGTTCAGGTGCCAGTACTGACCGAATTTATTCCCATAAGGAATATTGTGAAGTAGATTAGTCCATTTCAGACCCCCAAAAATACACGTACAAACGCACTTACATAAATACACTTACATAATTGGTCGCATTTGGAGGTAATCGTTATGCGGGGGTCCACTGTATATATATATATATATATATATATATTATATATATATATATATATATATATATATGAATGTAAACAATTTTTATTAAATCTGTTTATAAGTGTTGAAGGCTCAGTCTTCTGTCTCTAATGAGAGAGAGAAAGATAGGCAGGCAGGTAAACAGAGAATGAGAAGAAAGAAGAGGGCAGAAGAGAAAGTTTTGAGAGTATCCTTATCACGTTTCCTTATCATTTCGTCAGTCCAGTTAATCTCGAGCACTGGACGGAGAACTGATAAGGGCTTGTGGGGGAGAAGTACAACCATTCTGCCAGTGTCTACAACACCACCACCAGCATCTACATCCACACCACCAGCATCTATGACCACACCACTAGCATCGATGACCACACCACTAGCATCGATGACCACACCACCAGCATCTATGACCACACCACCAGCATCTACGACTACATCACCAGCATCTACGTCCACACCAGCATCCACATCCACACCAGCATCTACGTCCACACCACCAGCATCTATTTATTTATTTATTTATTTGAACATGATACAGAGAAGTACAAGGAATACAATTTTTAAAGTGCAGCATGCCAAAGCCCCTTGTATGCAGAGCATTATGGGCAGGCTTAAAATTAACTTAAGATTAACTAAGCAATGATATATTCAGTGGTACAAAAATTATTGTAAAACAGATAATTTAGTACAAATGAGTATTACAAAGACAGGTCATATGGTCATTTACTGTGTTGCTGTGTAATCAGTAGAATGGAGTTTTCTGTTAGGTAATGAAGTTAAATAGTAACAAAGTTTGATTGGGTCACAGGTTGACATTTATGAGATACAATAATGAGATACAATTTATGACCACACCACCAGCATCTACGTCCACATAACCAGCATCTACGTCCACATAACCAGCATCTACGTCCACATAACCAGCATCTACGTCCACATAACCAGCATCTACGTCCACATTACCAGCATCTACATCCACATTACCAGCATCTACGTCCACATTACCAGCATCTACGTCCACATAACCAGCATCTACGTCCACATAACCAGCATCTACGTCCACATAACCAGCATCTACATCCACACCAGCATCTACGTCCACATAACCAGCATCTACGTCCACATAACCAGCATCTACGTCCACATTACCAGCATCTACGTCCACATTACCAGCATCTACGTCCACATAACCAGCATCTACGTCCACATAACCAGCATCTACGTCCACATTACCAGCATCTACGTCCACATTACCAGCATCTACGTCCACATTACCAGCATCTACGTCCACATAACCAGCATCTACGTCACATAACACATCTAGTCACATAACAGCATCTACGTCCACATAACCAGCATCTACGTCCACATAACCAGCATCTACATCCACACCAGCATCTACGTCCACATAACCAGCATCTACGTCCACATAACCAGCATCTACGTCCACATTACCAGCATCTACGTCCACATTACCAGCATCTACGTCCACATAACCAGCATCTACGTCCACATAACCAGCATCTACGTCCACATAACCAGCATCTACGTCCACATAACCAGCATCTACGTCCACATAACCAGCATCTACGTCCACATAACCAGCATCTACGTCCACATAACCAGCATCTACATCCACACCAGCATCTACGTCCACATAACCAGCATCTACGTCCACATTACCAGCATCTACGTCCACATTACCAGCATCTACGTCCACATTACCAGCATCTACGTCCACATAACCAGCATCTACGTCCACATAACCAGCATCTACGTCCACATAACCAGCATCTACGTCCACATAACCAGCATCTACGTCCACACCAGCATCTACGTCCACACCAGCATCTACGTCCACACCAGCATCTACGTCCACACCAGCATCTACGTCCACACCAGCATCTACGTCCACACCAGCATCTACGTCCACACCAGCATCTACGTCCACACCAGCATCTACCTACGTCCACACCAGCATCTACCTACGTCCACACCAGCATCTACGTCCACACCAGCATCTACGTCCACACCATCTATGTCCACACCAGCATCTACCTACGTCCACACCAGCATCTACGTCCACACCAGCATCTACTTCCACACCAGCATCTACTTCCACACCAGCATCTACTTCCACACCAGCATCTACTTCCACACCAGCATCTACGTCCACACCAGCATCTACGTCCACACCAGCATCTACGTCCACACCAGCATCTACGTCCACACCAGCATCTACGTCCACACCAGCATCTACGTCCACACCAGCATCTACGTCCACACCAGCATCTACGTCCACACCAGCATCTACGTCCACACCAGCATCTACGTCCACACCAGCATCTACGTCCACACACATCTGGCATCTACGTCCACACCAGCATCTACGTCAACCCCAGCATCTACGTCCACACCAGCATCTACGTCCCCCACACCCAGCATCTACGTCCACACCAGCATCTACGTCCACACCAGCATCTACGTCCACACCAGCATCTACGTCCACACCTGCATCTACGTCCACACCAGCATCTACGTCCACACCAGCATCTACGTCCACACCAGCATCTACGTCCACACCAGCATCTACGTCCACACCAGCATCTACGTCCACACCAGCATCTACGTCCACACCAGCATCTGGCCACAATCAGTGGTCAGGCTTCAACCCATTTTATTGTACAGTAATGAAGGAGTGGAACAGACTTCCTGCACATGTCAAAGCCTCTCCTATCATAACCCAGTTCAAGAAGGGAGCCAAAAGGTACCTAATGAATGTACCTACAGAAAAGAAGGCATGATGTCTGGTATACCTAACATCCATGTACCTATTACTGATAATAAGGTATTGCAAGGACCCCAATGGATATAAGTCACTTTGACTTTTTGGGTTATCCTGGAGGGTAATCTATACATGTGCTGCTATGTATGATAATTTATGTAACTGTATTTATGTATACCTGAATAAACTGTCTACGACCACATCACCAGGCTGTTGCAGGCTGCAGCCTGCAACAGCCTGGTAGCATGTTGCATGCGCTCATGTAAAGATTTATTCCCTAGAATAAATAAATGATATTATTATTATTATTCGAAGATATACATTAGAAATGAAAATGGTGTGGGTGGCATCCTGGGGGACAAAATTAACCTAAGTTGCCAGAAATGCTCTACATAACCAGGAACTTTCTATATAATATGTCACTGATGTCAGCTATGGTCTGTATAAGTTGTATCATGTACTGGTAAAAACAAACATTATTTATAGTGTTAGGGGTCAGAGATGAGGATTTAATTTAGTTACTCATGAAGGACATCACGTTTTCTCTAATACACCACACTTACCATTTTCTATGATATAATAATAATTATCTTTATTTCTACAAATACATCAAATATTATTATTATTATTATTATTATTCCGAAAAAAATAAGCTAGAGTTTTATAAGACGAATTTATGTAAAATTATTATAACATTGCGATGTTTATAATGATTAATGAGATGTTTATACTGATCATTATAACGGTGTAATGTTTATAGTTATTATTTAACATAAAGGTACTGTGTGTTTGTGATTATTTACAATGAGTTATAATGATAGTTATAATGATGGTTATAATAGTTACAATGATAGTTATAATGATAATTATGATAGTTACAATGTAATGATAGTTGCAATGAGTTATAATGATAGTTATAATGATAGTTACAATTATTATAATGATACACTGATGGTTATATTGATAGTTACAATGATAGTTATAACGATAGTTACAATGATAGTTATAATGATACAATGATAGTTATAATACGATGATAGTTATAATGATGCAATGATAGATATAATGATACGATGATAGTTATGATGATAGTTACAATGATAGTTATAATGATACAATGATAGTTATAATGATACAATGATAGTTATAATACGATGATAGTTATAATGATGCAATGATAGATATAATGATACGATGATAGTTATGATAGTTACAATGAATTATGATAGTTATAATAGTTACAATGATAGTTATAATGATACGATGATAGTTATAATGATACAATGATAGTTATAATGATATGATAGTTACAATGAATTATAATGATAGTTATAATAGTTACAATGAATTATAATGATAGTTATAATAGTTACAATGATAGTTATAATGATACAATGATAGTTATAATGATATGATGATAGTTATAATGATATGATGATAGTTATAATGATACAATGATAGTTATAATACGATGATAGTTACAATGAATTATAATGATATTTATAGTTACAATGATAGTTATAATATTATTAATATTAACTATGGTATGTATAAGTTACATAAAATAAATATTATTATTAAAAATCTTTATTGACCTTAAAGATCCAGCCGTAAATAATAACTTTAAGACTAGCCCCAGTAGCCCCCCTCACCACCATGCTAGCCCCCCCTCACCACCATGCTAGCCCCCCTCTAGCCCCCCTCACCACCATGCTAGCACCCCCTCTAGCCCCCCTCACCACCACGCTAGCACCCCCTCTAGCCCCCCTCACCACCTCGCACGCCCTAGCCCCCCTCACCACCATGCTAGCACCCCCTCTAGCCCCCCTCACCACCATGCTAGCACCCCCTCTAGCCCCCCTCACCACCATGCTAGCACCCCCTCTAGCCCCCCTCACCACCATGCTAGCACCCCCTCTAGCCCCCCTCACCACCATGCTAGCACCCCCTCTAGCCCCCCTCACCACCATGCTAGCACCCCTCTAGCCCCCCTCACCACCATGCTAGCACCCCCTCTAGCCCCCCTCACCACCACGCTAGCCCCCCTCTAGCCCCCCCTCACCATGCTAGCACCCCCTCTAGCCCCCCTCACCACCATGCTAGCACCCCCTCTAGCCCCCCTCACCACCATGCTAGCACCCCCTCTAGCTCCCCTCACCACCATGCTAGCACCCCCTCTAGCTCCCCTCACCACCATGCTAGCACCCCCTCTAGCCCCCCTCACCACCACGCTAGCCCCCCTCACCATCATGCTAGCACCCCCTCTAGCCCCCCTCACCACCATGCTAGCACCCCCTCACCACCATGCTAGCACCCCCTCTAGCTCCCCTCACCACCATGCTAGCACCCCCTCTAGCCCCCTCACCACCATGTTTCCCCCCCCCCCCGCTAGTATACAGAAATAATGGAGTTAGTGCTGATGTTACTGGCCCCCTGGTGGTGGCACTCAGAAACAACACACCTAACAATATCCAGAGTTATATAAACTAGCACAAATGTACACTAGCACCAATGTAAACTAGCACAAATATAATCTAGCACAAATATAAACTAGCACTAATATAAAGTGGAAAATATAAACTAGCACAAATATAAACTGAAAATATATAAACTAGAAAATGTAAACTAGCACATATATGAACTAGTACAAGTACTAGTACAAATATAAACTACCTGCAAAAACTTACTTGGTCCCCAAAATATTCACCAAACGGTTCACACTGAGCTGTAGAAGCCCTTAAGATAAGATAAGATTTCGTTCGGATTTTTAACCCCGGAGGGTTAGCCACCCAGGATAACCCAAGAAAGTCAGTGCGTCATCGAGGACTGTCTAACTTATTTCCATTGTGGTCCTTAATCTTGTCCCCCAGGATGCCACCCACACCAGTCGACTAACACCCAGGTACCTATTTGCTGCTAGGTGAACAGGACAACAGGTGTAAGGAAACGTGTCGAAATGTTTCCACCCGCCGGGTGGAAACATCCACTGATAGACCATCTGAGCTGTAGAAGCCCTTAACATCCCGCTGATAGACCATCTGAGCTGTAGAAGCCCTTAACATCCCACTGATAGACCATCTGAGCTGTAGAAGCCCTTAACATCCCACTAATAGACCAACTGATCTGTAGAAGCCCTTATTGACCTAAGAAAAGCTTTTGACACAGTAGACCACGACATCCTACTCCACAAACTTTACCATTATGGTATAAGAGGCCATGCGCTTGCATATTTCAAATCTTACCTTACTAATAGGTATCAGTATGTCACCATTAAAGACACAGCATCAACAACACAGCCACTTGATACTGGAGTTCCGCAGGGAAGTGTCCTTGGTCCCCTGCTCTTCCTCATATACATCAATGATCTTCCAAACATATCCCAACACCTGAACCCCATTCTCTTTGCTGACGACACAACTTATGTCATCTCTCACCCTAATCTTGCCACCCTCAACACCATTGTTAACGAGGAGCTGATCAAAATATCAACTTGGATGACAGCCAATAAACTTACACTTAACACTGACAAAACCTACTATATTATGTTTAGTAGCAAAGCAGGAGTTGTGCAAATTAACATTAAGATCGACAACACTCTAATTGCCAGACGTAATGAGGGCAAATTCCTAGGCCTATACCTCGACAACAACCTGAATTTCAGCACCCATATCCAACACATAACCAAAAAAGTATCCAAAACGGTTGGGATCCTCTCCAAGATACAATACTACATGCTGCAAAATGCCCTTCTCACACTATACCACTCACTTATTTATCCATACCTCACCTATGCTATTTGTGCTTGGGGATCAATTGCAGCAACACACCTAAAGCCAATAATAACCCAACAAAAAGCCGCAGTAAGAATAATCACTAAATCCTATCCCTGGCAACACACCCCCCCACTCTTCATAGATCTAAACTTACTCCCTGTTCAGTACATCCACACTTACTACTGTGCAATCTACATCTACAGGACCTTAAATTCCAATATTAACCTTGACCTAAAACGCTTTCTTGATAGTTGTGACAGAACCCACAGGCATAACACCAGACACAAACATCTCTATGACATTCCCCGTGTCCGACTAAACCTTTACAAAAATTCAATGTATGTCTAAGGCCCTAAAGTCTGGAACACCCTACCTGAGAACTCTAGAACTGCAGACACATTCATCACCTTCAAAATTACCATTAGAAAACATCTTATCTCCCTGATACACCCCGTCAACTAACTACACGAATTCCACCTGGTGGTTCACACTTACACTCACTCACCTATTTGACCATAAACAGAAATATCAATCTCAATCTTAAAATAATGAATCCTAACTAGTCATAAGTTGGCCTGTGATACTCCAATACTGAAACTATGTACTGTGCCAAAACAAAAGCATTCACATTGCTAAACTCACAAACTAGTATTTAGTCACTTTGCCATAATACCAACTTACCTCATAATTTGTAATATTTTAAATTTAAGAATTAATCTAAGTCTGTCCGAAATGCTTAGCCATGCTAGGTGTTCTAGTGGTACACTGTGTAATACCTAGCCATGCTAGGTGTTCTAGTGGTACACTGTGTAATACCTAGCCATGCTAGGTGTTCTAGTGGTACACTCTGTAATACCTAGCCATGCTAGGTGTTCTAGTGGTACACTCTGTAATTATTATTTTACTACATGTAAACCACACAATAACCAAATTCTGTAAACTCAGCATTGTAATACTTATAGAGAATAAACTTTGAATTTGAACATCCCACTAATAGACCACCTGAGCTGTAGAAGCCCTTAACATCCCACTAAGGAGTCTTGCCAGCCCTCACAACCACCCACAACAAACACTAGTTGACTGAGGTAGTGAGACTGTACATATTTACTGATATTTACCTAAGGAAGGTGAGTATATACAGTTAGTAACTAATTATTATAATCATGGGGAGCGCTAAATCCGTAGGTTTATACAGCGCATGTGGGGGGATGGTATTCAGGCTTAATACAGGGAACTGGAGCATAGATCCAATTCCCTGGATCAAGAGCCCCTCACCAGCATCAATGAACCTCCCTTGAGGGGAATTAGTAACTAATATTAGGATTATTGAGGCAACTTTAGATGTTAAATTAGGTGGTAGTGAAACTCCAGCTCTTGGACACCGAGGTGGCAACAACGTACCAGGAGCTACAGCTCGGTGCCCCACGTGCCACCAAAATACTTGGCCTGTGGGATAATCACAGAGGCTCTTGGTCCCGGTGGCTAAAGTTCTTGCTTCACACACGGAGGGCCCGGGTTCGATCCCCCGTGGGGTGAAAACATTTCAGTGCTTTTCCTTACACCTGTTGTCCTGTTCACCTAGCAGTAAATAGGTACCTGGGTGTTAGTGGACTGATGTGGGTGGCATCCTGGGTGTTAGTCGACTGGTGTGGGTGGCATCCTGGGTGTTAGTGGACTGGTGTGGGTGGCATCCTGGGTGTTAGTGAACTGGTGTGGGTGGCATCCTGGGTGTTAGTGAACTGGTGTGGGTGGCATCCTGGGTGTTAGTGAACTGGTGTGGGTGGCATCCTGGGTGTTAGTGAACTGGTGTGGGTGGCATCCTGGGTGTTAGTGAACTGGTGTGGGTGGCATCCTGGATGTTAGTGGACTGGTGTGGGTGGCATCCTGGATGTTAGTGGACTGGTGTGGGTGGCATCCTGGATGTTAGTGGACTGGTGTGGGTGGCATCCTGGGTGTTAGTGAACTGGTGTGGGTGGCATCCTGGATGTTAGTGGACTGGTATGGGTGGCATCCTGGGGGACAAGCTTAAGAATCACAATGGAAATAAGACAGTCCTCGATGACGCACTGACTTTCTAGGCATATCCTGGGTAGCTAACCCTCCGAGGTTAAAAATCCGATCGAAATCTTACATCTAAATATAGCCGGTCAGCGATATTATAAGGGAGCGGGATATTTGAGCTGTGGTTATAACCGGGCAGACGCCCACTACACTGTACTGTGGGCGTCTCCCATTAAGTACGAGTCTGGATGCTAGTGTGATTTATTTATTCAGTTTGTTTTTGTAAACAGTATTTTACAGTACATTGAGATTTTGTATTTAGAATAGTGGGTTGCAATGCAAAGATAGCCTCTATTATGCCTGGCATTATGGGCCAACTTAACATTATTGGCTTACAGACTACTTAATACTAAGGAGTATATCATAGTTGTACAGTAGGATAGTAATTATTTCATAGTTGAACAGTAGGTTATTAATTATAAGTGAATTAAATTTGTATAAGAGAAAGGATATATTCATATAGTCTACAATGCTTATTGTGGAAAACAATGGTTCAATTATATTCCTGTCAACAATGGATAAAAGGTTCAAAGTGATTGTTGAAGTTATGATGTGGGAGAACATAGGTGAGTAAGTGTGTACTGAGTATTTAGCATTTAGTCTAGGGTGATTAAGTAGCTTTTGAGGAGAGTCTTAAACTGATTTTCAGACTGGGTTACTTTAATATCTTCTGGTAATGAATTCCATATTTTAGGGCCCTTTATGTGCATAGAGTTTTTACACAGTGTGATATGGACACGAGGTATATCAAAAAGAGATCTGTGTCTTGTGTTGTGGTCTTGTATCCTGTTTAGGTTGGTGAGGAGAAGTTTGAGTGGGGGGTTTATATTTGCGTGTATTGTTCTCACCCACCCCACCCTAACGCTATTCAACACATTCAGAACAAAGAACACTGGAACACTACACACACACACGAAACAACACCAGACAGCCACATCCATCTGGACTCTCTTACCTCCTCCCAAGAACTTGACACTCCTTTCACCAACACAGACGTTAAAACTCTCCTCAGACACCTTCCTCCCAAGGCCCCTGGTGCCTCTGGCCTAAACCATATTATCCTGAAACACCTTCCTGACTCTATCATTACTGCCTACACAAACCTCCTCAATGCCTCCCTTGCCTCTGGATACTTCCCATCCCTCTTCAAAGCTGCTACTGCTATCCTCCTTCCTAAACCCAATAAAGACCACTCTGACCCTAGAAACTATCGCCCTATCAGCCTCCTCGAAACTTTAGGAAAACTCTTGAAAAACTCATCAATCATCGCCTTCGCAGATACCTGGAACACAATTCTCTACTTTCTGATGGTCAGTTTGGCTTCAGAACACACAGATCCACACAGGATGCCATTAACATCATTCTCAACTACATCCACATAAACACAGAACAAAGAAACAGGACAGCCCTGGTTACAAAAGACGTTGAAAAAGCCTTTGACACTGTGTGGCACGAGGGGCTCAAGTACAAACTCTGCACTAACTTCAACCTGCCTCTCAATACTCGTAAACTCCTCTGCAACTTCCTAGACGGCCGTACCATGAGAATCAAATTCCCAGGCTGTTACTCTGACTACTTCACACTAAATGCTGGAGTACCCCAGGGATCTGTCCTCTCCCCTACCCTCTACATTTTATACACTAACGACATTCCAACACCTGTATACCACAACTCCATCACACTAGCCTATGCAGACGACATTACACAACTTATCACTCATGCCAATATAGATACACTCACACACAAAACACAAAATGAGGTCGACAGGATAGCCATCTGGGAACAAAAATGGAGGATCAAAACCGATGCAGCTAAATCCAGCATTACGTATTTTAACTACAGGAAACGTGATCCTCCATTACCTGTCGAGCTCAGAACAGTTGACACCCGCACTTACATCCCCATCACACAATCTGTCACTGTCCTTGGCGTTAATCTTGACTACCTTCTTCGTTTACATGGACACATTCACTCAAGGCATGCAATAGCTAGTAAGGCCCTTGCGGGCCTCTACAAGCTGAAACATGCCTCTCAACGCACCAAACTACACCTTTACAAATCCCTAATACGTCCTCTGATAACTTACTCTCCTCTAGCTCTCTCTCTTATAGCAAAAACAAACTTACTTAAACTGCAGCGTGTCCAGAACAAGGCGCTGCGCTGGGTGCTTGATGTCAGATGGGAGGACTTCGCCACAAGCGAGTCTCTCCATTCCCAATTAGACATCCCTGCGCTGAATCTGTACTGGAAGACGCTCAGTGACAGACAGATAGACAAACTTGAGACACGACATGACTGCTGGACCTCTCTCCTTGACGAAGACATTCGCAGACCCACAAACCAACACAACCTTTTCTACTCCTTGCATGATCCTGCTCCTAACCCTATTTACAAATAACCTTGGATTCACTGACAGGTACCTTCTATGATAGGTACCATTCTCTGACCCACATTCGCCTTAGCTTTTGGGTTAAGACAGGGCCCAGTTCTACACTCCTCTCTAGCGCTAAACGTCGCATGTCCCTTCCTCCCCGCTCAACCCACCGGAGTCCCAACAGAAGAGCCTGAATTTCTCTTCTCAATATCTGTCCCACGATCGCCTTCGCTGCTGGGTTAAGCCCTGGCTCTATTTCTACGACTAAGAACACTCCTCTCCAGCACTATTCTTCGTCTGTCCCGTCTTCCCCGCTCATCCCATTTGGGATCTTACCTGAACTTTCGTTCGTTCGTTCTGTGTATGTAGTAGGCACATGAATAAGTATGGATGCTCTTAATGGTAAGCAGATTCAGACTTTTGAAAATTGGTGGAGTATGCTGGCGGGAGTGGGAATTTGTTATCATTCTTACTGCTGCCTTTTGCTGGGTTATTAGGGGTTTTAGGCGATTGGATGTTGTTGATCCCCATGCACAAATTCCATATGTAAGATAAGGGTATATGAGTGAATGGTACAGTGCCAGGAGAGCTGATTGTGGAACGCAGTACCTTATCTTTGATAGTATGCCTACAGTCTTGGAGATTTTCTTAGTTATTTGTTGTATGTGTGTCTGGAACTTAAGGCTACTGTCAAGGTGGATACCTAGGAATTTTCCCTCTGTGAGTCTTGTGACTGATGATCCATTTAGCGTTATGTTAATCGGATCATTTGCAGCTTTGTATCCAAACTGGATGAAATAGGTTTTATCAGTATTCAGGGTAAGTTTATTGGTCATCATCCAGGCAGATATTTTCTGCAATTCGGCATTGACTGTGTTTGCTAGTATGACTGTGTTTGGGTGGGAAAAGACATATGTAGTGTCATCTGCAAATAATGTGGGTTTGAGTAGCTGTGATGCATTTGGTAGATCATTGATGTAGATGAGAAAGAGGAGTGGTCCAAGGACGCTTCCTTGTGGGACTCCTACTGTGATTGGTTGGGTGGAAGAGTTTGCAACATTTGCATACACATATTGAGTTCTGTTACTAAGGTATGATTTTAGGTAGTTGAGGGAGTGGCCTCTGATACCATAGTGCGTTAATTTGGAGTACAGCAGTTCATAGTCGACTGTATCGAAAGCTTTACGTAAATCAACGAAAATGTCCAGCGGGACTTCTTTCTCTTCAAGTACGGTATATATTAGTTCTAGCTTGTGTATGACAGCATCATTTGTACTTTAATTATTCCTGAATCCAAACTGACAAGGGTTTAATATGTTGTGTGAGACGAGGTAGGAATAGATCCGTCTATGAATTAATATTTCACTGCATAGATGTTCGTTAGGTGATATCCTTTGCAACCAGGGACCTCTGAGGTGCAATCAGGACACTAATACCTACGGAATACTAACAAAAATTAATTGTTTCACTTCACGTGGTGTCTTGAAGGAGTGAGACCAGAGGGGAGCTAAAACTTGAGGAGGTTGGAAGAACCTGGTGGGGCGTTCGTAAACCAAGGCTCCACTATGTAATATGAATGTGTCAGAGGCGAGTGGCAGTGTTGAAGATTTTCTATGTCAGCAATAAGTCACCTTGACTTTTCTGGGGTATCCTAGGTTCTCTACACACTGGTGTCCTGGTGGTTAACGCTCTCGCTTCACACGGTGAGGGCCTGGGTTCGATTCCCAGCCAGAGTAGACACATTGGGCGTGTTTCTTTCCACCTGTTGTCTATGTTCCCCATCAGTAAAATGGGTACCTGGGTGTTAGTCGACTGGTGTGGGTGGCATCCTGGGTGTTAGTCGACTGGTGTGGGTCGCATCCTGGGTGTTAGTCGACTGGTGTGGGTCGCATCCTGGGTGTTAGTGGACTGGTGTGGGTGGCATCCTGGGTGTTAGTGGACTGGTGGGTGGCATCCTGGATGTTATGGATTGGTGTGGGTGGCATCCTGGATGTTAGTGGACTGGTGTGGGTGGCATCCTGGGTGTTAGTGGACTGGTGTGGGTGGCATCCTGGATGTTAGTGGACTGGTGTGGGTGGCATCCTGGGTGTTAGTGGACTGGTGTGGGTGGCATCCTGGGTGTTAGTGGACTGGTGTGGGTGGCATCCTGGGTGTTAGTGGACTGGTGTGGGTGGCATCCTGGGACAAAACTGACATAATTTGCGGGAAATGCTCAGCATAACAAGCAACTTTCTATATAGTAGTATGTCACTGATGTCAGCTATGATCTGTATACCTTGTACATGTACTGGTATAAACCCTTGTACATGTACTTGTATACCTTGTACATGTACTGGTATACCTTGTACATGTACTGGTATACCTTGTACATGTACTGGTATACCTTGTACATGTACTGGTATACCTTGTACATGTACTGGTATACCTTGTACATGTACTGGTATACCTTGTACATGTACTGGTATACCTTGTACATGTACTGGTATACCTTGTACATGTACTTGTATACCTTGTACATGTACTGGTATACCTTGTACATGTACTGGTATACCTTGTACATGTACTGGTATACCTTGTTACATGTACTGGTATACCTTGTACATGTACTTGTATACCTTGTACATGTACTTGTATACCTTGTACATGTACAAGGTATACAAGTATACCTTGTATACCTTGTATACCTTGTATATGTACTGGTATACCTTGTACATGTACTTGTATACCTTGTACATGTACTGGTATACCTTGTACATGTACTTGTATACCTTGTACATGTACAAGGTATACAAGTAATACCTTGTATACCTTGTACATGTACTGGTATACCTTGTACATGTACTTATATACCTTGTACATGTACTGGTATACCTTGTACATGTACTGATATACCTTGTACATGTACTGGTATACCTTGTACATGTACTTGTATACCTTGTACATGTACTTGTATACCTTTACATGTACTGGTAAAACCTTGTACATGTACTGGTATACCTTGTACATGTACTGGTACACCTTGTACATGTACTTGTATACCTTGTACATGTACTTGTATACCTTGTTCATGTACTGGTATACCTTGTTCATGTACTGGTATACCTTGTACATGTACTTGTATACCTTGTACATGTACTTGTATACCTTGTTCATGTACTGGTATACCTTGTACATGTACTTGTATACCTTGTACATGTACTTGTATACCTTGTACATGTACTGGTATACCTTGTACATGTACTTGTATACTTTGTGCATGTACTTGTATACCTTGTATATGTACTGGTATACCTTGTACATGTACTTGTATACCTTGTACATGTACTTGTAATACCTTGTACATGTACTGGTATACCTTGTACATGTACTGGTATACCTTGTACATGTACTGGTATACCTTGTACATGTACTTGTATACCTTGTACATGTACTTGTATACCTTGTACATGTACTGGTATACCTTGTACATGTACTGGTAACCTTGTACATGTACTGGTATACCTTGTAACATGTACTTGTATACCTTGTACATGTACTTGTATACCTTGTACATGTACTGGTATACCTTGTACATGTACTGGTATACCTTGTACATGTACTGGTATACCTTGTACATGTACTTGTATACCTTGTACATGATACTTGTATACCTTGTACATGTACTGTTATACCTTGTACATGTACTTGTATACCTTGTACATGTACTTGTATACCTTGTACATGTACTTGTATACCTTGTACATGTACTTGTATACCTTGTACATGTACTGGTATACCTTGTACATGTACTGGTATACCTGTACATGTACTTGTATACCTTGTACATGTACTGGTATACCTTGTACATGTACTTGTATACCTTGTACATGTACTGGTATACCTTGTACATGTACTTGTATACCTTGTACATGTACTGGTATACCTTGTACATGTACTGGTATACCTTGTACATGTACTGGTATAACCTTGTACATGTACTTGTATACCTTGTACATGTACTTGTATACCTTGTACATGTACCTGTATACCTTGTACATGTACTTGTATACCTTGTACATGTACTTGTATACCTTGTACATGTACTTGTATACCTTGTACATGTACTTGTATACCTTGTACATGTACTGGTATACCTTGTACATGTACTTGTATACCTTGTACATGTACTTGTATACCTTGTACATTTACTGGTATACCTTGTACATGTACTGGTATACCTTGTACATGTACTTGTATACCTTGTACATGTACTTGTATACCTTGTACATGTACTGGTATACCTTGTACATGTACTGGTATACCTTGTACATGTACTTGTATACCTTATACATGTACTTGTATAACTTGTACATGTACTTGTATACCTTGTACATGTAATTGTATACCTTGTACATGTACTGGTATACCTTGTACATGTACTGGTATACCTTGTACATGTACTGGTATACCTTGTACATGTACTGGTATACCTTGTACAATGTACTTGTATACCTTGTACATGTACTTGTATACCTTGTACATGTACTGGTATACCTTGTACATGTACTTGTATACCTTGTACATGTACTGGTATACCTTGTACATGTACTGGTATACCTTGTACATGTACTTGATACCTTGTACATGTACTGGTATACCTTGTACATGTACTGGTATACCTTGTACATGTACTGGTATACCTTGTACATGTACTTGTGAGACTAAGAACGATGCTCGGGGGTCTGTGTCAACAGCGCCTCCTGGGGTAAGTACCTCACCTGGAGGCACTCCAGAAGTGTCCAAACTACCAGCACAACTATAAACTACTAGTACAAATGAAACAACAGAGACAACACAGTAAGTGTCAGGGGCCCAAGATTGTTCAACTGCCTGCCAGCATGCATAAGAGGGATTACCAATAAACCCCTGTTGTCTTCAAAACCCCTGGTTGTCTTCAAGACTCTTGGTTGTCTTCAAAACCCCTGGTTGTCTTCAAGACTCTTGGTTGTCTTCAAAACCCCTGGTTGTCTTCAAAACCTTTGGTTGTCTTCAGACTCTGGTTGTCTTCGCCCGTTTGAGACTCCTGGTTGTCTTCAAGACTCCTGGTTGTCTTCAAGACTCCTGGTTGTCTTCGAGACTCCTGGTTGTCTTCAAGACCCCTGGTTGTCTTCGAGACTCCTGGTTGTCTTCAAGACCCCTGGTTGTCTTCAAAACCCCTGGTTGTCTTCAAGACTCTTGGTTGTCTTCAAGACTCTTGGTTGTCTTCAAGACTCTTGGTTGTCTTCAAGACTCTTGGTTGTCTTCAAGACTCCTGGTTGTCTTCAAAACTCCTGGTTGTCTTCAAGACTCTTGGTTGTCTTCGAGACTCCTGGTTGTCTTCAAGACCCCTGGTTGTCTTCAAGACCCCTGGTTGTCTACGAGACTCCTGGTTGTCTTCAAGACCCCTGGTTGTCTTCGAGACTCCTGGTTGTCTTCAAGACCCCTGGTTGTCTTCAAGACTCTTGGTTGTCTTCAAGACCCCTGGTTGTCTTCAAGACTCCTGGTTGTCTTCAAGACCCCTGGTTGTCTTCGAGACTCCTTTGGGTTTTCTTCAAGACCCTGGTTGTCTTCGAGACTCCTGGTTGTCTTCAAGACTCCTGGTTGTCTTCAAGACTCCTGGTTGTCTTCAAGACTCCTGGTTGTCTTCAAGACTCCTGGTTGTCTTCAAGACTCTTGGTTGTCTTCAAGACTCTTGGTTGTCTTCAAGACTCCTGGTTGTCTTCAAGACTCCTGGTTGGGCTTCAAGACCCTGGTTTCTCTTCAAACCCCTGGTTGTCTTCAAGACTCTTGGTTGTCTTCAAGACTCTTGGTTGTCTTCAAGACTCTTGGTTGTCTTCAAGACTGCTGGTTGTCTTCAAGACTCCTGGTTGTCTTCAAGACTCCTGGTTGTCTTCAAGACTCCTGGTTGTCTTCAAGACTCCTGGTTGTCTTCAAGACTCTTGGTTGTCTTCAAGACTCCTGGTTGTCTTCAAGACTCCTGGTTGTCTTCAAGACTCCTGGTTGTCTTCAAGACTCTTGGTTGTCTTCAAGACTCCTGGTTGTCTTCAAGACTCCTGGTTGTCTTCAAGACTCCTGGTTGTCTTCAAGACTCTTGGTTGTCTTCAAGACTCCTGGTTGTCTTCAAGACTCCTGGTTGTCTTCAAGACTCCTGGTTGTCTTTGAGACTCCTGGTTGTCTTCAAGACCCCTGGTTGTCTTCAAGACCCCTGGTTGTCTTCAAGACCCCTGGTTGTCTTCAAGACTCTTGGTTGTCTTCAAGACCCCTGGTTGTCTTCAAGACCCCTGGTTGGTCTTCAAAAACCCCTGGTTGTCTTCGAAGACTCTTGGTTGTCTTCAAGACCCTGGTTGTCTTCAAGACTCCTGGTTGTCTTCAAGACTCCTGGTTGTCTTCAAGACTCTTGGTTGTCTTCAAGACTCCTGGTTGTCTTCAAGACTCCTGGTTGTCTTCAAGACCCCGGGTTGTTTCAAGACTGGTTGTCTTCAAGACCCCTGGTTGTCTTCAAGACTCTGGTTGTCTTCAAGACCCCTGGTTGTCTTCAAGAGCCCTGGTTGTCTTCAAGACCCCTGGTTGTCTTCAAGACTCTTGGTTGTCTTCAAGACCCTTGGTTGTCTTCAAGACTCCTGGTTGTCTTCAAGACTCCTGGTTGTCTTCAAGACTCATGGTTGTCTTCAAGACTCCTGGTTGTCTTCAAGACCCTGGCTTGTCTTAAAGACTCCTGGTTGTCTTCAAGACTCCTTGTTGTCTTCAAGACTCCTGGTTGTCTTCAAGACTCCTGGTTGTCTTCAAGACTCCTGGTTGTCTTCAAGACCCTGTTGTCTTCAAGACCCTCTGGTTGTCTTCAAGACCCGGGTTGTCTTCAAGACCTGGTTGTCTTCAAGACCCCTGGTTGTCTTCAAGACCCCTGGTTGTCTTCAAGACTCTTGGTTGTCTTCAAGACCCTGGTTGTCTTCAAGACCCCTGGTTGTCTTCAAGACCCTGGTTGTCTTCAAACCCCTGGCTTTGTCTTCAAGACTCGGCTTCAAGACTGGGCTTACTGTTGTCCTCCACGACTGGCTTACTGTTGTCAAGCACCCTGGTGGTCTTACTGTTGTCTTCATACCCCTGGTTGCTTCAACTGGTTTTGACCCCACCCGACTGATGGCTTACTGTTGTCACACCCACTGATTGCTTACTGTTGTCACACCCACTGATGGCTTACTGTTGTCACACCCACTGATAAGCTTACTGTTGTCACACCCACTGATGGCTTACTGTTGTCACATCCACTGATGGCTTACTGTTGTCACCACCACTGATGGCTTACTGTTGTCACCACTGATGGCTTACTGTTTTCACCACCACTGATGGCTTACTGTTGTCACCCCCACTGATGGCTTTCTGTTGTCACCCCCACTGATGGCTTACAGATGTCACCACCACTGATGGCTTGCTGTTGTCACACCCACTGATGGCTTACTGTTGTCACACCCACTGATGGCTTACTGTTGTCACACCCACTGATGGCTTACAGTTGTCACCACCACTGATGGCTTACTGTTGTCACACCCACTGATGGCTTACTGTTGTCACACCCACTGATGGCTTACTGTTGTCACATCCACTGATGGCTTACTGTTGTCACCACCACTGATGGCTTAAACTTTTTGTCACACCCACTGATGGCTTACTGTTGTCACCACCACTGATGGCTTACTGTTGTCACCACCACTGATGGCTTACTGTTGTCACCACCACTGATGGCTTACTGTTGTCACCACCACTGATGGCTTACTGTTGTCACCACCACTGATGGCTTACTGTTGTCACCACCACTGATGGCTTACTGTTGTCACCCACACTGATGGTTACTGTTGTCACCACCCACTGATGGCTTACTGTTGTCACACCCACTGAACTTACGTTGTCACCACCACTGATGGCTTTACTGTTGTCACCACCACTGTATGGCTTACTGTTGTCACACCCACTGATGGCTTACTGTTGTCCACCACTGATGAAGCTTACGTTGTCACCCCCAAACTGATGGCTTACTGTTGTCACCACCATGTGGCTTACTGTTGTCACCACCACTGATGGCTTACTGTTGTCACCACGACTGATGGCTTACTGTTGTCACCACCACTGATGGCTTTCTGTTGTCACACCCACTGATGACTTACTGTTGTCACCACCACTGATGGCTTTCTGTTGTCACCACCACTGATGACTTACTGTTGTCACCACCACTGATGGCTTTCTGTTGTCACCCCTACTGATGGCTTACTGTTGTCACCACCACTGATGGCTTACTGTTGTCACCACCACTGATGGCTTACTGCTGTCACCACCACCACTGATGAATTACTGTTGTCACCACGACTGATGGCTTACCGTTGTCACCACCACTGATGGCTTACTGTTGTCACCACCACTGATGGCTTACTGCTGTCACCACCACCACTGATGAATTACTGTTGTCACCACGACTGATGGCTTACCGTTGTCACCACCACTGATGGCTTACCGTTGTCACCACCACTGATGGCTTACCGTTGTCACCACCACTGATGGCTTACCGTTGTCACCACCACTGATGGCTTACCGTTGTCACCCCCACTGATGGCTTAACGTTGTCACCACCACTGATGGCTTACTGTTGTCACCACCACTGATGGCTTACTTGTCACCACCACTGATGGCTTCGTTGTCACCACTTACTGATGACTTACTGTTGTCACCACGACTGACGGCTTACTGTTGTCACCACCACTGATGGCTTTCTGTCACCACCAATGATGGCTTTCTGTTGTCACACATACTGATGACTTACTGTTGTCACCACGACTGACGGCTTACTGTTGTCACCACCACTGGTGGCTTTCCCTTGTCACCCCAATGATGGCTTTCTGTTGTCACCAACCTGATGGCTTACTGTTGTCACCCCAACTGATGGCTTCCCTGTTGTCACCACCACTGGTGGCTTTCTGTTGTCACACGCACTGATGGCTTACTGTTGTCCCCACCACTGATGGCTTACTGTTGTCACCACCACTGATGGCTTACCGTTGTCACCACCACTGATGGCTTACCGTTGTCACCACCACTGATGGCTTACCGTTGTCACCACCACTGATGACTTACCGTTGTCACCACCACTGATGACTTACCGTTGTCACCCCCACTGATAGCTTACCGTTGTCACCACCACTGATGGCTTTCTGTTGTCAGCCCCACTGATGACTTACCGTTGTCACCCCCACTGATGACTTACCGTTGTCACCACCACTGATGACTTACCGTTGTCACCCCCACTGATGGCTTACCGTTGTCACCACCACTGATGGCTTACTGTTGTCACCACCACTGATGACTTATCGTTGTCACCCCCACTGATGACTTACCGTTGTCACCCGCACTGATGACTTACCGTTGTCACCACCACTGATGGCTTACTGTTGTCACCACCACTGATGGCTTACCGTTGTCACCACCACTGATAGCTTACCGTTGTCACCACCACTGATGGCTTACCGTTGTCACCACCCACTGATGACTTACCGTTGTCACCACCCACTGATGGCTTAACGTTGTCACCACCACTGATGCTTACCGTTGTCACCCCCACTGATAGCTTACCGTTGTCACCACCACTGATGGCTTACCGTTGTCACCACCACTGATAGCTTACCGTTGTCACCCCCACTGATGGCTTACCGTTGTCACCACCACTGATGGCTTACCGTTGTCACCCCCACTGATGACTTACCGTTGTCACCACCACTGAGGCTTACCGTTGCCCACCACTGATGGCTTACCGTTGTCACCCCACTGAGACTTACCGTTGTCACCTCCACTGAAGCTTACCGTTGTCACCCCCACTGAGACTTACCGTTGTCACCACTGATGGCTTACTTTGTCACCACCAATGATGGCTACCGTTGTCCCACCACGATGCTTACGTTGTCACCACCACTGATGGCTTAACCGTTGTCACCCCACTGATAGCTTACCGTTGTCAACCCCCAGTGAGCTTACCGATTGTCACCCACCACTGATAGCTTACCGTTGTCACCCCACTGATGGTTTGTACCAATAGTCACCACCACTGATGGCTTACCGTGTCAGACCAACTGATGTTACCGTTGCATCCCCATGATGACTTACTGTTGTCACCCCCACTGATCATTACGTTGTCAACCGCCACTTATGCTAGGTTGTTCCCAGCTGTATAAACCACCACTGAGACAGTAATATAAATTACCAGGAAAGTGTGCCAACTTTGTGTGGTCACACTGTCTGCCTTAATCGGTGGTTCCACTGAGTAATCAAGAGAACTTTATTGCCAACCAGCACTTTGTTGGTAAACATGTGTCAACTTGTCTTGTCTAAAACAACAACAACAACAACAACAGCCAAATGTATTTCTGAGGCTGTATGGTCCCTGAAAGGTGTTCCAGTACTGTATAACAGCGGTCCACTGTACCTTAGTGGTCCCTGTACTGTATAACAGCGGTCCACTGTACCTTAGTGGTCCCAGTACTGTATAACAGCGGTCCACTGTACCTTAGTGGTCCCAGCACTGTATAACAGCGGTCCACTGTACCTTAGTTGTCCCAGTACTGTATAACAGCGGTCCACTGTACCTTAGTGGTCCCAGCACTGTATAACAGCGGTCCACTGTACCTTAGTGGTCCCAGCACTGTAAAAACAGCGGTCCACTGTACCTTAGTGGTCCCAGCACTGTATAACAGCGGTCCACTGTACCTTAGTGGTCCCAGCACTGTATAACAGCGGTCCACTGTACCTTAGTGGTCCCAGTACTGTATAACAGCGGTCCACTGTACCTTAGTGGTCCCAGTACTGTATAAACAGCGGTCCACTGTACCTTAGTGGTTCCAGTACTGTATAACAGCGGTCCACTGTACCTTAGTGGTCCCAGTACTGTATAACAGCGGTCCACTGTACCTTAGTGGTTCCAGTACTGTATAACAGCGGTCCACTGTACCTTAGTGGTCCCAGTACTGTATAACAGCGGTCCACTGTACCTAGTGGTCCCAGTACTGTATAACAGCGGTCCACTGTACCTTAGTGGTTCCAGTACTGTATAACAGCGGTCCACTGTACCTTAGTGGTCCCAGTACTGTATAACAGCGGTCCACTGTACCTTAGTGGTCCCTGTACTGTATAACAGCGGTCCACTGTACCTTAGTGGTTCCAGTACTGTATAACAGCGGTCCACTGTACCTTAGTGGTCCCAGTACTGTATAACAGCGGTCCACTGTACCTTAGTGGTCCCTGTACTGTATAACAGCTGTCCACTGTACCTTAGTGGTTCCAGTACTGTATAACAGCGGTCCACTGTACCTTAGTGGTCCCAGTACTGTATAACAGCGGTCCACTGTACCTTAGTGGTTCCAGTACTGTATAACAGCGGTCCACTGTACCTTAGTGGTTCCAGTACTGTATAACAGCGGTCCACTGTACCTTAGTGGTCCCAGTACTGTATAACAGCGGTCCACTGTACCTTAGTGGTCCCAGTACTGTATAACAGCGGTCCACTGTACCTTAGTGGTCCCAGTACTGTATAACAGCGGTCCACTGTACCTCAGTCATCCCAGTACTGTATAACAGCGGTCCACTGTACCTTAGTGGTCCCAGTACTGTATAACAGCGGTCCACTGTACCTTAGTGGTCCCAGTACTATATAACAGCGGTCCACTGTACCTTAGTGGTCCCAGTACTGTATAACAGCGGTCCACTGTACCTTAGTGGTCCCAGTACTGTATAACAGCGGTCCACTGTACCTTAGTGATCCCAGTACTGTAAAAACAGCGGTCCACTGTACCTAGTGATCCCAGTACTGTAATAACCGGTCCACTGTACCTTAGTGTCCCAGTACTGTATTACAGCGGTCCACTGTACCTTAGTGTGTCCCAGACTGTATAACAGCGGTCCACTGTACCTTAGTGGATCCCAGTACTGTATAACAGCGGTCCACTGTACCTTAGTGATCCCCAGTACTGTATAACAGCGGTCCACTGTACCTTAGTGATCCCAGTACTGTATAACAGCGTCCACTGTACCTTAGTGGTTCCCAGTACTGTATAACAGCGGTCCACTGTACCTTAGTGGTCCCAGTACTGTATAACACGGTCCACTGTACCTTAGTGGTCCCAGTACTGTATAACAGCGGTCCACTGTACCTTAGTGGTCCCAGTACTGTATATAACAGCGGTCCACTGAAACCAAAGTCATCCCAGTACTGTAAACAGCGCGTCCACTGTACCTTAGTGGTCCCAGTACTGTATAACAGCGGTCCACTGTACCTTAGTGGTCCCAGTACTATATAACAGCGGTCCACTGTACCTTAGTGGTCCCAGTACTGTATAACAGCGGTCCACTGTACCTTAGTGGTCCCAGTACTGTATAACAGCGGTCCACTGTACCTTAGTGATCCCAGTACTGTATAACAGCGGTCCACTGTACCTCAGTGATCCCAGTACTGTATAACCGGTCCACTGTACCTTAGTGGTCCCAGTACTGTATTACAGCGGTCCACTGTACCTTAGTGGTCCCAGCACTGTATAACAGCGGTCCACTGTACCTTAGTGATCCCAGTACTGTATAACAGCGGTCCACTGTACCTTAGTGATCCCAGTACTGTATAACAGCGGTCCACTGTACCTTAGTGATCCCAGTACTGTATAACAGCGGTCCACTGTACCTTAGTGATCCCAGTACTGTATAACAGCGGTCCACTGTACCTTAGTGATCCCAGTACTGTATAACAGCGGTCCACTGTACATTAATGGTCCCAGTACTGTATTACAGCGGTCCACTGTACCTTAGCGGTCCTAGTACTGTATTACAGCGGTCCACTGTACCTTAGTGGTCCCAGTACTGTATAACAGCGGTCCACTGTACCTTAGTGGTCCCAGTACTGTATAACAGCGGTCCACTGTACATTAATGGTCCCAGTACTGTATTACAGCGGTCCACTGTACCTTAGTGATCCCAGTGCTGTATAACAGCGGTCCACTGTACTTAGTGCCCAGTACTGTATAACACGGTCCATGTCCCTAGTGTCCAGACGGTATAACACGGTCCACTGTACGTTAGTGGTCCCAGTACTGTATAACAGCGGTCCACTGTATCTCAGTGTTCCCAGTACTGTATAACAGCGGTCCACTGTATCTCAGTGTTCCCAGTACTGTATAACAGCGGTCCACTGTACCTCAGTGATCCCAGTACTGTATAACAGCGGTCCACTGTATCTCAGTGTTCCCAGTACTGTATAACAGCGGTCCACTGTACCTCAGTGATCCCAGTTCTGTATAACAGCAGTCCACTGTACCTTAGTGGTCCCAGTACTGTATAACAGCGGTCCACTGTACCTCAGTGATCCCAGTTCTGTATAACAGCAGTCCACTGTACCTCAGTGATCCCAGTACTGTATAACATCGGTCCACTGTACCTCAGTGATCCCAGTACTGTATAACAGCAGTCCACTGTACCTTAGGTGTCCCAGTACTGTATAACAGCGGTCCACTGTACCTTAGGTGTCCCAGTACTGTATAACAGCGGTCCACTGTACCTTAGGGGTCCCAGTACTGTATAACAGCGGTCCACTGTACCTTAGTGGTTCCAGTACTGTATAACAGCGGTCCACTGTACCTTAGTGGTCCCAGTACTGTATAACAGCGGTCCACTGTACCTTAGTGATCCCAGTACTGTATAACAGCGGTCCACTGTACCTTAGTGGTCCCAGTACTGTATAACAGCGGTCCACTGTACCTTAGTGGTTCCAGTACTGATAACAGCGGTCCACTTTTACCTTAGTGGTCCCAGTACTGTATAACAGCGGTCCACTGTACCTTAGTGGTCCCAGTACTGTATAACATCGGTCCACTGTACCTTAGTGATCCCAGTACTGTATAACAGCGGTCCACTGTACCTTAGTGATCCCAGTACTGTATAACAGCGGTCCACTGTACCTTAGTGGTCCCAGTACTGTATAACAGCGGTCCACTGTACCTTAGTGGTCCCAGCACTGTATAACAACAGTCCACTGTACCTTAGTGGTCCCAGTACTGTATAACAACAGTCCACTGTACCTTAGTGGTCCCAGCACTGTATAACAGCGGTCCACTGTACCTTAGTGGTCCCAGCACTGTATAACAACAGTCTACTGTACCTTAGTGGTCCCAGCACTGTATAACAGCGGTCCACTGTACCTCAGTGATCCCAGTACTGTATAACAGCGGTCCACTGTACCTTAGTGGTCCCAGTACTGTATAACAGCGGTCCACTGTACCATAGTGGTACCAGTACTGTATAACAACGGTCCACTGTACCTTAGTGGTCCCAGCACTGTGTAACAGCGGTCCACTGTACCTTAGTGGTCCCAGCACTGTATAACAGCGGTCCACTGTTCCTTAGTGGTCCCAGCACTGTATAACAACAGTCCACTGTACCTTAGTGGTCCCAGCACTGTATAACAGCGGTCCACTGTACCTTAGTGGTCCCAGCACTGTATAACAACAGTCTACTGTACCTTAGTGGTCCCAGCACTGTATAACAGCGGTCCACTGTACCTTAGTGGTCCCAGTACTGTATAACATCGGTCCACTGTACCTTAGTGGTCCCAGTACTGTATAACAGCGGTCCACTGTACCTTAGTGGTCCCAGCACTGTATAACAGCGGTCCACTGTACCTTAGTGGTCCCAGCACTGTATAACAGCGGTCCACTGTACCTTAGTGGTCCCAGCACTTTATAACAGCGGTCCACTGTACCTTAGTGGTCCCAGTACTGTATAACAGCGGTCCACTGTACCTTACTGGTCCCAGCACTTTATAACAGCGGTCCACTGTACCTTAGTGGTCCCAGTACTGTATATCAACAGTCCACTGTACCTTAGTGGTCCCAGTACTGTATAACAGCGGTCCACTGTACCTCAGTGATCCCAGTACTGTATAACAGCGGTCCACTGTACCTTAGTGGTCCCAGTACTGTATAACAGCGGTCCACTGTACCATAGTGGTACCAGTACTGTATAACAACGGTCCACTGTACCTTAGTGGTCCCAGTACTGTATAACAACGGTCCACTGTACCTTAGTGGTCCCAGTACTGTATAACAGCGGTCCACTGTACCTTAGTGGTCCCAGTACTGTATAACAGCGGTCCACTGTACCTTAGTGGTCCCAGTACTGTATAACAGCAGTCCACTGTACCTTAGTGGTCCCAGTACTGTATAACAGCAGTCCACTGTTACTTAGTGGTCCCAGTACTGTATAACAGCGGTCCACTGTACCTTAGTGGTTCCAGCACTGTATAACAGCGGTACACTGTACCTTAGTGGTCCCAGTATTGTATAACAGCGGTCCACTGTACCTTAGTGGTCCCAGTACTGTATAACAGCGGTCCACTGTACCTTAGTGGTCCCAGTACTGTATAACAGCGGTCCACTGTACCTTAGTGGTCCCAGTACTGTATAACAGCGGTCCACTGTACCTTAGTGATCCCAGTACTGTATAACAGCGGTCCACTGTATCTTAGTGGTCCCAGTACTGTATAACAGCGGTCTACTGTACCTTAGTGATCCCAGTACTGTATAACAGCAGTCCACTGTAGCTCAGTGATCGCCAGGTTTGAAGCCAAGCTGAAGAGGCATTCTCTGGTTATCTAACAGAGAACAACGTCCGAAAGCACATAAGCACATCAAGTTTTAACCTTCTTATAAGTTAAAATATAGAATATCCAGCATTCAGATGTTAGTCTGATAAGACACAAATTGTCACATCAAAACAGTGGTTCCATTTTCTTGATTTCTTTCGAAAATTAGGAAATTACGATCAATACAGACTATAATTTGTGTCTATTATTGGCCGGTGTGAAAGTAGGCAGCTACATAGTCTGATAGTATTAGGCTGAATGGTCTGATAGTGGGTTAAATAGTCTGATAGTACAAGGCTCAATACTCTGCTAATAATATGTTAGATAGTCTTGGACGACGGGTATTGATACAGTGTTCTCTTAGTGTACCCTGGGGGCCCCTGCTTTTGACTTTATATATTTTACACTTCCTGTTATATATCTCACTCCAGTATGTTGTTATGACAGTGTGTAAGTTTAGCATCAGACCCTCAAGCATCTTCCAGGTATATATTATCATGTATCTCTATGTCCTCCACTCCAGGGAGTACATTTTTAAGACATTCTCAGCTCTTTCTATGATTTATTTAGCTTTAAGCTTGTCGTAAATGATCTCTATATCTGTTCCAGGTGTGATATCTCTCCTGCCATGAACGAGGTCGTTAACACTGAACACTACTGTTCCAGGTGTGATATCTCTCCTGCCATGAACGAGGTCGTCAACACTGAACAAAACTGTCCCAGGTGTGACATCTCTCCTGCCATGAACGAGGTCGTCAACACTGAACACTACTGTTCCAGGTGTGACATCTCTCCTGCCATGAACGAGGTCGTCAACACTGAACACTACTGTTCCAGGTGTGACATCTCTCCTGCCATGAACGAGGTCGTCAACACTGAACAAAACTGTTCCAGGTGTGACATCTCTCCTGCCATGAACGAGGTCGTCAACACTGAACACTACTGTTCCAGGTGTGATATCTCTCCTGCCATGAACGAGGTCGTTAACACTGAACACTACTGTTCCAGGTGTGATATCTCTCCTGCCATGAACGAGGTCGTCAACACTGAACACTACTGTTCCAGGTGTGATATCTCTCCTGCCATGAACGAGGTCGTCAACACTGAACAAAACTGTCCCAGGTGTGACATCTCTCCTGCCATGAACGAGGTCGTTAACACTGAACAAAACTGTTCCAGGTGTGACATCTCTCCTGCCATGAACGAGGTCGTCAACACTGAACACTACTGTCCCAGGTGTGACATCTCTCCTGCCATGAACGAGGTCGTCAACACTGAACACTACTGTACCAGGTGTGACATCTCTCCTGCCATGAACGAGGTTGTCAACACTGAACAAAACTGTTCCAGGTGTGTAATCTCTCGTGCCATTAACAGCACCATCAACACTGATAGACTTCACAAGTTGCTCTCGATCTGTCAGGTAGTTACTCCTGTGATTTGCATATAGTAATCCTTGGGTTGTTATTGTGTTAAATGAATAATGTTAGGGGCATTTTATCCTGTGTTTTGCATACAGTGACCTCTGTGTGAGTAGTTATTGTGGTCCATTTATAAGATATTACAAGTTATAACCACTGGCATTGGGTTATTCAGTCCAGCATCTCAGTGTATATACATTGAGATGCTGTTTGTGGTTTCAGGGGTTGAATCATAGCTCCTGGCCCCGCCTCTTCACTGGTCGCTACTAGGTCCTCTCTCTCTCCTTGCTCTATATGCCTTATCATATATCTTCTTAAAGCTATGTATGGATCCTGCCTCCCTACATCACTCTCCAGATTGTTCCACTTCCTGACGACTCTGTGACTGAAGAAATACTTCCTAACATCCCTGTGACTCATCTGAGTCTTCAGCTTCCAGTTGTGACCCTTTGTTGCTGTGTCCCCTTGTTGTTGTGTCCCCTTGTTGCTGTGTCCCCTTGTTGCTGTGTTCCCTTGTTGCTGTGTCCCCTTGTTGCTGTGTCCCCTTGTTGTTGTGTCCCATTGTTGCTGTGTCCCCTTGTTGCTGTGTTCCCTTGTTGCTGTGTCCCCTTGTTGCTGTGTCCCCTTGTTGTTGTGTTCCCATTGTTGCTGTGTCCCCTTGTTGCTGTGTTCCCTTGTTGCTGTGTCCCATTGTTGCTGTGTCCCCTTGTTGCTGTGTCCCCTTGTTGCTGTGTCCCCTTGTTGTTGTGTCCCCTTGTTGCTGTGTCCCCTTGTTGCTGTGTTCCCTTGTTGCTGTGTCCCCTTGTTTGCTGTGTTCCCTTGTTGCTGTGTCCCATTGTTGCTGTGTCCCCTTGTTGCTGTGTCCCCTTGTTGCTGTGTCCCCTTGTTGCTGTGTCCCCTTGTTGCTGTGTTCCCTTGTTGCTGTGTCCCCTTGTTGTGTGTCCCCTTGTTGCTGTGTCCCCTTGTTGCTGTGTCCCCTTGTTGCTGTGTCCCATTGTTGTTGTGTCCCCTTGTTGCTGTGTCCCCTTGTTGCTGTGTCCCCTTGTTGCTGTGTCCGCTTGTTGCTGTGTCCCCTTTTTGCTGTGTCCCCTTGTTGCTGTGTCCCCTTGTTGCTGTGCTCCCTTGTTGCTGTGTCCCCTTGTTGCTGTGTCCCCTTGTTGCTGTGTCCCCTTGTTGTTGTGTCCCCTTGTTGCTGTGTCCGCTTGTTGCTGTGTCCCCTTTTTACTGTGTCCCCTTGTTGCTGTGTCCCCTTGTTGCTGTGTCCCCTTGTTGCTATGTCCCCTTGTTGCTGTGTCCCCTTGTTGCTGTGTCCTCTTGTTGCTGTGTCCCCTTGTTGTTGTGTCCCCTTGTTACTATGTCCCCTTGTTGCTGTGTCCCCTTGTTGCTGTGTCCCCTTGTTGCTGTGTCCCCTTGTTGCTGTGTCCCCTTGTTGCTGTGTCCTCTTGTTACTGTGTCCCTTGTTGCTGTGTCCCCTTGTTGCTGTGTCCCCTTGTTGCTGTGTCCCCTTGTTGCTGTGTCCCCTTGTTGCTGTGTCCCCTTGTTGCTGTGTCCGCTTGTTGCTGTGTCCCCTTTTTGCTGTGTCCCCTTGTTGCTGTGTCCCCTTGTTGCTGTGTCCCCTTGTTGCTATGTCCCCTTGTTGCTGTGTCCCCTTGTTGCTGTGTCCTCTTGTTGCTGTGTCCCCTTGTTGCTGTGTCCCCTTGTTACTATGTCTCCTTGTTGCTGTGTCCCCTTGTTGCTGTGTCCCCTTGTTGCTGTGTCCCCTTGTTGCTGTGTCCCCTTGTTGCTGTGTCCTCTTGTTACTGTGTCCCTTGTTGCTGTGTCCCCTTGTTGCTGTGTCCCCTTGTTGCTGTGTCCCCTTGTTGCTGTGTCCCCTTGTTGCTGTGTCCCCTTGTTGCTGTGTTCCCTTGTTGCTGTGTCCCATCTCTGGAACATTTTGTCCCTATCCACTCTGTCAATTCCTCTCTCAGTATTTTATATGTCGTTATCATATTTCCCCTGTCCATCCTGTCCTCCAGTGTTGTCAGGTCGATTTCTCTTGACCTCTCCTCGTAGGACATACCTCTTAGCTCTGGGACTAGTCTTGTTGCAAACCTTTGCACTTTCTCTAATTTCTTGACGTGTTTGACCAGGTGTGGGTTCCATATTGGGTGTGACGTACACGGTGTACAGTGTCTGACGTACACGGTGTAGTGTCTGATATACACGGTGTACAGGGTCCGGAACGACTCCTTTCTGAGATGTCGGAATGCTGTTCTGAGGTTTGCCAGGCGCCCATATGCTGCAGCAGTTATTTGGTTGATTTGCGCCTCAGGAGATGTGTTTGGTGTTATACTCACCCCAAGATCCTTTTCCTTGAGTGAGGTTTGTAGCCTTTGACCTCCTAAACTGTACTCTGCTGTCTTCTTTATCCTTCCCCAAGCTTCATGACTTTGCACTTGGTGGGGTTAAACTCCAGGAACCAGTTGTTATACCAGGCTTGTAGCCTGTCCAGATTCCATGTAGTTCCGCCTTGTCCTCGTCCGATTTAGTTCTCATTAACTTCACATCATCAACAAACAGAGACACTTCTGAGTCTATTCCTTCCTTCATGTCATTCACATATACCAAAAACAGCACTGGTTCCAGGACTGACCCTTGTGGAACCCCGCTCGTCACAGTCACCCACTCTGACACCTCGTCACGTACCATGACTCGTTGTTGCCTCCCTGTCAGGTATTCTCTGATCCATTACAGCATCTTCCCTGTTATACCTGTCTGATCCTCCAGTTTTTGTACTAATCTCTTGTGTGGAACTGTGTCAAACACCTTCTTACAGTACAAGAAAATGCAGTCCCACTACACCTCTCAGTGTATATACATTGTGATGTGTGTATCTCAGTGTATATACATTGTGAGGTCTTTATCTCAGTGTATATACATTGTGATGTGTGTATCTCAGTGTATATACATTGTGAGGTCTGTATCTCAGTGTGGTAGGTAAGACACATAGGCAACAGTTAGGCCTATGTCTTACCTACCAACCTGTCGGTATTGTATACCATTTTGATGTTCATCTCAGTGTATATACATTGTGAGGTCTGTCAGTGTATATACATTGTGAGGTCTGTCAGTGTATATACAATGTTAATAATATCGTTTACCAAGACATAACGCAAGATCGTCGACGAGGTAGGTTGGGCAGGTGTAACTTCCCACCTGAGAGTAATTAATTATATCTGCAACACACCTGCCTCACACCTGCAACACACCTGCCTCACACCTGTCTCACACCTGCAACACGCTCGCCTCACCTGCAACACACCTGCCTCACACCTGTCTCACACCTGCAACACGCTTGCCTCACCTGCAACACACCTGCCTCACACCTGCAACACACCTGCCTCACACCTGTCTCATACCTGCAACACGCTTGCCTCACCTGCAACACACCTGCCTCACACCTGTCTCATACCTGCAACACGCTTGCCTCACCTGCAACACACCTGCCTCACACCTGCAACACACCTGCCTCTCCTGCAACACACCTGCCTCACACCTGTCTCATACCTGCAACATGCTTGCCTCACCTGCAACACACCTGCCTCACACTTGCAACACACCTGCCTCCCTGCAAAACCTGCCTCACCTCAACACATGCCTCACCTTCAACACACCTGTAACACCTGCAACACACCTGCCTCACACCTGTCTCACACCTGCAACACGCTTGCCTCACCTGCAACACACCTGCCTCACACCTGCAACAAACCTGCCTCACCTGAAACACACCTGCCTCACACCTACAACACTTGCCTCACACTTGCAACAGACCTGCCACACTTGAAACACACCTGCCACACCTGCCTCACTTGAAACACACCTGCCACACCTGCCTCACCTGAAACACACCTGCCTCACACCTACAACACTTGCCTCACACTTGCAACACACCTGCCACACCTGCAACACACCTGCAACATACCTGCCTCACACCTTCAACACATCTGCAACACACCTGCCTCACACCTGCAACACACTTGCAACACCTGAACACACCTGCAACACTTGCAACACCTGAACACACCTGCAACACACCTGCAACACCTGAACACACCTGCAACACACTTGCAACACCTGAACACACCTGCAACACACCTGCAACACGTGAGCACACCTGCAACACTTGCAATACCTGAACACACCTGCAACACCTGAACACACCTGCAACACACTTGCAACACCTGAACACACCTGCAACACCTGTAACACCTGCAACACACCTGTAACACACCTGCAACACACCTGCATCACCTGCAACACACCTGTAACACCTGCAACATACCTGCCTCACACCTACAACACTTGCCTCACACCTGCAACACACTTGCAACACCTGAACACACCTCCCAACACAACCTTACACCTGAAAACACACCTGTAAACACCTGAAACACACCTGTAACACCTGCAACACACCTGCCTCACACTTGCAACACACCTGCCTCACCTGCACACACCTGTTAACAAAACTGGCAACACACCTGCCTCACACTTGCAACACACCTGCCTCACCTGCAACACACCTGTAACACCTGCAACACACCTGTAACACCTGCAACACACCTGCCTCACACTTGCAACACACCTGCCTCACCTGCAACACACCTGCCTCACCTGCAAACACACTTGCCTCACCTGCAAAAACACCTGTAACACCTGCAACACACCTGTAACACCCTGCAACACACCTGCCTCACACTTGCAACAACCTGCCTCACCTGCAACACACCTGAACACCTGCAACACACCTCCCTCACCTGCAACACACCGCCTCACCCCTCCCCAACACACCCCTGCCTCACCTGCAACACACCTGCCTCACCTGCAACACACCTGCCACACCTGCAACAAAACCTGCCACACCTGCAACACACCTCCTCACCTGCAACACACCTGCCACACCTGCAACACACCTAAAACACCTGCAACACACCTAAAACACCTGCAACACACCTGCCTCACCTGCAACACACCTGCCACACCTCAACACACCTGCCCACCTGCAACACAACCTGCAACACCTGCAACACACCTGCCTCACCTGCAACACCCCTCCCACACCTCAACACACCTGCCCCACCGCAACACACCGCCCCTGGGGGGTGTTGTTGAAAATTGTTGTTCCCCCTTGGGGGGGGGGGCCCACCCAAAACCTCCCTTTTCCAAAAAAAATTCCCCCCCCCCGTTTTCTTTTTTAAATTTTCGGGTTTTTCATTATTTCCGTTTTCTTTCCCTTTCTCACTGTTTACAAAGTTTATTTAAATGTTTATTTTTTACAATTTTTTATTATTTACAATGTTTATTTTTTCCCAATTTTATTAATGTTTATTATTTTACAATGTTTTTTGTTTACAATTTTTATTATTACAATGTTTATTATTTACAAGTTTTTTTTATTTACAATTTTTTTTTTATTTTACAATGTTTTTTAAATTTTTATTTTTACAAGTTTTTGTTTCAATTTTATTATTTACAATTTTATTTTTACAATGTTTATTATTTACAATGTTTATTATTTAAAATTTTAACCGAATACAAAAGGCGGCTCAGGGAGTTGAAGATTCCCCCCAGGTGGGGGGGGGGAAAATTTGGGCCCACCCCCTCCCCCCCCCCCCCGTCATTGATTATAACGTTTTGGGCAAGTGTTTTCGCCCCCTTTCCCCCCCCCTAGCGTTCCCCCCCCTTCCCCCTGGGGGAAGGGGGGGGGGGTTTTTAACCAGCCACGCCGGGCCAATTTTTACCCATGGAGTTTGCAAGGGGTGGGGCAGGGGATAAAAGGGGGCCGAGCTATAAGGGGGTTCTTCACACATTTTCCCCGGGGATTTCGACCTTGGGTCGCAGCGTAGTCTCTAGGGGGGCCCAAAATCGACTCGCACTTACTTTTTAAATTTTTGATTAAATTTTTTTAAACCACCCCCCCCTTTTTTTTTTTTCCCGGAATTAATACAAGGGGGGATAAAATTATTATTTTGCTCTAAAGTGGAAAAAAAAAAACATAATAGGGGGATATTGAGTATAAACTCCGGGTAAGAGATAAGAGGGAGTAAAAGGGAAACCCAAAAAAAAATGGGGGGCGCTGGGCGCTTTCACTCAAGAAAACTTGAAACTAACAAATTTAAACCATTCCAAATAATATATATTTATAATATATAAATAATATATATATATATAATATAATATATAAATAGATAGAAGTTTGATAGAATAGGCGTGCCAAAAAAGTAAAACCTTGGGGGTTTTTTCAAAAAAGACAAAAAAAGAAGGAACACTGCAAAGGCCTACTGGCCCATCGAGGGAGGTTCAAGTCTCCTACCGGGTTAAGCCATCACCCCAAACCCACAGCCCGGTCACTTTACTTTAAGCAGGAACACGGCAAAAACCTGGTACACAAGCATCAGGTCCCCAACCCCCCCCCCCACCCACCAAATAGCAAACCCCTTTTTCCGAATAAGACAAGCAAAATTTGTGTATCAATAAATTTTTGCAAAAATATTTTGAACCAACGAAAAAGAATATATTTTTTGTTTTTTATTTTTTAAATTATCGTAAACTTTCTAAAATAAATTTTATTGGATTAGATAAGTTGTGGTTTTATAATAAGGCAGGTAAGTTTCTAAAGTTCCTTTTGGGACAAAATTATTAATTTTTTTTCATTAACAAATGAAAAAATATATCTTTAAACGTATAAGAGAGAGAGAGAGAGAGAGAGAGAGAGAGAGAGAGAGAGAGAGAGAGGAGAAAAGAGAAGAGAAGAGGAAAGACCTAGACCGCCAGAGTGCCAAACTTTTAACATGCTTCTCTGGCTGGCTAAGCATCACAACTTGGTCACAACTTAGCAACCAACTTGACTCAGCGTCCCAGACTTGACCAAATAACACAAAGTTTTTAAATTTTGGCTATAACTTGACTAAACTTTCCGAACTTGAGGTAAACTTGACCCAACTTGACGTAAACTTGACCCAACTTGAGGTAAACTTGACCCAACTTGAGGTAAACTTGACCAAACTTGAGGTAAACTTGACCCAAACTTGAGGTAAACTTGACCCAACTTGAGGTAAACTTGACTAAACTTGAGGTTAAACTTGACCAAACTTGAGGTAAACTTGACCAAACTTGAGGTAAACTTGACCAAACTTGAGGTAAACTTGACCAAACTTGAGGTAAACTTGACCAAACTTGAGGTAAACTTGACCAAACTTGAGGTAAACTTGACCAAACTTGAGGTAAACTTGACCAAACTTGAGGTAAACTTTACCAAACTTGAGGTAAACTTGACCAAACTTGAGGTAAACTTGACCAAACTTGACGTAAACTTCACCCAACTTGACGTAAACTTCACCCAACTTGACGTAAACTTCACCAAACTTGACGTAAACTTCACCAAACTTGACGTAAACTTCACCAAACTTGACGTAAACTTCACCAAACTTGACGTAAACTTGAGGAGAGAGAGAGAGAGAGAGAGAGCGCTAAAGCCGCATGATTTACGTTCCTTAAAACTATAACGTTAGGTAAAGAGAGAGAGGTGTTTGATCCGAGGAAGAAGAAGGTGGCAGCATCATCACCCTGGATCAAGAGCCCATCAGGAAGGACCACATCCAGAAGTAATAGGCCCATCAGTGCAGCCAGGGCAGGATGAATGATCTGATTCCCTCACCAGAAACCTGGAGTGAGTAGAGATCACTCCCCTCTCTCTCTGTCTCTCTCTGTCTCTCTCTCTCTCTCTCTCTCTCTCTCTCGCTCTCTCTCTTTTCACTCTCGCTCCTCTCTCTCACTCACTCTCACTCTCGCTCTCTCTTCTCTCTCTCTCTCTCTCTCTCTCTCTCTCTCTTCTCTCTCTCTCTCTCTCTCTCTCTCTTCTCTGCTCTCCCCTCTCTCTCTCTCACTCTCGCTCTCTCTCTCTCTCTCTCTCTCTCTCTCTTCTCTCTCACTGTGTAACGTTAAGATTCCTAACAACTGTTACCTACATTAGCTCATTTAAATCGTTATATTATCATGAAACACACATATATGGGACAGGATGAAGTTGTGGCCATCTCTGGGCCAGCTGTGGGCCAGTTGTTTGCAAGATTTACAACGTGGTTCTTCATGGTCAGTTTGGAGTCAAATTTCACCCCAAGAATCTCAACTTTGTCCCCAGATACCAACACTCTCCCATGGATTGTTACCTGGAGGTTATTCCGGGGATCAACGCCCCCGCGACCCGGTCCATGACCAGGCCTCCCAATGGATCAGGGCCTGATCAACTAGGCTGTTACTGCTGGCCGCATGCAGTCCAACGTACGAGCCACAGCCCGGCTGATTCGGCACTGACTTTAGGTATCTGTCCAGCTCTCTCTTGAAGGTAGCCAGGGGTCTTAAAGGCAGCCAGGGGTCTTGAAGGCAGCCAGGGGTCTTGAAGGCAGCCAGGGGTCTTGAAGACAGCCAGGGGTCTTGAAGGCAGCCAGGAGTCTTGAAGGCAGCCAGGGGTCTTGAAGGCAGCCAGGGGTCTTGAAGGCAGCCAGGGGTCTTGAAGGCAGCCAGGAGTCTTGAAGGCAGCCAGGGGTCTTGAAGGCAGCCAGGGGTCTTGAAGGCAGCCAGGGGTCTTGAAGGCAGCCAGGGTCTTGAAGGCAGCCAGGGTCTTGAAGGCAGCCAGGGGGCTTGAAGACAGCCAGGGGTCTTGAAGGCAGCCAGGGTCTTGAAGGCAGCCAGGAGTCTTGAAGGCAGCCAGGAGTCTTGAAGGCAGCCAGGGGTCTTGAAGGCAGCCAGGGGTCTTGAAGACAGCCAGGGGTCTTGAAGGCAGCCAGGGGTCTTGAAGGCAGCCAGGGTCTTGAAGGCAGCCAGGGTCTTGAAGGCAGCCAGGGGTCTTGAAAGCAGCCAGGGGTCTTGAAGGCAGCCAGGGGTCTTGAAGGCAGTCAGGGGTCTTGAAGGCAGCCAGAGGTCTTGAAGGCAGCCAGGGGTCTTGAAGGTAGCCAGGGATCTTGAAGACAGCCAGGGGTCTTGAAGGCAGCCAGGGGTCTTGAAGGTAGCCAGGGGTCTTGAAGACAGCCAGGGGTCTTGAAGGCAGCCAGGGTTTTGAAGGCAGCCAGGGTCTTGAAGGCAGCCAGGGTCTTGAAGGCAGCCAGGGGTCTTGAAGGCAGTCAGGGGTCTTGAAGGCAGCCAGGGGTCTTGAAGGCAGCCAGGGGTCTTGAAGACAGCCAGGGGTCTTGAAGGCAGCCAGGGGTCTTGAAGACAGCCAGGGGTCTTGAAGGCAGCCAGGGGTCTTGAAGACAGCCAGGGGTCTTGAAGGCAGCCAGGGGTCTTGAAGGCAGCCAGGGGTCTTAAAGGCAGCCAGGGGTTTATTGGCAATTCCCCTAATGCTTGATGGGAAGCTGTTGAACAGTCTTGGGCCCCGGACACTTATGGTGTTTTCCCTTAGTGTACCAATGGCGCCCCTACTTTTTATTGGGATCATTTTGCATCGCCTGCCCAGTCTTTTACTTTCGTAAGGAGTGATTTCTGTGTGCAGATTTGGGACCATTCCTTCGAGGATTTTCCAAGTGTAGATTATGATATATCTCTCTCTCCTGCGTTCCAGGGAGTACAAGTCAAGTGCTTCCAAGTGTTCCCAGTAGTTAAGGTGCTTGACAGAACTTATACGTGCAGTAAAGGATCTCTGTACACCAGTACTACCATCATACCACTGCTAGGTACCATCATGGTACCTAGATACCATCATACCACTGCTCCATTACCATCATGGTACCTAGATACCATCATACCACTGCTCCAACATTACCATCATGGTACCTAGATACCATTATACCACTGCTAGGTACCATCATGGTACCTAGATACCATCATACCACTGCTCCAACATTACCATCATGGTACCTAGATACCATCATACCACTGCTCCAACATTACCATCATGGTACCTAGATACCATCATACCACTGCTCCAACATTACCATCATGGTACCTAGATACCATCATACCACTGCTCCAACATTACCATCATGGTACCTAGATACCATCATACCACTGCTCCAGCATTACCATCATGGTACGTAGATACCATCATACCACTGCTCCAACATTACCATCATGGTACCTATGATACCATCATACCACTGCTCCAAAAATTACCATCATGGTACCTAGATACCATCATACCGCTGCTCCAACATTACCATCATGGTACCTAGATACCATCATACCGCTGCTCCAACATTACCATCATGGTACCTAGATAACCATCATACCACTGCTCCAACATTACCACATGGTACCTAGATACCATCATACCACTGCTCCAACATTACCATCATGGTACCTAGATACCATCATACCACTGCTCCAACATTACCATCATGTACCTAGATACCATCATAACCACTGCTCCAACATTACCATCATGGTACCTAGATACCATCATACCACTGCTCCAACATTGCCATCATGGTACCTAGATACCATCATACCACTGCTCCAACATTGCCATCATGGTACCTAGATACCATCATACCACTGCTCCAACATTACCATCATGGTACCTAGATACCATCATACCACTGCTCCAACATTACCATCATGGTACCTAGATGCCATCATACTACTGCCCCAGCATTACCATCATGGTACCTAGATACCATCATACCACTGCTCCAACATTACCATCATGGTACCTAGATACCATCATACCACTGCTCCAACATTACCATCATGGTACCTAGATACCATCATACCACTGCTCCAACATTACCATCATGGTACCTAGATACCATCATACCACTGCTCCAACATTACCATCATGGTACCTAGATACCATAACCACTGCTCCAACATTACCATCATGGTACCTAGATACCACCATACCACTGCTCCAACATTACCATCATGGTACCTAGATACCATCACCACTGCTCCAACATTACCATCATGGTACCTAGATACCATCATACCACTGCTCCAACATTACCATCATGGTACCTAGATACCATCATACCACTGCTCCAACATTACCATCATGGTACCTAGATACCATCTACTACTGCTCCAACATTACCATCATGGTACCTAGATACCATCATACCACTGCTCCAACATTACCATCATGGTACCTAGATACCATCATACCACTGCTAGGTACCATCATGGTACCTAGATACCATCATACCACTGCTCCAACATTACCATCATGGTACCTAGATACCATCATACCACTGCTCCAACATTACCATCATGGTACCTAGATACCATGATACACTGCTCCACATTACCATCATGGTACCTAGATACCATCATACCACTGCTCCAACATTACCATCATGGTACCTAGATACCATCATACCACTGCTCCAGCATTACCATCATGGTACGTAGATACCATCATACCACTGCTCCAACATTACCATCATGGTACCTAGATACCATCATACCACTGCTCCAACATTACCATCATGGTACCTAGATACCATCATACCGCTGCTCCAACATTACCATCATGGTACCTAGATACCATCATACCGCTGCTCCAACATTACCATCATGGTACCTAGATACCATCATACCACTGCTCCAACATTACCATCATGGTACCTAGATACCATCATACCACTGCTCCAACATTACCATCATGGTACCTAGATACCATCATACCACTGCTCCAACATTACCATCATGGTACCTAGATACCATCATACCACTGCTCCAACATTACCATCATGGTACCTAGATACCATCATACCACTGCTCCAACATTGCCATCATGGTACCTAGATACCATCATACCACTGCTCCAACATTGCCATCATGGTACCTAGATACCATCATACCACTGCTCCAACATTACCATCATGGTACCTAGATACCATCATACCACTGCTCCAACATTACCATCATGGTACCTAGATACCATCATACTACTGCCCCAGCATTACCATCATGGTACCTAGATACCATCATACCACTGCTCCAACATTACCATCATGGTACCTAGATACCATCATACCACTGCTCCAACATTACCATCATGGTACCTAGATACCATCATACCATGCTCCAACATTACCATCATGGTACCTAGATACCATCATACCACTGCTCCACATTACCATCATGGTACCTAGATACCATCATACCACTGCTCCAACATTACCATCATGGTACCTAGATACCACCATACCACTGCTCCAACATTACCATCATGGTACCTAGATACCATCATACCACTGCTCCAACATTTACCATCATGGTACCATAGATACCATCATACCACTGCTCCAACATTACCATCATGGTACCTAGATACCATCATACCACTGCTCCAACATTACCATCATGGTACCTAGATACCATCATACTACTGCTCCAACATTACCATCATGGTACCTAGATACCATCATACCACTGCTCCACATTACCATCATGGTACCTAGATACCATCATATCACTGCTCCAACATTACCATCATGGTACCTAGATACCATCATACCACTGCTCCAACATTACCATCATGGTACCTAGATACCATCATACCACTGCTCCAACATTACCATCATGGTACCTAGATACCATCATATCCACTGCTCCAACATTACCATCATGGTACCTAGATACCATCATACCACTGCTCCAACATTACCATCATGGTACCTAGATACCTCACACCACTGCTCCAACATTACCATCATGGTACCTAGATACCATCACACCACTGCTCCAACATTACCATCATGGTACCTAGATACCATCATACCACTGCTCCAACATTACCATCATGGTACCTAGATACCATCATACCAACTGCTCCAACATTACCATCATGGTACCTAGATACCATCATACCACTGCTCCAACATTACCATCATGGTACCTAGATAACATCATACCACTGCTCCAACATTACCATCATGGTACCTAGATACCATCATACCACTGCTCCAACATTACCATCATGGTACCTAGATACCATCATACTACTGCTCCAACATTACCATCATGGTACCTAGATACCATCATACCACTGCTCCAACATTACCATCATGGTACCTAGATACAATTATACCACTGCTCCAACATTACCATCATGGTACCTAGATACCATCATACCACTGCTCCAACATTACCATCATGGTACCTAGATACCATCATACCACTGCTCCAACATTACCATCATGGTACCTAGATACCATCATACCACTGCCCAACATTACCATCATGGTACCTAGATACCATCATACCACTGCTCCAACATTACCATCATGGTACCTAGATACCATCATACCACTGCTCCAACATTATCCATCATGGTACCTAGATACCATCATACCACTGCTCCAACATTACCATCATGGTACCTAGATACCATCATACCACTGCTCCAACATTACCATCATGGTACCTAGATACCATCATACCACTGCTCCAACATTACCATCATGGTACCTAGATACCATCATACCACTGCTCCAACATTACCATCATGGTACCTAGATACATCATACCACTGCTCCAACATTACCATCATGGTACCTAGATACCATCACACCACTGCTCCAACATTACCATCATGGTACTAGATACCATCATACCACTGCTCCAACATTACCACATGGTACCTAGATACCATCATACCGCTGCTCCAACATTACCATCATGGTACCTAGATACCATCACACCACTGCTCCAACATTACCATCATGGTACCTAGATACCATCATACCACTGCTCCAACATTACCATCATGGTACCTAGATACCATCATACCACTGCTCCAACATTACCATCATGGTACCTAGATACCATCATACCACTGCTCCAACATTACCATCATGGTACCTAGATACCATCATACCACTGCTCCAACATTTACCATCATGGTACTAGATACCATCATACCACTGCTCCAACATTACCATCATGGTACCTGATACCATCATACCACTGCTCCAACATTACCATCATGGTACGTAGATACTATCACACCACTGCTCCAACATTACCATCATGGTACCTAGATACCATCATACCACTGCTCCAGCATTACCATCATGGTACCTAGATACCATCATACCACTGCTCCAACATTACCATCATGGTACCTAGATACCATCATATCACTGCTCCAACATTACCATCATGGTACGTAGATACCATCATACCACTGCTCCAACATTACCATCATGGTACGTAGATACCATCATACCACTGCTCCAACATTACCATCATGGTACGTAGATACCATCATACCACTGCTCCAACATTACCATCATGGTACCTAGATACCATCATACCACTGCTCCAACATTACCATCATGGTACCTAGATACCATCATACCACTGCTCCAACATTACCATCATGGTACCTAGATACCTCATACCACTGCTCCAACATTACCATCATGGTACCTAGATACCATCATACCACTGCTCCAACATTACCATCATTGGTACCTAGATACCATCATACCACTGCTCCAACATTACCATCATGGTTACCTAGATACCATCATACCACTGCTCCAACATTACCATCATGGTACCTAGATACCATCATTACCACTGCTCCAACATTACCATCATGGTACCTAGATACCATCATACCACTGCTCCAACATTACCATCATGGTACCTAGATACCATCATACCACTGCTCCAACATTACCATCATGGTACCTAGATACCATCATACCACTGCTCCAACATTACCATCATGGTACCTAGATACCATCATACCATGCTCCAACATTACCATCATGGTACCTAGATACCATCATACCACTGCTCCAACATTACCATCATGGTACCTAGATACCATCATACCACTGCTCCAACATTACCATCATGGTACCTAGATACCATCATACCACTGCTCCAACATTACCATCATGGTACCTAGATACCATCATATCACTGCTCCAACATTACCATCATGGACCTAGATACCATCATACCACTGCTCCAACATTACCATCATGGTACCTAGATACCATCATATCACTGCTCCAACATTACATCATGGTACCTAGATACCATCATACCACTGCTCCAACATTACCATCATGGTACCTAGATACCATCACACCACTGCTCCAACATTACCATCATGGTACCTAGATACCATCATATCACTGCTCCAACATTACCATCATGGTACCTAGATCCCCATCATACCACTGCTCCAACATTACCATCATGGTACCTAGATACCATCATTACCACTGCTCCAACATTACCATCATGGTACCTAGATACCATCATACCACTGCTCCAACATTACCATCGGTACCTAGATACCATCATACCACTGCTCCAACATTACCATCATGGTCTAGTACCATCATACCACTGCTCCAACATTACCATCATGGTACATAGATACCATCATACCACTGCTCCAACATTACCATCATGGTACCTAGATACCATCATACCACTGCTCCAACATTACCATCATGGTACCTAGATACCATCATACCACTGCTCCAACATTACCATCATTGGTACCTAGATACCATCATACCACTCTCCAACATTGCCATCATGGTACCTAGATACCATCATACCACTGCTCCAACATTACCATCATGGTACTAGATACCATCATACCACTGCTCCAACATTACCATCATGGTACCTAGATACCATCATACCACTGCTCCAACATTACCATCATGGTACCTAGATACCATCACACCACTGCTCCAACATTACCATCATGGTAACCTAGATACCATCATACCACTGCTCCAACATTACCATCATGGTACCTAGATACCATCATACCACTGCTCCAACATTACCATCATGGTACCTAGATACCATCATACCACTGCTCCAACATTACCATCATGGTACCTAGATACCATCATACCACTGCTCCAACATTACCATCATGGTACCTAGATACCATCATACCACAGCTCCAACATTACCATCATGGTACCTAGATACCATCATACCACTGCTCCAACATTACCATCATGGTACTAGATACCATCATACCACTGCTCCAACATTACCATCATGGTACCTAGATACCATCACACCACTGCTCCAACATTACCATCATGGTACCTAGATACCATCACACCACTGCTCCAACATTACCATCATGGTACCTAGATACCATCACACCACTGCTCCAACATTACCATCATGTTACCTAGATACCACCATTTGTGTTTTCTCAGGAGAAAATGTTACCTTCCATTGTTACCTTAGGCTAATATAGCTTTTAGCTGGTGACTGATGTAGCTTATAGCAGCTGGCATTTTCTCTCATGCATATATATAAGTAAGATAAAGAGTACTTACAAATCTTAAGTGCACAGGAACATAAGAACATAAGAAAGGAGGAACACTGCAGAAGGCCTGTTGGCCCATACCAGGCAGGTCCTTTACAATTCATGTGATTCTGGAATGAGTTGACAGAGATTCCATAACAATGGGCCAAGTACACTTCCCTGTGGAACACTTGTACCAGTAGTGTCTTACTGACTCTGTCTCATTAAGAACTACACTTAGGGATCTACCTTAAAGGTAATCACTGAGGAGACATAGTGTAGAGCCTGCAGTTCCCAGTACTGGCAGTTCTGTGTACGAATGGTATATAATACCGACAAGATGAGAGTAAGACACATGTGCAACATCTGGGTATCTTTATTGTAGACGTTTCGCCATCCAGTGGCTATATCAATACATACCCAGATGTTGCACATGTGTCTTACTCTCATCTTGTCGGTATTATATACCTTTCGTACACAACTTGTCAGACACTGCAACATCATGGAATCTTAATTCTGAGGACATGTACGTAACCTTCACGACTACGACAACTACTACTACAACTAACCCATCTCTTTGGGAAGGACCTACTTCCACTGGGGAATCCCGCCCACCAGTGAATTTGCCCTCGTCTGCTACACCTGACGTTACTATATAAGCGCCAGGATTCTTTCTTCTGCTTCAGAATCTCCACGACTACGGTGCTCTTCGCACCTACTCCTAGGTTGAGGGACTGATTACCTCATCTTCTGTACATAGTTCTACTGTCTTCAAGTTATGTCCTAGAATTTGTATTGATAAAGCCACTGGAGGGCGAAACGTCTACAATAAAGATACCCAGATGTTGCACATGTGTCTTACTCTCAACTGGCAGTTCTACCAAGAGTTCCTGGTGCCATTCTCAGTGAGAGGCACCATGGTCCACTGCTGAGGGACCTTTTCTGATGTCAATATTGACGGTCACAGAAGTGAGTGATGGTGGATAGACCATCAGTTGCTGGGAGATTATTGTCTCAAGGATCTTGGCAGTGATTGACAGCAGTGACATTGGTCTGTAGTTGATGATTTCTGCTCTGCTCTTCTTTCTGTGAACAGGGACTACATTTGTCTCTTTCCATAGAGAAGGTCATTTACACTGTGGTAGGCAGTGTTGATAGATGTGAGAAGTGTTGCTAGCTGGTCTACACATCTACTGTGCTAGACTGTGCTGATAGATGTGAGTTAGAGGTGCTGCTAGCTGGTCTACACATCTACTGTGCTAGACTGTGCTGATAGATGTGAGTTAGAGGTGCTGCTAGCTGGTCTGCCACATCTACTGTGCTAGACTGTGCTGATAGATGTGAGTTAGAGGTGCTGCTAGCTGGTCTACACATCTACTGTGCTAGACTGTGCTGATAGATGTGAGTTAGAGGTGCTGCTAGCTGGTCTGCACATCTACTGTGCTGGACTGTGCTGATAGATGAGAGTTAGAGGTGCTGCTAGCTGGTCTGCACATCTACTGTGCTAGACAGTGCTGATAGATGTGAGTTAGAGGTGCTGCTAGCTGGTCTACACATCTACTGTGCTAGACTGTGCTGATAGATGTGAGTTAGAGGTGCTGCTAGCTGGTCTACACATCTACTGTGCTAGACAGTGCTGATAGATGAGAGTTAGAGGTGCTGCTAGCTGGTCTACACATCTACTGTGCTAGACTGTGCTGATAGATGTGAGTTAGAGGTGCTGCTAGCTGGTCTGCACATCTGCTGTGCTAGACAGTGCTGATAGATGAGATAGAGGTGCTGCTAGCTGGTCTGCACATCTACTGTGCTAGACTGTGCTGATAGATGTGAGTTAGAGGTGCTGCTAGCTGGTCTACACATCTACTGTGCTAGACTGTGCTGATAGATGTGAGTTAGAGGTGCTGCTAGCTGGTCTGCACATCTACTGTGCTAGACAGTGCTGATAGATGTGAGTTAGAGGTGCTGCTAGCTGGTCTGCACATCTACTGTGCTAGACTGTGCTGATAGATGTGAGTTAGAGGTGCTGCTAGCTGGTCTACACATCTACTGTGCTAGACTGTGCTGATAGATGAGAGTTAGAGGTGCTGCTAGCTGGTCTGCACATCTACTGTGCTAGACTGTGCTGATAGATGTGAGTTAGAGGTGCTGCTAGCTGGTCTGCACATCTACTGTGCTAGACTGTGCTGAGAGATGAGAGTTAGAGGTGCTGCTAGCTGGTCTGCACATCTACTGTGCTAGACTGTGCTGATAGATGTGAGTTAGAGGTGCTGCTAGCTGGTCTGCACATCTGCTGTGCTAGACAGTGCTGATAGATGAGATAGAGGTGCTGCTAGCTGGTCTGCACATCTACTGTGCTAGACTGTGCTGATAGATGTGAGTTAGAGGTGCTGCTAGCTGGTCTACACATCTACTGTGCTAGACTGTGCTGATAGATGTGAGTTAGAGGTGCTGCTAGCTGGTCTGCACATCTACTGTGCTAGACAGTGCTGATAGATGTGAGTTAGAGGTGCTGCTAGCTGGTCTGCACATCTACTGTGCTAGACTGTGCTGATAGATGTGAGTTAGAGGTGCTGCTAGCTGGTCTACACATCTACTGTGCTAGACTGTGCTGATAGATGAGAGTTAGAGGTGCTGCTAGCTGGTCTGCACATCTACTGTGCTAGACTGTGCTGATAGATGTGAGTTAGAGGTGCTGCTAGCTGGTCTGCACATCTACTGTGCTAGACTGTGCTGAGAGATGAGAGTTAGAGGTGCTGCTAGCTGGTCTGCACATCTACTGTGCTAGACTGTGCTGATAGATGTGAGTTAGAGGTGCTGCTAGCTGGTCTGCACATCTACTGTGCTAGACTGTGCTGATAGATGTGAGTTAGAGGTGCTGCTAGCTGGTCTGCACATCTACTGTGCTAGACAGTGCTGATAGATGAGTTAGAGGTTCTGCTAGCTGGTCTGCACATCTACTGTGCTAGACTGTGCTGATAGATGTGAGTTAGAGGTGCTGCTAGCTGGTCTGCACATCTACTGTGCTAGACTGTGCTGATAGATGTGAGTTAGAGGTGCTGCTAGCTGGTCTACACATCTACTGTGCTAGACTGTGCTGATAGATGAGAGTTGGAGGTGCTGCTAGCTGGTCTACACATCTACTGTGCTAGACTGTGCTGATAGATGAGAGTTAAAGGTGCTGCTAGCTGGTCTGCACATTTACTGTGCTAGACTGTGCTGATAGATGAGAGTTAGAGGTGCTGCTAGCTGGTCTACACATCTACTGTGCTAGACTGTGCTGATAGATGAGAGTTAGAGGTGCTGCTAGCTGGTCTGCACATCTACTGTGCTAGACAGTGCTGATAGATGAGAGTTAGAGGTGCTGCTAGCTGGTCTACACATCTACTGTGCTAGACTGTGCTGATAGATGTGAGTTAGAGGTGCTGCTAGCTGGTCTGCACATCTACTGTGCTAGACTGTGCTGATAGATGTGAGTTAGAGGTGATATTAGCTGTCTGCACATCTACTGTGGTAGACAGTGCTGATAGATGAGAGTTAGAGGTGCTGTTAGCTGGTCTGCACATCTTCTGTGACAGACAGTGCTGATAGATGTGAGTTAGAGGTGCTGCTAGCTCGTCTGCACATCTACTGTGCTAGACTGTGCTGATAGATGTGAGTTAGAGGTGCTGCTAGCTGGTCTGCACATCTACTGTGCCAGACAGTGCTGATAGATGAGAGTTAGAGGTGCTGCTAGCTGGTCTACACATCTACTGTGCTAGACAGTGCTGACAGATGAGAGTTAGAGGTGCTGCTAGCTGGTCTACACATCTACTGTGCTAGACTGTGCTGATAGATGAGAGTTAGAGGTTCTGCTAGCTGGTCTGCACATCTACTGTGCTAGACTGTGCTGATAGATGTGAGTTAGAGGTGCTGCTAGCTGGTCTACACATCTACTGTGCTAGACAGTGCTGATAGATGAGAGTTAGAGGTGCTGCTAGCTGGTCTACACATCTACTGTGCCAGACAGTGCTGATAGATGAGAGTTAGAGGTGCTGCTAGCTGGTCTACACATCTACTGTGCTAGACAGTGCTGACAGATGAGAGTTAGAGGTGCTGCTAGCTGGTCTGCACATCTACTGTGCCAGACAGTACTGATAGATGAGAGTTAGAGGTGCTGCTAGCTGGTCTACACATCTACTGTGCTAGACAGTGCTGACAGATGAGAGTTAGAGGTGGCTGCTAGCTGGTCGGGCACATCTACTGTGCCAGACAGTGCTGATAGATGAGAGTTAGAGGTGCTGCTAGCTGGTCTTCACACACTACTGTGCTAGACAGTGCTGATAGATGTGAGTTAGAGGTGCTGCTAGCTGGTCTGCACATCTACTGTGCTAGACAGTGTTGATAGATGTGAGAAGTGTTGCTAGCTGGTCTACACATCTACTGTGCTAGACTGTGCTGATAGATGTGAGTTAGAGGTGCTGCTAGCTGGTCTGCACATCTACTGTGCTAGACTGTGCTGATAGATGTGAGTTAGAGGTGATATTAGCTGTCTGCACATCTACTGTGCTAGACTGTGCTGATAGATGTCAGTTAGAGGTGCTGCTAGCTGGTCTACACATTTACTGTGCCAGACAGTGCTGATAGATGTGAGTTAGAGGTGTTGCTAGCTGGTCTGCACATTTACTGTGCCAGACAGTGCTGATAGATGTGAGTTAGAGGTGTTGCTAGCTGGTCTACACATCTACTGTGCTAGACAGTGCTGACAGATGAGAGTTAGAGGTGCTGCTAGCTGGTCTACACATCTACTGTGCTAGACAGTGCTGATAGATGTGAGTTAGAGGTGCTGTTAGCTGGTCTGCACATCTACTGTGCTAGACTGTGCTGATAGATGTGAGTTAGAGGTGCTGCTAGCTGGTCTGCACATCTACTGTGCTAGACTGTGCTGATAGATGAGAGTTAGAGGTGCTGCTAGCTGGTCTACACATCTACTGTGCTGATAGATGTGAGTTAGAGGTGCTGCTAGCTGGTCTGCACATCTACTGTGCTGGACTGTGCTGATAGATGTGAGTTAGAGGTGCTGCTAGCTGGTCTGCACATTTACTGTGCCAGACAGTGCTGATAGATGTGAGTTAGAGGTGCTGCTAGCTGGTCTGCACATCTACTGTGCTAGACAGTGCTGATAGATGTGAGTTAGAGGTGCTGCTAGCTGGTCTACACATCTACTGTGCTAGACTGTGCTGATAGATGTGAGTTAGAGGTGCTGCTAGCTGGTCTGCACATCTACTGTGCTAGACTGTGCTGATAGATGTGAGTTAGAGGTGCTGCTAGCTGGTCTGCACATCTACTGTGCTAGACTGTGCTGATAGATGTGAGTTAGAGGTGCTGTTAGCTGGTCTACACATCTACTGTGCTAGACTGTGCTGATAGATGTGAGTTAGAGGTGATATTAGCTGTCTGCACATCTACTGTGCTAGACTGTGCTGATAGATGTGAGTTAGAGGTGCTGCTAGCTGGTCTGCACATTTACTGTGCTAGACTGTGCTGATAGATGAGAGTTAGAGGTGCTGCTAGCTGGTCTACACATCTACTGTGCTAGACTGTGCTGATAGATGTGAGTTAGAGGTGCTGTTAGCTGGTCCGCACATCTACTGTGCTAGACAGTGCTGATAGATGAGTTAGAGGTGCTGTTAGCTGGTCCGCACATCTACTGTGCTAGACTGTGCTGATAGATGTGAGTTAGAGGTGCTGTTAGCTGGTCTGCACATATACTGAGCTAGACTGTGCTGATAGATGTGAGTTAGAGGTGCTGTTAGCTGGTCTACACATCTACTCAGCAATCTTGGGCTCAACTTACCTGGGTCCACAGCCTCGTCTTGGTCCAGTGATTTAAGAAGATACACTTCCTCCTGCCTTATTGTCACCAGTGACAACTGTGACACAGTTCTTGCAGCTAGCCAAGGAGGATCCCTCCCTGGATCAGCAACTTGCATCTTGGCAGCAAAGTGTTCAGCGAAGAGGTCAGCTTTCTCCTGACTGCTACTATAGAGGATCCCTCCCTGGATCAGCAACTTGTATCTTGGCAGCAAAGTGTTCAGGGAAGAGGTCAGCTTTCTCCTGACTGCTACTATAGAGGATCCCTCCCTGGATCAGCAACTTGCATCTTGGTAGCAAAGTGTTCAGGGAAGAGGTCAGCTTTCTCCTGACTGCTAGTATAGAGGATCCCTCCCTGGATCAGCAACTTGTATCTTGGCAGCAAAGTGTTCAGGGAAGAGGTCAGCTTTCTCCTGACTGCTACTATAGAGGATCCCTCCCTGGATCAGCAACTTGCATCTTGGCAGCAAAGTGTTCAGCGAAGTCTAAATCCTGTCGATTTAGAGGCGGAATAACTTCATGACGTGAATAACCCTGGTTGTTCATGATAAAGGACCACCAGGTTTTGGAGACCACTCTTCCTGAGACCGGCTCTATGTGTCAGACTGCCATCTAGGGGATAGCCATCTTTTCGGATTCCATCCATATGCTTACAGGCTTCTCTGTGTTGTTATAGTCTTAGTCTCTCTCTCTCTCTCTCTCTCTCTCTCTCTCTCTCTCTCTCTCTCTCTCTCCTCTCTCTCTCTCTCTCTCTCTCTCTCTTTCTCTCTCCCCTCTCTCTCTCTCTCTCTCTCTCTCTCTCTCTCTCTCTCTCTCTTCCTCTCTCTCTCTAGATATAATAAGCCCCAAAATGGGTGAGTAATCCTTGTATGATCCTTCTGTGGATCTTGTGTGGCCCTTGTGTGGCCCTTGTGTGGTCCTAGTGTGGCCTTTGTGTGGCCCTAGTGTAGGTGTCTCACGCTTACACACACACACACACACACACACACACACACACACACACACACACAGACAAGACAAGAGAGAGAGAGGGGTGGGTTGATTGCATCTTCTTGGACTGCAAGAAGGCCTTTGACACAATTCCTCACAAGAGATTAGTGCAGAAGCTAGAGCATCAGGCGCATATAATAGGAAGGGCAGTGCAATGGATCAGAGAATACCTGACAGGGAGGCAACAACGAGTCATGGTACGTAATGATGTATCACAGTGGGCACCTGTGACGAGCGGGGTCCCACAGGGGTCGGTCCTAGGACCAGTGCTATTTTTGGTATATGTGAACGACATGATGGAAGGGTTAGACTCAGAAGTGTCCCTGTTTGCAGATGATGTGAAGTTAATGAGGAGAATTAAATCTGATGAGGACCAGGCAGGACTTCAAAGAGACCTGGACAGACTGGACACCTGGTCCAGCAAATGGCTTCTCGAATTTAATCCTGCCAAATGCAAAGTCATGAAGATAGGGAAGGGCACAGAAGACCACAGACCGAGTATAGGCTAGGTGGCCAAAGACTGCAAACCTCACTCAAGGAGAAAGATCTTGGGGTGAGTATAACACCGAGCATGTCTCCGGAAGCACACATCAATCAGATAACTGCTGCAGCATATGGGCGCCTGGCAAACCTGAGAACAGCATTCCGACACCTTAGTAAGGAATCATTCAAGACACTGTACACCGTGTATGTCAGGCCCATACTGGAGTATGCAGCACCTGTTTGGAACCCGCACTTGATAAAGCACGTCAAGAAACTAGAGAAAGTACAAAGGTTTGCGACAAGGTTGTTCCAGAGCTAAGGGGAATGTCCTATGAAGAAAGATTAAGGGAAATCGGCCCTGACGACACTGGAGGACAGGAGGGTCAGGGGAGACATGATAACGACATATAAAATACTGCGTGGAATAGACAAGGTGGACAAAGACAGGATGTTCCAGGGAGGGGACACAGAAACAAGAGGCCACAATTGGAAGTTGAAGACACAAATGAGTCAGAGAGATAGTAGGAAGTATTTCTTCAGTCATAGAGTTGTAAGGCAGTGGAATAGCCTAGAAAATGACGTAGTGGAGGCAGGAACCATACACAGTTTTAAGACGAGGTTTGATAAAGCTCATGGAGCGGGGAGAGAGAGGGCCTAGTAGCAACCGGTGAAGAGGCGGGGCCAGGAGCTAGGACTCGACCCCTGCAACCACAAATAGGTGAGTACAAATAGGTGAGTACACACTTACAGAGTAGTCAGGAAGTGGAATAGTTTGGGAAGCGATGTAGTGGAGGCAGGATCCATACATAGCTATAAGCAGAGGTATGATAAAGTTCATGGAGCAGGGAGAGTGACCCAATAGCAACCAGTGAAGAGGCGGGTCCAGGAGCCATGAATCAACCCCTACAACCACAACCAGATAAGTACACACGTACGTGAGGCAGTAGCGTTAACTAGTGCTCCCAGATTTAGCGTTCTAGCAGCGGTCCTAAGCAATTTAAAAACGAACACGGGTGTTCACAGGCAGGTGTGTCAGGGCCACAATCAGATTTACCTGGAGTTTACCTGGAGAGAGTTACTAACTGAGGGAGTTACTAACTGAGTGAGTTACAAACTGAGGGAGTTACAAACTGAGGGAGTTACTAACTGAGGGAGTTACAAACTGAGGGAGTTACTAACTGAGGGAGTTACAAACTGAGGGAGTTACAAACTGAGGGAGTTACTAACTGAGGGAGTTACAAACTGAGGGAGTTACTAACTGAGGGAGTTACTAACTGAGGGAGTTACTAACTGAGGGAGTTACAAACTGAGGGAGTTACAAACTGAGGGAGTTACAAACTGAGGGAGTTACTAACTGAGGGAGTTACAAACTGAGGGAGTTACTAACTGAGGGAGTTACTAACTGAGTGAGTTACAAACTGAGGGAGTTACAAACTGAGGGAGTTACTAACTGAGGGAGTTACAAACTGAGGGAGTTACTAACTGAGGGAGTTACAAACTGAGGAGTTACAAACTGAGGGAGTTACTAACTGAGGGAGTTACAAACTGAGGGAGTTACTAACTGAGGGAGTTACTAACTGAGGGAGTTACTAACTGAGGGAGTTACTAACTGAGGGAGTTACTAACTGAAGGAGTTACTAACTGAGGGAGTTACTAACTGAGGGAGTTACAAACTGAAGGAGTTACTAACTGAGGGAATTACTAACTGAGGGAGTTACTAACTGGAGTTACAAACTGAAGGAGTTACTAACTGAAGGAGTTACTAACTGAAGTAGTTACTAACTGAAGGAGTTACAAACTGAGAGAGTTACTAACTGAGGGAGTTACTAACTGAGGAAGTTACTAATTGACTGAGTTACTAACTGAGGGAGCTACTAACTGAAGGAGTTACTAACTAAGGGAGTTACAAACTGAATGAGTTACAAACTGAGAGAGTTACTAACTGAGGGAGTTACTAACTGAGGGAGTTACTAACTGATGGAGTTACAAACTGAGAGAGTTACTAACTGAGGGAGTTACTAACTGATGGAGTTACATAACTGGAGAGGTTTCTAAACTGATGGAGTTACAACTGAGAGAGTTACTAACTGAGTGAGTTTACTAACTGAGGGAAGTTACTAAATGATGGAGTTCACAAACTGAGAGAGTTACTAACTGAGGAGTTTACTAACTGAGGAGTTATAAATGAGCACTTACAAAATGAGGGAGTGTTACAAAGCGAAGGAGTTACAAACTGAGGGAGTTACAAGTGAGTAGTTACAAACTGTGGGAGTTAACAAACTGTGGGTGTTACAAAACTGAGGGAGTTACAAGCTGAAGTACGTTACAAACTGAGGGGAGTTACAAACTGACGGAGAGTTCAAACTGAGGGAGTTACAAAGTGAAGGGGTTACTAACTGAAAGGGAGTTACAAAAACTGAGGGAGTTACTAACTGAGAATAGTTACAAACTGAGGGAGTTACTAACTGAGGGAGTGACTAACTGGGGGGAGTTACAAGATGAGGGGGTGTTACAAACTGAGGGGAGTTACTAACTGAGGGAGTTACAAATTGAGGGAGTTACTAACCTGAGGTGAGTTATAACTGAGGAGGTACTAAACTGAGGGAGTTACAAACTGAGGGAGTAGTTACAAATGAGGGAGTTACAAGCTGAGGAGTTACAAACTGAGGGGAGTTACTAACTGAGGGAGTTACTAACTGAGGAGTTTACTAACTGAGGGAAGTTATACTGAGGGAGTAGTTACAAGCTGAGGAGGAGTAGTTACAAACTGAGGGATTTACATAACTGAGGGAGTTACTAACTGAGGGAGTTACCAACTGAGTGGAAGTTACAATGAGGGAGTTACTAAACTGAGGGAGTATAACTGAGGGAGTTACAAACTGAGGGAGTTACAAACTGAAGGAGGTTTACAACTGAGGGAGTTACAAATGAGGGAGTTGACAAAAAGGAGTTACCTAACTGAAGGAGTTTAAAAAACTGAAAGGAGTTACTAACTGAAGGAGTTACAAACTGAAGGGAGAGTTTACTTAACTGTAGGAGTTAACAAACTGAAGGAGTTACTAACTGAAGGAGTTTACTAACTGAAGGAGTTACAAACTGAGGAAGTTACTAACTGATGGAGTTACAACTGGAAGCGAGTTTACAAAACTGAAGGAGTTAATACACTGGAAGGAGTTTACAAATGTGAAGGAGTTAAAACTGAAGGAGTTACATGACTGAAGGAGTTACAAAATGTAGGGTTACTACTGATGGAGTTACAAACTGAAGGGTTACTAAATGGTGAAGAGTTACAAACTGAAGGAGTACGTTACTAACTGAAGGAGTTAGAAATGAAGGAGTTACAAACTGAAGGTGAGTTATTATACTGAAGGAGTTACAAAACTGAAGGAGTTACCTACTGAAAGGAGTTACAAACTGAAGGTTTACTAACTTGAAGGGAGTTACAAACTCGAAGGAGTTACAAACTGAAGGAGTTAACTACAATGAAGGTGTTACAAACTGAAGGAGTTATAACTGAAGGAGTTACAATTGAAGGAGTTAATAACTGAAGGAGTTACTAAATGAGGGAGGTTAACAAATGAAGGAGTTAATAACTGTAGGAGTTACAAACTGAAGGAGTTACTAACTGAAGGAGTTACAAACTGAAGGAGTTACTAACTGAAGGAGTTCAAACTGAGGAGTACTAAAACTGAAGGAGTTACAAACTGAAGAGTTACAAAATGACAGGAATTTACAAACTGAAGGAGTTACTAACTGAAGGAGTTACAAACTGAAGGAGTTACAAACTGAAGGAGTTACTAACTGAAGGAGTTACAAACTGAAGGAGTTACTAACTGAAGGAGTTACAAACTGAAGGAGTTACTAACTGAAGGAGTTACTAACTGAGGGAGTTACTAACTGAGGGAGTTACAAACTGAAGGAGTTACTGAGGGAGTTACTAACTGAGGGAGTTACAAACTGAAGGAGTTACAAACTGAAGGAGTTACAAACTGAAGGAGTTACAAACTGAAGGAGTTACAAACTGAAGGAGTTACAAACTGAAGGAGTTACAAACTGAAGGAGTTATAATGAAGGAGTTACTAAAATGAAGGAAGTTATAACTGAAGGAGTTACTAACTGAGGAGTTACAAACTGAAGGAGTTGCAAACTGAAGGGTTACTAATGAGGAGATTACAAATGAAGGAGTTACTAAATGAAGGAGTTTTACAAACTGAAGGAGTTAAAACTGAAGGAGTTACTAACTGATGGAGTTTACAAAACTGAAGGAGTTTATAAATGAAGGGAGTTACAAACTGAAGGGTTACTAACTGAAGGAGTTACAAACTGAAGGAGTTACTAACTGAGGGAGTTACTAACTGAAGGAGTTACTATCTGAGGGAGGTTACAAACTGAAGGAGGTTACTAAACTGAGGGAAGTTCCCTAACTGAAGGAGGTTACTATACTGAGGGAGTTACTATCTGAGGGAGGTTACAAACTGAAGGAATTACTAACTGAGGACGTTACTAACTGAAGGAGTGTTACTAAAACTCGAGGGAGTTACTAACTGAGGCAGTTACTTAATGAGGGAGATTCAACTGAAGGAGTTACAAATGGAAGCGAGTTACTAATGAGGGAAGTTTCTAAATGAACGGAAGTTACAAACTGATGGAGTTTACTAACTGAAGGAGTTACAAACTGAAGGAGTTACAAACTGAAGGGTAACTAACTAGGGAGGTTACAACTGAAGGAGTTACTAACTGAGGGAATGATACTAACTGAAGGAGTTACTATCTGAGGGAGTTACTAACTGAGGAGTTACTTATGAGGGAGTTCAAACTGAAGGAGTTATATCAGAGGGAGTTACAAATGAAGAGTTACTAACTTTGGAGTGGATGTTACTAACGTAAGGAGTTACTAACGGAGGGAGTTGACAAACTGAAGGAGTTAATATCTGTTGAGTTACAAAAACTGAAGGAGTTACTAACTGAAGGAGTTACTAACTGGAAGGAGTTACAAAACTGAAGGGTTACTAACTGATGGACGGTTACAAATGAAGGAGTTACAAACGAATGAGGTACAAATGAGGGAGTTACTAAACTGAAGGAGTTACTAAACTGAGGGAGTTTCTAACTGAGGCAGTTACTAACTGAGGGAGTTTACATATGAAGGAGTTACAAACTGTAGGGGTGGGAACGTTATTAACCTTGAGGAGTTACTAACTGAGGGAGTTACTAAAAATTGAGCGAGGTTACTAACTGAAAGGGACGTACTAACTGAAAGGGAGGTTACAAATGAAAAGGAGTTACTAACTGAGGGAGTTACTAATGAGGGAGTTACTAACTGAGGGAGTTACTAAACTGAGGGTGTTACTAACGGAGGGAGTTACTAAAAACTTTTGGGAGGGGGGGGGGTGGGGGGGGAGTTACTAACTGAAGGAGTTTACAAACTGTAGGAGTTACCAACTGAAGAGTTACTAACTGTGGGAGTTACTAACTGAAGGGTGTTACTAATGAGGGAGTTTACTAACTGAGGGAGTTACTAACTGAGGGAGTTACTAACTGAAGGAGTTACTAACTGAGGGAGTTACTAACTGAGGGAGTTACTAACTGAGGGAGTTACTCTAACCTGAGGGAGGTTTACTAACTGATAGGAGTTACAAACTGAAGGAGGTATTTAAAAACTGAAGGAGTTACTACTGAGGGAGTTACTAAAACTGAGGGAGTTTGATAACTGAGGGAAGTGACTAATTGACGGAGTTAATAACTGAGCGAGTTACTACTGAAGGTGTTACTAACTGAGGGTGTTACAAACTGAAGGAGTTAAAATGAAGGAGTTACAAACTGAAGGAGTTACAAACTGAAGGAGTTACAAACTGAAGGAGTTACTAACTGAGGGAGTTACTAACTGAGGGAGTTACTAACTGAGGAAGTTACTAATTGACGGACGTTAATACTGTGCGAGGTTACTAACTGAAGGAGTTATAACTGAGGGAGTTACTATCTGAGGGAGTTAATAACTGAGGGAGTTATAGTGAGGGAGTTACTAACTGAGGGAGTTACTAAACTGTGGGTGTTACTAATCTAAGGGGAGTTACTAACTGAGGGAGTTTCTAAACTGAGGGAGTTATCTATCTGAGGAGTTACTATATGAGGGAGTTACTAACTGGGGAGTTACTAACTGAGGGAGAGTTACTAAACTGAGGGAGTACTAACTGAAGGGGAGTTACTAACTGAGGGAGTTACTAACTGAGGGAGTTACAAACGTAGGAGTTACTAACTGAGGGAGTTAACTAACTGGGGAGTTACAAACTGAAGGAGTTACTAACTGAGGAGACGTTACTAACTGCAGGGAGATTACTAACTGGGAGTTACAAACTGGAAGGAGCGAGGAGTTACTGGAGGGAGTTACTAACCTGAGGGGAGTTACTAATGAGGGAGGTACTATCATGAGGGTGTTCTTAACTGAGGGAGTTACTAAATGAGGGATCGTTACTAACTGAGGAGTTATAACTGAGGGAGTTACTAACTGTAGGAGTTACAAACTGAAGGAGTATTAACTGAGGGAGTACTTAATGAGGGAGTTATTAATGGGAGTTACAAACTGAAGGAGTTACTAACTGAAAGGAGTTACAAAACTGAAGGAGTTACTAACTGAGGGAGTTACAAACTGGGGAGTTACAAAACTGGAAGGGAGGTTACTAAATGAGTGAGTTACTAAATGAGGGAGTGACAAACTGAGGGAGTTACAAACTGAGGGAGTTACAAACTGAGGGAGTTACAAACTGAGGGGAGAGTTTACAAACTGAGGGAGTTACAAATGAAGGAATACTAACTGAGGGAGTTACAAGTGAGGGAGTTACAAGCTGAGGGAGTTACAAAATGAGGGAGTTACTAATTGAGGGAGTTACAAAACTGAGGAGTTAATAATGAGGGAGTTATTAACTGAGGGAGCTACTAATGTGGGGGAGTTACAACTGAGAGAGATTACTAACTGAGGAGTTACTAATCTGAGTGAGTTACTAAATGAGGGGTTACATAAATGAGGGAGTTACAAACTGATGGAGTTACAAACTGAGGGAGTTACATACTGAGGGAGTTACAAATGAGGGAGTCAGTTACAAACTGAAAGGCAGTTACAAAATCTGAGGGAGTTACAAGCTGAGGGGAGTTAACAAGCTGTGAGGGAGTTTACAAACTGAGGGAGTTACTAACTGAGGGAGATTACTCATACTGAAGGAGTTAACTGAGTGAGTTACTATCTGAGGGAGTACAAACTGAGGGAGTTACTAAACTGAGGGAGTTATCTAAACTTAGGGAGTTATGTTACAACTGAAGGAGGTACTACTGAGGGAGTTTACTACTGAGGGAGTTACAAAAATGAGGAGTTACTAACTGAAGGGAAATTACTAACTGAAGAATTTACTAATGAAGGAGTTAAAAATGACGAGTGTTACTAACTGAAGGAGGTTACAAACTGAGAGAGTTACTACTGGAGAGAGTTTACTAACGGAAGGAGTTACAAATGAAGAGAGTTTCAATATGAGACAGGAGTTTACTAACTGTGGGAGTTATAACTGAAGGAGTTACAAAGTGAGAGAGTATACTAACTGAGGGGAGTTACGAACTGTGGGGTTACATATATGTAGGAGTTACAAAACTGAGGGAGTTTCAAATGTGGGGAGTTACAATATGAAGGGAGTTACAAACTGAGGAGTTACAAAATGTGGGAGGATTACAAACTGTGGGAGTTACAAATCGGAGGGAAGTTAACAAACTGAGGGAGTTACAAACTGAGGGAGTTACAAGCTGAGGGAGTACAAACTGAGGGTGTGTACAAATGAAGAGTTGCGAACTGATAGGGAGTTTCAATCTGAGGGAGTTCTAAACTGAGGGAGTTACAAACGGAGGAGAGTTACAAAATGAGGGAGTTAAAAACTGAGGGAGTTACAAATGAGGGAGTTACAAACTGAGGAGTTACAAACTGAGGGAGTTACAAACTGGAGGGTGTTACAAACTGAAGGTGTAGAAACTGAGGGAAGTTACAAACTTGGAGGTGGAGTTACAAACTGAGGGAGTTTACAAAATGAGGGAAGTTACAAGTGAGGAGTTACAAACTGAGGGAGAGTTACAAACTGAAGGAGTTACGAACTGAAAGGAGTTTCTTAACTGAGGGAGTATACAAAAACTGAGGGAGTTACAACTGACGGGAGTTACAAAACGGAGGAGGTTACAAACTGAGGGAGTTACAAGCTGAAGGAGTTACCAAACTGAGGGAGTTACAAACTGAGGGAGTTACAAACTGAGGGAGTTGAGTTACAACTGAGGGAGTTTCAAACTGAGGTTATGTTACAAAATGAGGGAGTTACAAACTGAGGGAGTTACTAACTCTGGAGAGTTACTAACTGAGGGAGTTACAAATTGAGGGAGTTACAAGTGAGGGAGTTACAAACAGAGGGGACGTTACTAAATGAGGAGAGTTACTAACTGAGGGAGTTTACAAACTGAGGGAGTTACTAATGAAGGTGAGTTACAAAAACTGAGGAGTTACATAAGTGAGGGTGTTACAAACTGAAGGAGTTACAAATCTGAGGGAGTTACAAACTGAGGGAGTTACAATCTGAGGGAGTTATAAACTGAGGGAGTTTCAAGCTGTGGGAGTTACAAACTGAGGGAGTTACTAACGAGAGAGTTACAAACTGAGGAGTTACTAAACTGTGGGAGTTACATCTGAGGGAGTTACTAGCTGAACGGGAGTTACAAACCTGAGGGAGTTACTAATGAGGGAGTTTTACAAACTGAGGGGGAGTTACAAACTGAGGGAGTTACAACTAAGGGGTTACAAGCTGAGGGAGTACAATATGAGGGAGTTACTAACTGAGGGAGTTTACAAACTGAGGGAGTTACTAATGAGGGAGTTAAAAATGAGGAGTTACAATAAGCTGTGGGAGTTACAAACTGAGGGTGTGACCTATAACTGAGGGAGTTACAAACTGAGGGAGTTACTATCTGAGGGAGTTACTTACTGACGGGAGTTACCAATTGAGGGGGTTACGCAAATGAAGGAGTTGCAAACTGAGGGAGTTAACAAAATGAAGGGAGTTAAAAAACCTTGAGGGAGGTTACTAACTAAGGGAGTTACCAATCTGAGGAGTTCAAACTGAGGGATAGTTACTAAATGAGGGAGTTACAAGCTGAGTGAGTTACAAACTGAGGGGTTACTAACTGGGGAGTTACAAACTGGAGGAGTTAATATTGGAGGGGAAGTTTCAAATGAGGGATTTTACAAGCTGAAGGGAGTTACAAAACTGAGGGAGTTACTAATGAGCTAGTTACAACTGTGGGAGTTATCAAGAACTGAGGGAGTCACTAACTGAGGAGTTTACAAGCTGAGGGAGGAGTTAAAAACTGAGGGTGTTACTAACTGAGGGGTTTCAAAATGAGGGAGTTACTAACTTAAGGAGTTACAAACTGTGGGAGTTAACAAGCTGATGGGAGTTACCAAACTGAGGGAGTTACTAACTGGAGGGAGTTCAAAACAGAGATGGAGTTACTAAATGAGGGAGTTACTAACTGAGGGAGTTACTAACAGGGGAGTTACTAACTGAGGGAGCTACAAACTGAGGAGTTACAAACTGAAGGAGTTACAAAACTGAGGGAGTTACAATGAGGGAGTTACAAACTGTGGGAGTTACAAGTGGAAGGAGTTTACAAAATGAGGGAAGTTGCTAACTGAGGAGTTACAACCTGGGGAGAGTTACAAGTGGAAGGAGTTACGTAACTGTGGAGTTACTAACTGAGGGAGTTACAAACTGATGGGTTACTAAAATGTGGGGAGTTTACAAGCTGAGGGAGTTTCAAAATGTGGGAGTTACAACTTGAAGGAGTTGCAAACTGAGGGAGTTAACAAACTGAGGGAGTTACAAACTGAGGGAGTTACTAACTAAGGGAGTTACAAGCTGAGGGAGTTACAAACTGTGGGAGTTACAAACTGAAGGAGTTGCAAACTGAGGGAGTTACAAACTGAGGGGTTACAAAAACTGAGGGAGTTAGTAACTAAGGGAGTTACATGCTGAGGGGTTACAAATGTGGGGTTACAAACTGAAGGAGTTACAAAACTCAGGGAGTTACAACTGAAGTGAGTTTCAATCTAGAGAGTTACAAACTGAGGGAGTGTTACTGACGGGAGTTACTAACTGAGGGAGTTACAAACTGAAGGAGTTACTAACTGAAGGAGTTACTAACTGAGGGAGTTACTAATTGGGAGTTACAAACTGAAGGAGTTACTAACTGAGGGAGTTACTAACTGAGGGAGTTACTAACTGGGAGTTACAAACTGAAGGAGTTAATAAATGAAGGAGTTAATAACTGAAGGAGTTACAAACTGAAGGAGTTACAAACTGAGAGAGTTACTAACTGAGGGAGTTACTAACTAAGGAAGTTACTAATTGACGGAGTTACTAAATGAGGGAGTTACTAACTGAAGGAGTTACTAATTGAGGGAGTTACACACTGGAAGGAGTTACAATCTGAAGGTGTTACAAAATGAGGGGTTACTAACTTGAGGGAGTTACTAACTGAGGAGTTACATGCTGAGGGAGTTACAAACTGAGGGTGTTATAACTGAGGGGAGTTTCATAACTGAAGGAGTTTCTAACTGAGGGAATTACTAACTGAGGGAGTTACTAACTGAGGGAATTACTAACTGAGGGAGTTACCAAACTGAAGGAGGAGTTAATACACTGAGGCATTTACTAAACTGAGGGGAGGTTACTATTACTGGTAGATTTAAAACTGAAGGAGTTATAACCTGTAGGAGTTACTAATGAAGTAGTTACTAACTGAAGGAGTTTATCAAAATGATGAGTGTTACTAACTGAGGGAGTTACTAACTGAGGAATGTTACTTATTTCACTGAGTTACTAACTGAGGGAGCTACTAAACTGAAGGAGGTTACATAAATAAGGGAGTTACAAAAACTGAAATGTCAGTTACAATACTGAGAGAGTTACTAACTGAGGGAGTTACTAAATGAGGGACGGTGAAAGTTACTAAACTGATGGATGTTACAAACTGAGTGAGTTACTAATATGATTGGCGAGTTTCTAACTGAGGGAGTTACTAACTGAGGAATTAAAACTGAGGGGAGGAGTTACAAAACGAAGGATGTTACAACTGAGGGATGTTACAAGCTGAGGGAGTTCAAACTGAGGGAGTTACAAGTCGAGTAGGTATACAAACTGAGGGGAGTTTACAAACTGGACGGTCGTTTTCAAACTGAGGGAGTTACAAAGTGAGGGTAGTTACTAATTGAGGGAGTTACAAATGAGGGAGTTACTACTGAGATACAGATTACTCAAACTGTGAGGAGTTACTAACTGAGGGGAGTTACTAAATGGGGGAGGTGGGGGTTACGTTACAAGCTGAGGGAGTTACAAACTGAGGGGAGTTACTAACTGAGGGAGTTTATCAAACTGGGGAGTTACTAAACTAAATGAGTTACAAAACTGAGGGAGTTACAGCTGAGGGAGTTACTAACTGAGGGAGTTGACTAACTGATGGGAGTAGTTAATAACTGTGGAGTTACAAACTGAGGGAGTTACAAATCTGAGGGAGTTACTTACTGAGGGAGTACTAACTGAGGGGTTACAAACTGAAAAAGGGGAGTAGTTACAAACTGAAGGAGTTTCAAATGAGGGCTGTTACAAACTGAGGGAGTTACAGACGGAGGTAGTTATAGCTGAGGGAGTTACAAAACTAGGTGAGTTACAAAATGAGGTATTGTATACAACTGTGGGAGTTACTAACTCAGGGAGTTACTAACTGAGGGAGTTACAAAAAACTGTGGGATGTTACAGCTGAGGCAGTTAGTTACAAATGAGGGGTTACTTAACTGAGTGAGTAGACAAAAACTGAGGGTGTTACAACTGAGGGATGTTTACTTTCTGTGGGACGTTACAAACTGAGGGAGTTACAAACTGAAGGCGAAGTTACAAACTGCGGGAGTACAAAACTGAGGGAAGTTACAAAACTGAAGGAGTGTTACAAGTGTAGGAGTTACAAAACTGGAGGATAGTTGCTAACTGGTGGGAGTTACAAACTGAGTAGATTTACAAGATGAAGGTGTTAGTAACTGAGGGAGTTACTAACTGAGGGAGTTACAAACTGAGGGAGTTACTAACTGAGGGGAGGAGTTAATAACTGAGGGAGTTAACAAAATGAGGGAGTTACAAGCTGGAGGGGTTACAAACTGAGGGAGTTACAAATGAGGGAGTTACTAACTGGAGGAGTTACAACTGAGGGTGTTACAAAGCTGAGTGAGTTACAAACTGAGGGAGTTACCTAACTGTGATAGTTACAAAGTGAGGGACGTTACTAACTTGAGGGTCGTTTACAAACTGAGGGAGTTAATAACTTGAGGGTTTAACAAAACTGGGGAGGGAGTTACAGCTGAGGGAGTTACAAACTGAGGGAGTTACTAACTGAGTAGTTACAAAACTGAGGGAGTTACTAACTGAGGGAGTTACTAAACTTGTGGGAGTTACAAGCTGAGGGAGTTACATTTGAGTGTGTTATACTGTGGGAGTTACAAAACTGAGGGAGTTACTATCTAAAGGACGTTTACAAACTGAGGGAGTTACAACGATGAGGGAGTTACAAACTGAGGGAGTTACTAACTGTGGGAAGTTACAAATGAGTGGAGTTACTAAACTGAGGGAGTTACTAATGAGGGAGTTACAAAATGAGGGTGTTAACAAACTGAAGGAGTTACAAAATGAGGGAGTTATACAAACTGAGGGAGTTACAACACTGAGGTAGTTACTTATGAGCGGAGCTTACTACAATGAGGGGAGTTACAAAACTGAGGAGTTTACTAACTCAGAGGAGTTATCTACTTGAGGTAGTTACAAACTGATTGAGTTACAAGCTGAGCGGAGTTACAAAACTGAGGGATGTTCCTATAACTGAGGGAGTTACAAACTGGAGGAGTTAACATAACTGTGGGAGTTACTAACTGTTGGCGTTACAAATTGGAGGGGATGTTACCAAACTGAAGGAGTTACTAACTGAGGGAGTTACAAACTGAGGGTGTGTACAAACTGAGGGAGTTCAAAGCTGAAGTGTTACAAACTGAGGAGTTGCTAACTGAGGGGTTGCAAACTGAGGGAGTTACAACTGAAGGGAACGTTAGTTACTGAGGGAGTTATAACTGAGGGATGTTACAAACTTAGGAGTTACTAAACTGAAGGGAGTTACTAACTGAGGGAGTTACAAAAACTGCGGGAGGAGTTACTAGCTGAGGGAGTTACAAAATGTGGGGAGTTAAAAATGAAGGAGTTACATAACTTAGGAGTTACATACTGAAGGAGTTACAAACTGAGGGAGTTTCAAAACTGAGGGAGATACAAAGATGAAGGAGTTACAAACTGAAGGGTGTTACACAACTGAGGAGTTACAAACTGAGGGATTTACAAGCTGAAGGAGTTACAAGCGGAAGGAGTTACAAACTGAGGGAGTTACAAACTGAGGGAGTTACAAACTGAAGGAGTTACAAGCTGAGGGGTTACAGACCTGAGGGAGTTACAAAACGATGGAGTTACAATACTGAGGGAGTTACAAAATGTGGTGTTACAAGCTGAGTTAGTTACAAACTGAGGGAGTTACAAACTGAAGGAGTTACTAACTGAGGGAGTTACTAACTGAAGGAGTTACAAACTGATGGAGTTATAACGTGAAGGAGTTACAAAATGAAGGAGTTACTAATGAGGGAGTTACAAACTGAGGCGAGTTTACTAACTGTGGGGACGTTACCAAAACTAGGGAGTACAACTGAAGGAGTCTATACAATCCTACTGAGGGAGTTACTACTGAGGGATGGTACTAACTGAAGGAGTTATCTAACTGAAGGAGTTACATAACTGAAGGAGTTACTAATGAAGGATTACTAACTGTATGGAGTTACAAAATCTGAAGGAGTTACAAAGTGAAGGTAGTTACAAACATGATGGAGTTACAATATGAAGGAGTTGTACTTATCTTAGGGAGTTCTAAACTGAGGGATGTTACTAACTGAGGGGAAGTTTAATAAATGAGGTGAGTTACTGAACTGAGGGAGTTACTACTGAAGGACGTTTACTAACTGATTTGAGTTCAAACTGCATGGGTTACTAACTGGAGGGAGTTACAAATGAAGGCAGTTACTAACTGAGGAGTTACTAGCTGAGGGTAAGGAATTACTAACTGAGGGATGTTACTAACTGAGGAAGGTTACTAATTGACGGAGTTACTAACTGAGGGAGTTAATATACTGAGGAGTTACTAACCTGATTGAGTTACAAAACTGAAGGAGTTACTAATGAGGGAGTTTCTAACTGAGGGATTCTACTAACTGAAGGGATTCTTCTGAGGGAGTTCAACTGTGGAGTTACAATTGAAGGATTTACAAAAGAATGAGGGACGTTACAAACTGAGGATTTTATGAAAGCTGAAATGGAGTTACAAGCTGAGGAGTCGTTACAAACTGGAGGGAGTTACTAACTGAGGGAGTGGAGTTACAATCTGAGGGAGGAGTTACTAATGAGGGAGTTACAACTGAGGGAGATTCATAGCTGTGGGAGTTACCAACTGAGGGAGTTACTAATAGTGGTTACAAGCTGAGGGAGTTACAAAACTGAGGGTGTTACTAAATATGAGAGGTGTTACAAAATGAGGGAGCTTTCTAAAATGAGGGAGTTACATAAGTGAGGGAGTAGAGTTACAAGCTGTGGGTGTTACAAATCTGAGGGAGTTACTAACTGAGGGGAGTTAACATACTGAGGGAGTTACTTACTGAGGGGTTATAACTGAGGGAGTTACAACTGAGGGTAGTTACATACTGAAGGATGTTGCAAACATGGACAGGGAGTTACAAACTTGAGGGAGTTACAACTGAGGGAGTTACTAATGAGGGAGTTACAAAATGAGGAGTTACAAACTGAGGGTCGTTATAAAATATGAGGGGAGCTTATCAAGCTGATGGGAGTACCTCAAACTGAGGGAGTTACTAACTGGGGAGGTACAAACTGAGGGAGTTACTGAATTGAGGGACGTTTTCAAACTGAGGGAGTTTCATGCTGAGGGAGGTTACAACTGAGGGAGTTACTTATGAGCTAGTACAAAACTGAAGGGAGTTTACTACTGAGGGTGGCACTAAAAACTGAGGGAGTTACAAGCTGAGGGACAGTAAAAAATGAGGGAGTTTACTAACTGAGGGAGCTACAAACTGAGGGAGGTTAATAACTAAAGGAGTTACAACTGAGGGAAAGTTACAAGCTGAGGGAGTTACAAAAAACTGCGGGGAGTTACTAACTGAGGGGAGTTTCAATACTGAGGGGTGTTACTAACTGAGGGAGTTACTAACTGCGGGAGTTACTAACAGAGGAGTTACTAACTGAGGGGAGCTTACAAATGAGGGAGTTACAAACTGAAGGAAGTTACAAACTGAGGGAGTTAACAAACTGAGGGTAGAGTTACAAACTGAGGAGTTACAGCTGCGAAGGAGTTAAACTGAGGGAGTTGCTACAACTGAGGGGAGGTAACATCCTGAGGGTGTTTACAGATGAAGGATTATAGTAACTGAGGGAGTTACTAACTGAGGGAGATTTATACAAACTGAGGGAGTTTCTAACAGCGGGAGTTACTAACGGAGGGAGGTTCAAACTGAGGATTACAAGCTGAGGGAGTTTACAATACTGTGGGAGTTACAAACTGAAGGAGTTGCAAACTTAGGGAGAGTTACAATCTGAAGGAGTTACAAACTCAGGAGTAGTACAAACTGAAGGGAGTTTACAAACTGAAGGAGTTACAAAACTCAGGGAGTTACAAACTGAAGGAGTTACAAACTGAGGGAATTACATACTGAAGGAGTTTCAATATGAGGGAGTTACAACTGAGGGGTTACTAACTGGGGAGTTACAACTGAAGGGAGTTACTAACTGAGGGAGTTACAAACTGAAGGAGTTCCTGAGGAGTTACTAACTGAGGGGTTACAAACCGAAAGGAGTTACTAACTGTGGGAAGTTTCTAACCTGTGGGAGTTACAAACTGAAGGAGTTACTAACGGTAGGAGTTACTAAACTGACGGGAGTTACTAACTGGGAGTTACAAACTGAAGGGAGTTACGAACTGATGGACGTTACGATACTGAAGGAGTTACTAACTGAACGGAAGTTACCAAACTGAAGGACGTTACTAAAGCTGAAGGAGTTACTAAATGAAGGAGTTCCAAACATGAAGGAGTTTACAAACTTGAGAGACTTACTAAACTGAGGGAGTTACTAACTGAAGGAGTTCACTAATTGGAGGGGTTTCACTATGAAGGCGAGTTACTAATGAGGCGTTACTTAACTGAGGGATTTACTAACTGAGGGTGTCAGTTACTAATCTGAGGGAGTTTCAAACTGAGGAGAGTTCATAACTGAGGGTGTTATAACTGAGTGGTTACAAACTGAAGGAGTTACAAAACTGAGGGAGTTACAAACTGAAGGGTTACAAACTGTAGGAGTTACTAACTGAGGGAGTTACCAATGAAGGAAGTTATCGAGTGAGTTACTAATGAGGGAGTTACAAACTGAAGGAGTTATAACTGAGGGAGTTACAACATGAAAGGAGTTTACTAACTGAAGGTGAGTTACTAAATAAGGGAGTTACAAACTGAAGGAGTTACGAAACTGAGGGAAGTTCAAACTGAAGGAAGTTACTAATGAGGGAGTTATAACTAAGGGAGTTACAAATGAAGGAGTTACTAATGTGGGAGTTACAAAACTGGAAGGAGTTAAATAAACTGAGGGTGTTTACAAACTGAAAGGAGGTTACTTAACTGAGGGAGTTACAAACTGAGGAGGTTAAAACTGAGGTAGTTACTAACTGAGGGAGTTAACAAACTGAGGGTGTTACAAAAATGAGGTGAGTTACTACTCAGGGTAGTTTCGAACTGAGTGGAGTTACAAACTGGGGTGTTAACAAGACTGAGGCAGTTACTAAACGAGGGAGTTACTAACTGTGGGAGGTATCAAACTGGAGGGGTTGATACTGCTAGGGAGTTACTAAATGAGGGAGTTACAAAACTGTGGGAGTTACAAAACTGAAGGAGTTACTAACTGAGTGGGTTTACAAATGAGGGAGTTACAAACTGAGGTAGTTACTAACCTGAGGGGTTACAAACTGGAGGGAAGTTACAATACTGAGGGAGCGTTACTAACCTCAGGGAGTATTTACTAACTGAGGGATTAAAACTGAGGGAGTTACAAGTGAGAGAGATACAACTGAGGGAGTTACTAACTGAGGGGAGTTACAAATGAGGGGTTACTAACTGAGGGTGTTACTATCCTGAGGGAGTTACAAACTGAGGGGCAGAAGTTACAAACTGAAGGAGTAGTTACAACTGAGGGAGTTACAATCTGAGGGAGTTACAAACTGAGAGAGGTTACAAGCTGAAGGAGTTACAAACTGAGGGAGTTGCATAATGGGGAAGTTACAAAAACTGGAGGGAGTTCACAAGCTGATGGAGTTAGTACTGAGGAGTTACTAAATGAGGGTGTTACAATCTGGTGGGTAGTTACAAGCTGAAGGAGGTTTGTAGCTGAGGGAGAGGTTACATAACTGAGGGAGTTACAAACTGGGGACGTTACTAAATGAGGGGAGTTTACAAACTGAGAGGAGTTTGTAGTTACTAACTGAAGGAAGTTACAATCTGAGAGAGCTTACAAACTGAAGGTGTTACAAAACTGAAGGAGGATTACAAAACTGAAGGAGTTACAAACTGGGGAGTTACAAACTGAGGAAATTAAATGCTGAGGGGTTACAAGTGAGGGAGTTTCAAAACTGAGGGAGTTACTAACTGAGGGAGTTACAAAAAAAAAACCTTGGAAGGAGTTAATGAGTGAGTTACTAAAACTGAGGGAGTTTACAAACATGAATGGACGTTACTAACTGTGGGGAGTTAACTAACTAAGGGTGTTACAAAAAACTGAAGGAGTTAATAAATGAGGGAGTTACTAACTGATACAAACTGAAGGAGTGTACAAACTTAAGAGTTAACAAACTGAAGGAGTTACAAAGACTGAAGGAGTTACAACGAAGGAGTGTACAAAACTTGGGGGGGGGGGAATGGGAGGTTACTCCAAACTGATGGAGTTCAAACTGAGGGAGTTACATAACGGAGGGAGTTACAACTTGAAGGAGTTACAAACTGAAGATGTTAAAACTTGTAGGAGTTATCAAACTGATAGGAGTAGCAATCTGAGGGAGTTACAAACTTGAAGGAGTTTACAATTAATGAGGGAGTTACAAACTGAGGGTAGTTACAAACTGAGGAGTTACAGAAACTGAAGGAGAGTTACAAATGAAGGATGTTACAACAGAGGAGTTACAAACAGAGGGAGTTACAAAAGAAGGAGTTACAAAACTGAGGTGTTACAAACTGAGGGAGTTACAAAACTGAGGGAGTTACAAAAACTGAAGGAAGTTACGCATACTGAAGGAGTTACAAACTGAAGGAGTTAACAAACAGAGGGGGTTACAAACTGAAGGTGTTACAAAAAGAATGAAGGAGTTTACAAACTGAAGGAGTTACAAACTGAAGGAGTTACAACGGAAGGAGTTTACAACTGAAGGTAAGAGCTTAACAAAATGACGTGATTTACAAATACTGAAGGAGTTTCAAACTGATAGGAGTTGTCAAAACTGAAGTGAAGTTACAAACTGAAGGTGTTACAAACGAAGGGTTACAAACTGAGGGGAGTTACAAATGAAGGAGAGTTCAAAACTGAAGGAGTTACAAACTGAAGGGAGAGTTACTAGAATGAAGGAGTTACCAATCATTGAAGGATTTACTAATCTGAGAGAGTTACAACTGATGATGTTAACGCAAAATCTGGACGGGAGTTACAAACTGAGGGTTACGAAACCTTGAGGAGTTTACTACTGAAGGAGTTACAAAAAACTGAGGGAGTTTACAAACTGAAGGATAGTTACAAACTGAGGAAGTTACAAAACTGAAGGAGTTACAAACTGAAGGATGTTACTCAAACTGAAGGAGTTACAAACTGAGGGAGTTTCTCAATAACTGAAGGCAGTTACCAAACTGAGGGAGGTTACAAACTGAAGCGTTACAAACTGAAGGAGTTACAAAATGGAAGGAGTTACAAACTGACGTGAGTTACAAACTGAAGGAAGTTACAAATGAGGGAGTTACAAACTGAAGGTAGTTACAAAATGATGGAAGTTAACAAACTGAGGGAGTTACCAAACTGAAGACAGTTACAACTGAAGGAGTTAACAAACTGAAGGAGTTACTAACTGGGGGTTAACAAATATGAAAGAGTTAAAGAACTGAGGGAGTTACAATACTGAAGGAGTTACAACTGAAGGAGTTACTAATGAAGGAGCTTACAAACTGAAGGAGTTACAAACTGAGGGAGGTACAAACTGAAGGAGTTACAAAACTGAAGGAGTTACAATCTGTAGGTGTTACAACTGAAGGAGATTTACAAACTGAAGGAGTTACTCATACTGAAGGAGTTACAAACGGAAGGAGTTACAAATATGATAGGAAGTGTAACAAAATGAAGGAGTTACAATGAAGAGGAGTTAATTAACTGAGGGAGTTACAGAATGAAGGAAGTTACAAACTGAAGGAGTTACAAAGACTGAGTGAGTTACAAAACTGAGGAAGTTACAAACTGAAGGAGTTACAAACTGATAGGAGTTACTATTGAGGGAGGTTACAAACTGATAGAGTTACAACTGAAGGAGTTTACTAAATGAGGGATGTTACAAACTGAAGGTAGTTACAACTGAAAGGAGTTACAAAGACTGTGGGATGGATAGTTAACAAACTGAAGGAGTTAACAAACTGAAGGTGTTTACAAATGAGGGAGTTACAAACTGATAGGAGTTACAACTGAGGATAGTTACAAACTGAAGGAGTTACAAACTGTGGGAGTTTACAAACTGAAAGGAGTTACAAACTGAAGGAGTTACAAACCATGAGTGGTTACAAACTGAAGAGAGTTCAAACTGAGGGATAGTTTACAAACTGAAGGAGTTACAAATACTGAAGGAGTTACAAATGAAGGAGTTACAAAACTGAAGGGTTACAAAACTGACTGTGAGTTACAAACTGAAGGAGTCTACTAACTGGAAGAGTTACAAACTGAAGGGTTACAAACTGTAAGGAGTTACTAACTGAGGGAGGTTACAAACTGAGGCGAGTTACAAACTGAAGGAGTTACAAACTGAAGGGAGTTACAAACTGAAGGAGTTACATATCTGAAGGTTACAATACTGAGTGTGTTAGCAAAATGAAGGGAGTTATCAAACTGAAGAGTTAAAAAAACTGAAGGATGTTTAACTAACTGAAGGAGTTACAAACTTGAGGGTGTTACAAACTGATAGGATGTTACAAACTGAAGGAAGTTACTCAAACTGAAGAGTTACAAAACTAGAAGGAGTTACAAATCTGAGGGAGTTACAAACTGAAGGAGTTACAAATGATGTGAGTTACAAATACTGAGGGAGTCAAAACTGAAGGAGTTACAAACCTGAAGGGAGTTACAACTGAAGGAAGTTAACAAACTGAGTGAAGTTACAAATGAGGTGAGTTACATAAACTGAAGGAGTTACAAATGAGTGAGTTACAAAAACGTGAAGGAGAGAAGTTACAAACTGAAGGGAGTTACAAATTGAAGGATGTTTACAAACTGGAGTTACAATACTGGAGGGATGTTACAAATGAAGGAGTACAAACTGAAGGAGTTACAAACTGAATTAGTTACAAAAACTGGGGAGTTACAGAAACTGAAGGAGTTACATACTGAAGGAGTTACAAATGAAGGAGTTATCCAAACTGAAGGAGTTGACAAAACTGAGGAGTTACAAAACTGAAGGAGTTACAAATGAAGGAGTAACACAAACTAAATTAGTTAAAACTGAGGGAGGTTACAATAACTGTAAGGAGTTACAAACTGAGAAGGAAGTTACAAACGTGAGGGAGTTACTAAACTGACAGGAAGTTACAAAACTAAGGAGGTTACAACTGAAGGAGTACAAACTGAAGGGATGTACAAACTGAAGGAGTTTACAAACACTGAGGGAGTTACAAACTGAAGGAGTTCCAAAACTGATAGGAGTTCTCAAACTGAATTTAGTTACAACTGAGGGAGTTTACAAACGAAGAGTTTACAAGCTGAAGGAGTTACAAGCTGAAGTGAGTTACAAATCTGAAGGAGTTACAAACTGAGGGAGTTACAAACTGATGGAGTTACAACTGAAGGTAGTTACAAACTTGAGGTGTGGTTACAAACTGTAGGAGATACAACTGAAGGAGTTACGAAAATGAGGGAGTTACAAACTGAAGGAGTTACCAAAATGAAGGAGTTACAAATGAGGGAGTTACAAACTGAAGGAGTACAAACTGAAGAGGATGTTTCAAACTGAAGGAGTTACAAACTGAAGGAGTTACAAAACTGAATTTAGTTACAAACTGAGGGAGCGGAGTTACAAAATGAAGGTGTTACAAACTGAAGGGAGTTCAAACTGAAGGAGTTACAAACTGAGGGAGTTTACAAACTGAAGGAGTTACAAACTGAAGGAGTTACAAACTGAGGGAGTTACAAATGAAGGGGTAGCAAAACTGAAGGAGTTACAAAATGGAAGGAGTTAAAAACTGAAGGAGTTACAAGACATGAAGGAGTTACAAACTGTAAGGAGGGTTACAACTGAACAGGAGTGACAAACTGACGGGACGTTATCAAATCTGAAGATGTTATCAAACTTGAAGGAGGTTACAAACTGAAGGAGTTACAAACTGATGGAGTTGTACAAACTGAAGGTGTTACATACTGACAGGAGTACAAACTGACAGGGAGTTACAAAACTGAGGAGGAGTTACAAGAATGAGGGAGTTACAAATGAAGGATGTTACAAAATGAAGGAAGTTTACAACTGAGGGGGTTACAAACTGAAGGAGTTACAAAACTGAAGAGAGTTACAAACTGAAGGAAGTTACTCAAACTGAAGGTGTTTACAATACTGAGGGAGTACAAAATTGAGGGAGTTACAAACTGAAGGAGATACAAACTGAGGGAGTTACATAACTGATGGATGGTTACAAAATGAAGGAGTTACAAACGCTGAAGGAAGTTAACAAACTGAAGGAGTTACAAACTGAGGGAGTTGCAAACTGAGGGCAGTTTTCACATCTGGAGGGAGTTACAAACTGAAGGAGTTACAATACTGAATGGTGTTACAACTGATAGGGTTACAAACTGAAGGGAGTTCAAACTGAAGGAGTTACTAACTGATAGGAGTTAGACATTACTGAAGGTCGTTTACTCAAACTGAGGAGTTACAACTGTAGGGAGTTACAAACTTGTGGGTTGTTACAAAACTGAGGGAGTACAAACTGAAGGAGTTACGAACTGAGGGAAGTTACAAACTGAGGGAGTTACACAAATGAAGGAGTTTACTATGAATCTGGAGGGGAGTGTACAAAAAGGGGGGAAGTTACTATACTGTGGGTCAGTTAACGAACTGGAGGCTACGAGTTAGTTACAAACTGAAGGGTGTTTCGATAATGTAGGGGTTACGAAATGAGGGAGTTAATCTGGTTTCACTAACTGGTCAGTTACACTACAACTGAAGGGAGTTTCAAATGAGGAGTTACGCAACTGAAGGGAGTTTCGCTAGGAGCCACATTCAGGAACAGTTACTTATGCAGACACTCCTCTTGTCTGTGTCTGGCTATTTTTACCGTCTTGGCTGAGGGAGAGCGCTAATGCCCCTAGGGGAATTTATACCAGCCCTGTGCGGAGGTGGGTGGGGAGGAGGATGGAAGGTATACAGATCTCTCCCAATGCAGTAACTGGATACTGCTGCTCCTGTTCCCTAGTATTCAAGAGCCCTCACCTTGGGGCCTATGTTGTGGGAGTAATTTTGGTTATATATAAAAGTCCAGGGACAGGAGAGTTATAGGGGTAAACCCTGACAGTCTCATGTGTCTCGCCCTGCGGGTTATATGCTTATCTCATCACTCTTCCCTAAGCTGTCAGGGCCAGTATGGATATGGGAGAACCCTTGTAATATTTAGTAAGTTATCTAAAAGGCTTTCGAAGATAGAGTTGTGTGGCCTAGGGGACCCCCCATTGTTTTGTTTAAAGACTAGACAAACGCACACACACACACAGGAGCTGGGTCTCGACCCCCTACAACACAATTAGGTGAGTACACAGAAAATCATATAGATAAAGCACACACACATACACCACACCAAATAATTCGGATAGACACTTCGTGGAATAGACAAGGTGGACATGGACAGGATTGTTACAGGTGTAGGGGACACAGAAGATAGAACCAAAGAGGCCACATTGGAAGTTTTTACAAACTGAATGGTGTTACAAACTGAGGAAGTTACAAACTGAGAGGAGTTACGTAGCGATGTGGGAAGTTTCATAATGAGGGATTTTACTACCGGAGGGGGGAGATAATGAGGGGAGTTTACATAACTGTGAGGAGTTACAAAATGAAGGAGTTACTAAATGAGGGACGTTACTAACTGAGGGAGTTATAACTGGGAGTTACAACTGAAGGACTTTACTCAATGAAGGAGTTACTAACTGTAGGAGCGTTACTAACTGAGGGAGTTAAGTAGTACAGTTACGCCCGTAGTGACAAAAGTTACAAACTGAAGGAGTTTATCTAACTGAGGGAGTTTACTCCTTACTGGGGTAAGTTTTACTAACTGAGGGCAGGTTTCTAACTGAGGGAAAAGCGTTAAAAACTGATGAGAGTTACAGTTACTATCTGAGGGAGTTACATAACTGTGGTGAGTTACTAACTGATGGAGTTACTAACTGGTAGGAGTTACAAACTGAGGGTAGTTACAAATGAATTCTGAGGGAAAGTAGCGGAATGTGTTAGTAGTTTAGTTGGGAAACAGAACGGGAAGTCTTGTGAAGTTAGCTTGTACCACGAGGTTTACAAACTGAGAGGGGAGTTTCAAACGGGAGAGGAGGGGAGGAGAGCGAGGAGAAGTAGAGGAGGGAGAGGTTACAAACTGAGTGGGGGGGTGGAAGGAGTGAGGGGAGTGGGAGGGGAGAGTTACAAACTGAGGGAGTGAAGGGAGCTAGTAGGTTAGGTTACAACTGCTGGAGGGGTAGTTACGTCGGGAGAGTAAAACGAAAGTAGGAGTTACAAACTGAGGGGGAGGGGGACGAGTTTAGAAGTGAACGGAGGTTACAAGCTGAAGGAGTTACACAATCTGATGAGGGGTGCGTACTTTACAATCTGTTATTACAATAACTTGAGGGGAGTTACAAACTGAGGGAAGCTAGTAGGAGTTTAGTTCCGGACGTTAACAAATGAAGGACGTTACAAAACTGAGGGAGTTACAAAACTGAGGGAGTAGTTACAAACTGAGGGAGATACTAACTCAGGGAGTTACTAACTGAGGGAGTTACAAATTGAGGGAGTTACAAAATGTGGGAGTGGGTCGTTACAAAACTGAGGGAGTTTACAAACTGAGGGAGTAGGGAGTTACAAATACTGAGGGGAGTTACAAACTGAGGGAGTTACAAACTGAGGGGTTACAAACTGAGGGAGTTACAAACTGAAGGAGTTACAAATCTGAGGGAGTTACAAAATGAGGGGAGGTTACAAACTTGAGGGAGTTACAATACTGAGGGAGTTACAAAATGAGGGTGTTACAAACTGAGGGAGTTACAATTGAAGGAGTTACAAGCGACACCGGACGTTACATAAACTGGGGAGTTACAAAATGAGGGAGTTACAAACACTGGGGAAGTTACAACTGAGGGAGTAGTTTAAAAACTGAGGGAAGTTTACAAACTGAGGGAGGAGTTAAGTTACAAAATGAGGGAGTTACAAGCTGAAGGAGTTACAAGCTTGAAGGAGTTACAAGCTGAAGGAGTTTACAAACTGAGGGAGTACAAACTTGAGGGAGTTACAAACTGAGGGAGTTACAAACTGAGGGAGTTAAAAGCTGAAGAAGTTACAAGCTGAAGGTGGTTACAAAATGAGGGAGTTAATGTTACAAAACTGAGTGCAGTTTACAAACTGAGGGGTTACAATCTGAAGGAGTTACAGCTGAATGGAGTTACATAATCGGTGGGAAAGTTACAAACTGAGGGGAGTTTACATTATACAACTGAGGGACGTTAACAATTCTGAAGGAGTTACAAGCTGAAAGGAGTTACAAACTGAGGGGAGTTACAAACTGGGGAGTTAAAAAAAACTGAGGGAGTTAACAAACTGAGGGAGTTACAAAACTGTGGGAGTTACAAAAAAATGAGGGAGATTACAAACTGAAGGAGTTACAAAACTGAGGGAAAAGTGTTTACAAAACTGAGGGAGTTACAAACTCGAGGGAGTACAAACTGAGGGAGTTACATCTGAAGGAGTTTACAAACCTCGAAGACGTTTCAAACTTAGGGAGTTACAAACTGGAGGGGGGAGTTACAAAATGGAGGGAGTTACAAACTGAGGGCGTTACAATTGAAGGAGTTACAAGCTGATGGATTTATAAATAACTGTGGGAGTTACTAATCTGGAGGGTGTTTACAAAAATGATCCATTGGGGACGTTTGGTGAGTGGTTACTAACTGTGGGGTTACAATACTAAGGAGTTATAACTGAGGGATTTACTAAACTGACGGAGTTACAAACTGAGGGAGTTACAAACTGAGAGTGTTACAAGCTGTGTGAAGTTGCAAACTGAGGGAGTTACAAACTGAGGGAATCAGGTTTCAAGCTGAGGAGTTACAAACTACTGAGAGGGAGAGGTAGAGTTACAAAATCTGGAGAGGGGGAGTTACCAAACTGTGAAGAGTTACAAAACTGAGGGGAGTTACAAATGACGGGAGTTACAACTGAGGGAGTTTACAAGCTGAGGTGTTACTACTGAAGGGGTTTACAAACTGAAGGAGTTTACAATAATGAGGGAGTTTACAAACTGAGGGGAGTTACAAACTGAGGGGAGTTACAAGCTGAGGACGTAGTTACTAACTGAAGGGAGTTACAAACTGAGCGGACGTTACCAACTGAGGAGTTACAAGTGAAGGACAGTTTCAATCTGAAGGAGTTACAAACTGAGGGTGTAGTTACAAAATGAGGCGAGGTACAAGCTGATGGAGAAGCTTACAAGCTGAATGGTTACAAACTGAAGGAGTTCCTAAACTGAGGGAAGAGTTTACAAGCTGAGGGAGTTACATAGCTGAGGGAGTACAAGCTGAAGGACGAGTTACAAACTGAAGGGTGTTAAAAATGAGGGAGTTACAAACTGAGGGGAGTTACAAAACTGAGGGAGTTTACTAGATGAGGGAGTTACAAAACTATGAGGGAGTTTCAATACTGATGAGTTACAAAACTGAAGGAGTTACAAAATGAAGGATGTGAGTTAACAAGCTGAGGAGTTACAACCTGAAGGTAGGAGTTACAAACTGAAGGAGGTTACGCTAGATAGTATGAACTGAGGGAGTTTACCAATAAACTAGAGGTGAGTTTCAAGATGAGGAGAAGTTTACACAAGCATGAAGGAAGTGAAAACTGAAGGGTGTTACCACACTGTTCTTAGGGAAGTTTACACAAACTTGCCGGGAGTTACAACACTGAAGGGGAGGTTTACAAAACTGAAGGGTGTTACAATATGAGGGACCTAATGCTTTAGCATATATCTTGAAGGAGTTACAAACCTGTGGGGAGATTACAAACGAAGGAGTATACGCAAACTTGAAAGTTGGTAGTTACAAAACTGAGGGAAGTTAAAAACTGAGGGATGTTACTAACTGAGGGAGTTTCAAACTGAAGGAGTGCAGACAAACTCGAAGGAGTTTTACAAAACTGAAGGACGTTACAAACTTGGGGAGTGTACAAAACTTGAGGGTGTTACAAAACTGAAGGAGCTCACAAACTGAGGGAGTTACAAACTGAGGGAGTTACAATCTGACGGGTGTTAACCTAAAAAAGAACCAAAATGAGGGAGCAGTTACCATCATGAAAGGAGTCACCATAATGGAAGGAGTTACAAACTGAAGCGAGTTACTTAATGAGGGGAAGTTTACAAAGATCTGATGGGTAGTCAAATGATGGAGTTACAAACTGAAGGTAGTTACAAACTGAGGAAGTTTTCTACAAATGATTGCGGAGGTTACAAACTGAGGGAGTTACAAACTGAATGGAGGGTTAACAAATGAAGGGGTTACAAACTGAGGGAGTTACAATCTGAAGGAGTTTCAAACTTGATAACGAGTTACAAAATGAGGGAGTGTTACAAAGACTGAAGGAGTTAACAACACTGAAAGGAGTTACAAACTATGATGGGAGTTACAAATGACAGGACGTTTACAAACTGAGTGGAGTAAGTTCAAAAGAAACTGAAGGAGTTTACAAACTGTGGGTGTTACAAACTGAAGTAGGTACCTAACTGAAGGGAGTTAAAATTCTGAAGCCGGAGTTACAAACTGAAGGATGTTTACTTTTTCAAACTGTTGGGAGTTAACACAAGACTGATCGGGAGTTACATAACTCGAAATGGACGTTAACAAAACGAGTGAGTTACAATAATGTAGGGAGTTTACAAAATGAGGGTGTTACAAACTGAAGGACGTTATCAAACATGAGGGGACGTTACTAACTGATGGGAGTTACAAACTGATAGGAGTTTACACACATGAGGGGAGTTATACACAAACTTGAGTGAGTGTTACACAATGAGGGGTCGTTACAAGAATGAAAGGGAGTTACAAACTGAGGGATTATCCAATACTGATTGGTAGTTACAAACTGAAGGAGTTTTACATAACATGTGTGAGTTACAAACGTGAGGAACAGTTACAAGTAACCTGAAACTGTGATCAGATGTTACAAATGAGGTGAGTTTTTACAAAACTGAGGGTGTTTACAAACTGAGGAGTTATAACTGCGTGAGGTACAATCCTGAGGGATGTATACAAACTGAAGTGAGTTACAAAATGTGGGTGTTTACAAATCTGAGGAGTTACTCGAAACTGAAGGAGTTACAAACCTGAAGGATGTTTATCAAATGAAGGAGTTACAAACTGAAGGGTGGTTTTTTTACAAAAAAATGAGGTGAGTACAAAACCCCTGAAGGGGATGTTACAATCATGAGGGAGTTATCATACTGTAGGTAGTTTACATACTGAAGGAGTTACAAAACTGAAGGAGTTTACAATATGATGGAGTTTTTTGCAAACTGATAAGGAGTTACATAAACTGATAAGGCAGAGTTACAATCTGCCGGTAGGGTGTTACGCAGATAGTCTGTAGGGAGTTTACAAAATGATGGAGTTTACTAACCCTGAAGGATGTTACATAAACTGAAGGAGTTCACAAACTGAAGGACTTACAAATACTGAAACAGTAGTTACAAAATGAGGCGGAGTTACAATTAATCCTGAAAGGAGTTACAAAATGAAGGTTTGTTACAAACTGATGGGATAAGTTACAAACTGAAGTGTGAGTTTACAAAATGTGGGAGTTACAAGACTGAGAGGTGTTTACCCTAAAGTCTGATGGGGAGTTACTAAACTCTGTGGGAGTTACAAAAATGTAGGGAGGTACAAACTGAAATGGCGTTACAAACTGAGGGAGTTACAAAATGAGGGCTGTTACTATGACTTGAGGGGACATCAGTTAACAAACTGCAGCAGGGAGTTACAATACTGAGGGATGTTACTAACTGAGGGAGTTACAAACTGAAGGTAGTTTACAATACTTCGAAGGATTTACGCAATACCTCGATGCGGGGACGATGTAGGGTATACTAATGATGGGAGTTACAAACTGATGTGAGTTACTCAAAAACTGATGAGGTGTTACAAAATTGAAAGTGAGTTACAAACTGAAGGAGTTTATACAAAACTGAGGGAGTTACAAAATATGAGGCGAGTTTACAAATAATATGAAGGAGTTATCAGAAAAACGGAAGGAAGGTTACAAACTGAAGGAGTTACAAACTGAGGGAGTTACAATATTTGAATGGAGTTCTACCTATAACTGAAGGAAGTTACAAATCTGAAGGAGTTACAAATTGATAGGAGTTACAATATTGAAGGATAGTTACAAATCTGAGGGAGTTTCAACACTGTAAGGGAGTCACAAACTGAATGGGAGTTACAAGATGATGGTAGTTACCATCCTGTAAGGGAGTTTCTACCAAACTGAAGGACGTTACAAACTGAGGGAGTTGCAAACTGAAGGAGTTACGGCACTGTAACTGTGGGGTGTTTACAAACTGAGGGGAGTTAACTAAAATGATAGGACGTTCAAAACTGAAGGAGACTATTACAAATGAAGGAGTTAACTAAATATCTGAGGGGTAGTCTACAGAAATTGAAGGTGTTACAAAACTGAAGGATGGTAACAAAACATGAAGATTTGTTGCAAACTGGGGGTGAATGTTACAAAACTGAAGGAGTTACAAACTGAAGGAAGGTTTTTTTAAAAATAACTGAAGGAGTTACGAAAACTGTAAGGGAGCGTACTAACTGAAGGAGTTTACTAAATGATGTTACTGGAGTTACAAACTAGCTGAAAGGAGTTACAAACGTGATGGGAAGTTTTACACAACTGGAAGGGTGTACTAAACGATGGTGTTACAAACTGGAGAAGGGAAAGTTGTACAAAACTGAAGGATGCTTAACTCAACCCCAAACTGAAGGAGTTACAAAAACTGAGGAGGAGTTATCAAATGAAGGTGTTACAAAACTGAATGGAGTTTACTAACTGACAGGGGAGTTTCAAACTGAAGGAGTCCAGTTACAAATGAAGGAGTTACAACACGGAAGGAGTCCTTACCTAAAATGTAAGGAGTTGACAAAACTGAAGGATGTTACAAAACTGAGGTGAGTTATGTACTGATGGACGTTACAAAAATGAGGGGTTACAAACTGGAAGGAGTTAACAACTGAGTGGAGTTACAAAAGTGAAGGAGTTACAAACCTGATGGAAGTTACAATTGATGAGAGTTACAAACTGAGGAGTTTCAAACGAAGGAAGTTACAAAACACTGATATTGTTTACAAACTGTAGGAGTTATCACAACTTGATAGGAGTTACATAACTGAGGAGTTACTAAATCTCGTAGGAGTTAGAAACTGAAGGATAGTTTACTCAACTGAATTAGTTTACTAAACGGAAGGAGTGACAAACGTGATGGATGTTACAAACTGAGGGAGTTACAAACTGAAGGGTGTCCAATCTGAATAGTTACAAACCTGAAGGAGTTTACTACAAATGCATGGTAGTACAAACTGAGGGAGTTTACAAACTGAAGGATGTTTACATAACTGATATTAGTTACAAACTGAGGCTGAATTTTACAAAACTTGATGGAGTTGACAAAATGCAGGAGTTATGAAACTGAGGGAGTTTACTAAAATGAAGTGAGTTAGTTACACCTGAAGGAAAGTTACAAAATGAGGGCGAGTTACAAACTGAAGGTAGTATACAAACTGAGGGAGTTACAAGAATGCGGAGTTACAAAACTGAGGGGAGTTACAAACTGAGGGAGTTTCAAACTGAAGGAGTTACAAAACTAGGAGTTACAAAAATAGAAGGAGTTACCAAACTGAGGGCAGTTACAAAACTGAGGGATTACAAAACTGATACGGAGTTACAAAGGAAGGAGTTACAAACTCGAGGGGACGTTACAAACTGAAGGACGTTTCAAAGACTGAATAGGAGTTACAAACTGAGGGAGTTACAAACTGAGGGAGTTTACAAAACTGGGGAGTTCAAACTGAAGGCATGTTACAAACTGAAGGAGGTACAAAACTGAGGTGAGTTACAAAACTGAAGGAGGTACAACTGAAGGAGGATACAAACTGAGGGAGTCTACTCAAACTGAATGGAGTTAAAAACTGTAGGAGGTACAAATGAAGGAGGTACAATACATGAGGGAGTTTACCAAAACTGAAGGATTTATACAAACTGAGGGAGTTATCAAACTGAAGGTGTTACATTTCAACTGGGGGAGTTAGACACAAATCTGCAAGGAGGTACAAACTGAGGGAGTACTAGACTGATGGAGGTACAAAACTGAAGGTGGGTACAACACTGAAGAGGTACAACTGTGAGGGAGTTAATCAAACTGAACAGGAGTATACAAACTGAAGGAGTTACCATAACTGAGGGAGTTACAAACTGAAGGTAGTTATTTGTAAGGTACAAATATGAGTGGGAGTTACAAACTGAAGGAGTTACAACTGAGAAGGAGGTACAAATATGAGGGAGTTACAAACTGAAGGAGGTACAAACTGAGGGAGTGTGTACAAACTGTAGGTAAGTTCACAAAATGAGGGAAGTTACATACTGATGGAACGGTACATCCTGAAGGACGTTTGGTACAAACTGGGGAGTTACAAACTGAAGGAAGGACAAACTGAAGGGAGCCGTTACAAACTGATGAGGTTACAAACTGAAGAGAGGTCAATACTGAGGGAGTTACAAACTGGAAGGAGTTTACAAACTGAGGGAAGTACAAACTGAGGAGTTACAAAACTGAGGAGTTAACAAACTGAAGAGGTTTACAACTGAGTAGGAAGTGTACAAACTGAAGGAAGGTACTAACTTGAGGGAGTTACAAATGAAGGAGTTCAAATGAGGGGAGGTACAAACTGTGAAGGAGGTGTTTAGTTACAAAACTGAGGGGGATTTACAAGAACTGAAAGGAAGGTACAAACTGAGGGAGTTTACAAAACTGTAGGAGGTACTAAAACTGAGGGAGTTACAAATCTTGAAGGAGTTACAACTGAGGGAGGTACAAACTGAAGGTAGACGTTACAAACTGAAGGAGTGACAAAATGATGTAGTTACAAACTGAGGGTATATTGTTCTAACTGAAGGAGTTACAAACTCTGATAGGAGTACAAACTGAAGGTGTTACAAAACGGAAAGGTGTTACAAACATGAGGGAGTTTACAAAACTGAAAGGAGTTTAGACAAACTGAGGGAATAGTTACAAACTGAAGGAGTTACAACTGAAGCCGTTACAAAACTGAAGGAGTTACAAAACTGAAGGAGGAAGTTACAAACTGAAAGGAGTTACAAACTGAAGGAGTTACAATACTGAGGGAGTTACAAACTGAAGGTGCTTACAAACTGAAGGTGTTACAAAAGCGAAAGGAGTACAAACTGAGGAGTTACCAAACTGAGGGGATTTACAAACTGTAAGGCTGTTACCAACTGAAGGATGGTTTAGATACTGAAAGCGTTCAAACTGAAGGAGTTACAAAACTGAAGGAGTTACAAACTGAGGGAGTTACAAACTGAAGGAGTTACAAACTAGAGGGAGTTACAAACGAAGGGTTACTCTAAACTGAAGGCGTTACAAACTGAAGGAGTTACAAACAGAAGGAGTTACAAACGAAGGGTTAAAACTGGCAGGAGCGTTACAATATGAGGGAGTTTCAAACTGAAGGAGTTAAAAACTTGAAGGAGTTACAAAACTGAAAGATGGTTACAAAACTGAGGGTTGTTACAAACTGAAGGAGTTACAAACTGAGGATGTTACAAATAAACTGAAGGAGTTACAAACTGAAGGAGTACAAATTGAGAAGGCGTTACATAACTGAAGGTAGTTACAAACTTGAAGGAGTTTACAAAATGAAGGAGTACAACTGAGGGAGTTACAAAACTGAGGGAGTTACACAACTGAAGGAGTTACAAACTTGACGGGAGGTTACAAACTGAGGGAGTTACAAACTGAAGGAGGTACAAACTGAGGGAGTTTACCAACTGATGGAGGTACAAAACTGAAGGAGGTACAAAGGAGGACGTTCCAAATATGAAGGAGTTTAGCTAAATCTTGTGAGGCAGTTAGAAAATGAGGGAGTTTAACCACTAATGAACGGAAGTTAGCAAACTGGATAGGGAGTTACCAAACTGAAGGAGGTTACAAACTGAGGGAGTTACAAACTGAGGATTGGTTTACAATCTGAAGTGAGGTTACAAACTGAAGGATGGTACAACTGAGGATGTTACAAACTGAGGACGTTACTCAAACTGAGGGAGGTTTACAAAAATGAAGGAGTTACAAACTGAGGGAGTTACAAACTGAAGGAGTTACAAACTGAAGGAGTTACAAACTGAAGGAGTTACAAACTGAAGGAGTTACAAACTGAAGGAGTTACCCCCCCAAAACTGAAGGATGTTACAATCTGAAGGGAGTTACAAACTGAGGGAGTTACAAACTGAAGGAAGTTACAAACTGAGGGAGTTACTCAAACTGAAGGAGTTACAGACTGAAGGAAGTTACGCAAACTGAGGGTAGTTACAAAACTGAAGGAGTTACAAACTGTCAGGGAGTCTACAAACTGAGGGGAGTTACAAACTGAGGGAGATTACAAAATGAGGAGTGTTACTAAACTGAAGGAGTATACTAACTGAAGCGATGTTACAAAACTGAAGGAGTTACAATATGAAGGCGTACCCCACCCCTCCCCAAACGTGACGGAGTTACCAAGTAAAACTGAGGGATGTTTACAAAACTGAAGGAGTTACAAACTGTGAGGGGAGTTACCAATCTGAAGGGAGTTACAAACTGAAGGAGTATACACAAACGGAGGGAGTTACAAACTGAGGGAGTTACAAAACTTCGGAAGGAGTTAAAAACTGAAGGAGTTACAAAACTGAAGGAGTTACAAATCTGCACAGGAGTTACAAACTGAAGGAGTTACACAAAACCATATAAACAATGTGCGACGTTCCCTTATCTACCACCTATATTCTGAAGGAGTTACAAACTGAAGGATTTTCAAAAAAATGAGGAGTTACAAACTTGATGGAGTTTACAAACTGAAGGAGTTACAAACTGGATGGAGTTACAAACTGAAGGAGTTACAAAACTGAAGGAGTTAACAAAATGAAGGAAGTGACAAAACTGAAGGAGTTACAACAACTTGAGGGAAGTTACCAAACTGAAGGAGTTACAAACTGAGGGAGTTACAAACTGAAGGAGTTACAAGAATAACTGAAGGCGTTACAAACTGAAGGAGTTACAAACTGAAGGGATGATACAAACTGAAGGAGTTACAAAAATGAAGGAGTTACAAACTTGAGGGAAGGATTAACAAAACTGAAGGAGTTACCTAACTGAGGGAGTTACAATCTGAAGGAGTGACAACTGAGGAGTTACAACACTGTGGGAGTTACCAAACTGAAGGAGTTACAAACAGGGGAGATACAAACTGAATGGAGTTTACTCAAAATGAAGGAGTTACAAATGAAGGAGGTTACAAACTGAGGGGAGTTACAAATGAAGGAGTTACAACAGATGGGAGTTCAAACCTGAAGAGTGTTACAAACTGAGTAGTTACAAAACTGAAGGAGTTCCCAAACTGAGGGAGTTACAAACTGAAGGAGTGTACAAACTTAAGAGTTAACAAACTGAAGGAGTTACAAAGACTGAAGGAGTTACAACGAAGGAGTGTACAAAACTTGGGGGGGGGGGAATGGGAGGTTACTCCAAACTGATGGAGTTCAAACTGAGGGAGTTACATAACGGAGGGAGTTACAACTTGAAGGAGTTACAAACTGAAGATGTTAAAACTTGTAGGAGTTATCAAACTGATAGGAGTAGCAATCTGAGGGAGTTACAAACTTGAAGGAGTTTACAATTAATGAGGGAGTTACAAACTGAGGGTAGTTACAAACTGAGGAGTTACAGAAACTGAAGGAGAGTTACAAATGAAGGATGTTACAACAGAGGAGTTACAAACAGAGGGAGTTACAAAAGAAGGAGTTACAAAACTGAGGTGTTACAAACTGAGGGAGTTACAAAACTGAGGGAGTTACAAAAACTGAAGGAAGTTACGCATACTGAAGGAGTTACAAACTGAAGGAGTTAACAAACAGAGGGGGTTACAAACTGAAGGTGTTACAAAAAGAATGAAGGAGTTTACAAACTGAAGGAGTTACAAACTGAAGGAGTTACAACGGAAGGAGTTTACAACTGAAGGTAAGAGCTTAACAAAATGACGTGATTTACAAATACTGAAGGAGTTTCAAACTGATAGGAGTTGTCAAAACTGAAGTGAAGTTACAAACTGAAGGTGTTACAAACGAAGGGTTACAAACTGAGGGGAGTTACAAATGAAGGAGAGTTCAAAACTGAAGGAGTTACAAACTGAAGGGAGAGTTACTAGAATGAAGGAGTTACCAATCATTGAAGGATTTACTAATCTGAGAGAGTTACAACTGATGATGTTAACGCAAAATCTGGACGGGAGTTACAAACTGAGGGTTACGAAACCTTGAGGAGTTTACTACTGAAGGAGTTACAAAAAACTGAGGGAGTTTACAAACTGAAGGATAGTTACAAACTGAGGAAGTTACAAAACTGAAGGAGTTACAAACTGAAGGATGTTACTCAAACTGAAGGAGTTACAAACTGAGGGAGTTTCTCAATAACTGAAGGCAGTTACCAAACTGAGGGAGGTTACAAACTGAAGCGTTACAAACTGAAGGAGTTACAAAATGGAAGGAGTTACAAACTGACGTGAGTTACAAACTGAAGGAAGTTACAAATGAGGGAGTTACAAACTGAAGGTAGTTACAAAATGATGGAAGTTAACAAACTGAGGGAGTTACCAAACTGAAGACAGTTACAACTGAAGGAGTTAACAAACTGAAGGAGTTACTAACTGGGGGTTAACAAATATGAAAGAGTTAAAGAACTGAGGGAGTTACAATACTGAAGGAGTTACAACTGAAGGAGTTACTAATGAAGGAGCTTACAAACTGAAGGAGTTACAAACTGAGGGAGGTACAAACTGAAGGAGTTACAAAACTGAAGGAGTTACAATCTGTAGGTGTTACAACTGAAGGAGATTTACAAACTGAAGGAGTTACTCATACTGAAGGAGTTACAAACGGAAGGAGTTACAAATATGATAGGAAGTGTAACAAAATGAAGGAGTTACAATGAAGAGGAGTTAATTAACTGAGGGAGTTACAGAATGAAGGAAGTTACAAACTGAAGGAGTTACAAAGACTGAGTGAGTTACAAAACTGAGGAAGTTACAAACTGAAGGAGTTACAAACTGATAGGAGTTACTATTGAGGGAGGTTACAAACTGATAGAGTTACAACTGAAGGAGTTTACTAAATGAGGGATGTTACAAACTGAAGGTAGTTACAACTGAAAGGAGTTACAAAGACTGTGGGATGGATAGTTAACAAACTGAAGGAGTTAACAAACTGAAGGTGTTTACAAATGAGGGAGTTACAAACTGATAGGAGTTACAACTGAGGATAGTTACAAACTGAAGGAGTTACAAACTGTGGGAGTTTACAAACTGAAAGGAGTTACAAACTGAAGGAGTTACAAACCATGAGTGGTTACAAACTGAAGAGAGTTCAAACTGAGGGATAGTTTACAAACTGAAGGAGTTACAAATACTGAAGGAGTTACAAATGAAGGAGTTACAAAACTGAAGGGTTACAAAACTGACTGTGAGTTACAAACTGAAGGAGTCTACTAACTGGAAGAGTTACAAACTGAAGGGTTACAAACTGTAAGGAGTTACTAACTGAGGGAGGTTACAAACTGAGGCGAGTTACAAACTGAAGGAGTTACAAACTGAAGGGAGTTACAAACTGAAGGAGTTACATATCTGAAGGTTACAATACTGAGTGTGTTAGCAAAATGAAGGGAGTTATCAAACTGAAGAGTTAAAAAAACTGAAGGATGTTTAACTAACTGAAGGAGTTACAAACTTGAGGGTGTTACAAACTGATAGGATGTTACAAACTGAAGGAAGTTACTCAAACTGAAGAGTTACAAAACTAGAAGGAGTTACAAATCTGAGGGAGTTACAAACTGAAGGAGTTACAAATGATGTGAGTTACAAATACTGAGGGAGTCAAAACTGAAGGAGTTACAAACCTGAAGGGAGTTACAACTGAAGGAAGTTAACAAACTGAGTGAAGTTACAAATGAGGTGAGTTACATAAACTGAAGGAGTTACAAATGAGTGAGTTACAAAAACGTGAAGGAGAGAAGTTACAAACTGAAGGGAGTTACAAATTGAAGGATGTTTACAAACTGGAGTTACAATACTGGAGGGATGTTACAAATGAAGGAGTACAAACTGAAGGAGTTACAAACTGAATTAGTTACAAAAACTGGGGAGTTACAGAAACTGAAGGAGTTACATACTGAAGGAGTTACAAATGAAGGAGTTATCCAAACTGAAGGAGTTGACAAAACTGAGGAGTTACAAAACTGAAGGAGTTACAAATGAAGGAGTAACACAAACTAAATTAGTTAAAACTGAGGGAGGTTACAATAACTGTAAGGAGTTACAAACTGAGAAGGAAGTTACAAACGTGAGGGAGTTACTAAACTGACAGGAAGTTACAAAACTAAGGAGGTTACAACTGAAGGAGTACAAACTGAAGGGATGTACAAACTGAAGGAGTTTACAAACACTGAGGGAGTTACAAACTGAAGGAGTTCCAAAACTGATAGGAGTTCTCAAACTGAATTTAGTTACAACTGAGGGAGTTTACAAACGAAGAGTTTACAAGCTGAAGGAGTTACAAGCTGAAGTGAGTTACAAATCTGAAGGAGTTACAAACTGAGGGAGTTACAAACTGATGGAGTTACAACTGAAGGTAGTTACAAACTTGAGGTGTGGTTACAAACTGTAGGAGATACAACTGAAGGAGTTACGAAAATGAGGGAGTTACAAACTGAAGGAGTTACCAAAATGAAGGAGTTACAAATGAGGGAGTTACAAACTGAAGGAGTACAAACTGAAGAGGATGTTTCAAACTGAAGGAGTTACAAACTGAAGGAGTTACAAAACTGAATTTAGTTACAAACTGAGGGAGCGGAGTTACAAAATGAAGGTGTTACAAACTGAAGGGAGTTCAAACTGAAGGAGTTACAAACTGAGGGAGTTTACAAACTGAAGGAGTTACAAACTGAAGGAGTTACAAACTGAGGGAGTTACAAATGAAGGGGTAGCAAAACTGAAGGAGTTACAAAATGGAAGGAGTTAAAAACTGAAGGAGTTACAAGACATGAAGGAGTTACAAACTGTAAGGAGGGTTACAACTGAACAGGAGTGACAAACTGACGGGACGTTATCAAATCTGAAGATGTTATCAAACTTGAAGGAGGTTACAAACTGAAGGAGTTACAAACTGATGGAGTTGTACAAACTGAAGGTGTTACATACTGACAGGAGTACAAACTGACAGGGAGTTACAAAACTGAGGAGGAGTTACAAGAATGAGGGAGTTACAAATGAAGGATGTTACAAAATGAAGGAAGTTTACAACTGAGGGGGTTACAAACTGAAGGAGTTACAAAACTGAAGAGAGTTACAAACTGAAGGAAGTTACTCAAACTGAAGGTGTTTACAATACTGAGGGAGTACAAAATTGAGGGAGTTACAAACTGAAGGAGATACAAACTGAGGGAGTTACATAACTGATGGATGGTTACAAAATGAAGGAGTTACAAACGCTGAAGGAAGTTAACAAACTGAAGGAGTTACAAACTGAGGGAGTTGCAAACTGAGGGCAGTTTTCACATCTGGAGGGAGTTACAAACTGAAGGAGTTACAATACTGAATGGTGTTACAACTGATAGGGTTACAAACTGAAGGGAGTTCAAACTGAAGGAGTTACTAACTGATAGGAGTTAGACATTACTGAAGGTCGTTTACTCAAACTGAGGAGTTACAACTGTAGGGAGTTACAAACTTGTGGGTTGTTACAAAACTGAGGGAGTACAAACTGAAGGAGTTACGAACTGAGGGAAGTTACAAACTGAGGGAGTTACACAAATGAAGGAGTTTACTATGAATCTGGAGGGGAGTGTACAAAAAGGGGGGAAGTTACTATACTGTGGGTCAGTTAACGAACTGGAGGCTACGAGTTAGTTACAAACTGAAGGGTGTTTCGATAATGTAGGGGTTACGAAATGAGGGAGTTAATCTGGTTTCACTAACTGGTCAGTTACACTACAACTGAAGGGAGTTTCAAATGAGGAGTTACGCAACTGAAGGGAGTTTCGCTAGGAGCCACATTCAGGAACAGTTACTTATGCAGACACTCCTCTTGTCTGTGTCTGGCTATTTTTACCGTCTTGGCTGAGGGAGAGCGCTAATGCCCCTAGGGGAATTTATACCAGCCCTGTGCGGAGGTGGGTGGGGAGGAGGATGGAAGGTATACAGATCTCTCCCAATGCAGTAACTGGATACTGCTGCTCCTGTTCCCTAGTATTCAAGAGCCCTCACCTTGGGGCCTATGTTGTGGGAGTAATTTTGGTTATATATAAAAGTCCAGGGACAGGAGAGTTATAGGGGTAAACCCTGACAGTCTCATGTGTCTCGCCCTGCGGGTTATATGCTTATCTCATCACTCTTCCCTAAGCTGTCAGGGCCAGTATGGATATGGGAGAACCCTTGTAATATTTAGTAAGTTATCTAAAAGGCTTTCGAAGATAGAGTTGTGTGGCCTAGGGGACCCCCCATTGTTTTGTTTAAAGACTAGACAAACGCACACACACACACAGGAGCTGGGTCTCGACCCCCTACAACACAATTAGGTGAGTACACAGAAAATCATATAGATAAAGCACACACACATACACCACACCAAATAATTCGGATAGACACTACGTGGAATAGACAAGGTGGACAAGGACAGGATGTTCCAGGGAGGGGACACAGAAACAAGAGGCCACAATTGGAAGTTGAAGACACAAATGAGTCAGAGAGATATTAGGAAGTATTTCTTCAGTCATAGAGTTGTAAGGCAGTGGAATAGCCTAGAAAATGACGTAGTGGAGGCAGGAACCATACACAGTTTTAAGACGAGGTTTGATAAAGCTCATGGAGCGGGGAGAGAGAGGGCCTAGTAGCAACCGGTGAAGAGGCGGGGCCAGGAGCTAGGACTCGACCCCTGCAACCACAAATAGGTGAGTACAAATAGGTGAGTACACTTACTCAGACAAACCTGACACATTACCTCGTAAATCCCCACCATCACCACACAAGGGCCAGGAGCTGAGTCTCGACCCCTGCAACCACAATTAGGTGAGTACACTTGAATGTATACGTATCACTGTTCGCTGATGATGTGCAACTGGTGAGGAGAATATAACCGGGCGAGGATCAGACTAGAAGTCTTTGGTCAGACAAATGGCTCCTGGAGTTTAACCCCAGTAAGTGTAAGGTCGTGAAGATTGGGGAAGGACAAAGAAGACCGTAGACGGAGTACAGGTTAGGAACTCAAAGGCTGAAAAGTCACTTAAATAAAAGGATCTTGGGGTAAGCATTATAACGAACATGTCCCCTGAGGCACACCTCAATCAAATAACTGCTGCAGATTAGCGTTTAGGCATCTCTCTAAGGAGTCATTCACGACATTGTACACCGTGTACGTTAGGCCTATACTGGAGTATGCAGCACCAGTATGGAACCCTCACCTAGTCAGATCATGAAATTGGAGAAAGTGCAAAAATTTGCAACACGATTAGTACCCCGGAACTGAGGGGTGTCTTATGAGGAGAGGTTAAGGGAACTCAACCTGATGACACTAGAGGATAGGAGGGATAGGGGGGACATGATAACAACGTATAAAATACTGAGAGGAATTCATAAGGCAGACAAGGCTGGAATGTTTCAGAGATGGGATACAGGAGCAAATAGATACAATTGGAAGCTGAAAACCCAGATGAGTCATAGGGATGTTAGGAAGTATTTCTTTAACCTTAGAGTTGTCAGGAAGTAGAATAATCTGGAGAGTGAAGTAGTGGAAGGAAGTTCCATACATTGCTTTAAGAAGAGGTATGATAAAGCTCATGGAGCAAGGAGAGAGTGAAATTAGTATGGACCAATGAAGAGGCGGGGTCAGTAGCTATGACTCGACCCCTGCAGAGTACACACACAGGAGGCCAAGAGAAGAATACGATGAGAGCAACAGAGCAATGGTCGACACACTAGCCGAGGTGGCCAGGAGAGCACACATGGGGGGAGCAAAGTTACTAGTTATGGGGGGTTTCAATCACAAGGAGATTGACTGGGAAAACCTGGAGCTCCATGGGGGTCCCGATACATGGAGAGCCAAGATGATGGATGTGGTACTGGAAAACCTCATCTTAGGACACTACCAGAGAGAGAGGTGAGGATGAACCAGCAAGACTGGACCTAGTATTTACCTTGAGTAGCTCGGACATCGAGGACATCATGTACGGAAGGCCCCTCGGAGCTAGTGATCACGTGGTTCTGCGCCCTGAATGCACAGTAGAGTTACAAGTGGAGACGGTAGCAGGAATAGGACTGAAGAAACCTTACTACAAAAGGGGGACTACACAGGCATGAGGAACTTCCTGCAGGAGTTTCAGTGGGAAAGAGAATTGGTAGGAATGTCAGTAAACGAAATGATGGAATATGTAACAACAAAATGTATGAAGGCAGAGGAAAGGTTTGTTCCCAAGGGCAACAGAAATAATGGGAAGATCAGAACGAGCCCTTGGTTTACCCGACGGTGTAGGGAGGCAATAACTAAGCATATTAGAGAATGGAAAAAGTACAGAAGACAAAGGACCCAGAAAAATAGAGAGACTAGTCGAAGAGCCAGACGCGAGTATGCACAGATAAGGAGGGAGGCCTCAGCGACAGTCCGAAAACTCCATAGTATCAAAAGTCAAGTCTGACCCGACGCTGTTGTACAGCCACATCAGGAGTGTCGCAACCCTTGCATGGGACCCAAGGTATATTTATTATATGTATATATTTTTATTTTCACTTAATATATTATCTATATTTTCATTAATAGCTAAAATGAAGATATCTTCGTAATATTATCTGACCTTATATTAAGCTATGTTTATGAGAAGCATGTGTTTTATTAAATTAAGTCAGGAACTGCGGGTAGGTGTCCCATGGACAGAGTTGACGCCTGGCTTAGAGGCGTCATTGCCTGAGTACAAGCCTAACTTTAGCCTTGGTAACATCTCCTCTAAGTTTGTTTTGGATAATAGACGGTTCCATTGGTGAGACGGATCACTCTTTCTTGCTACAATAAGTATTTGTAAACACAGAGTTAGTTCTGGACTTAGAGATTTTGATATCTACTAAGGTTATAAGTTTTTCTGACGTGAAGTCATTCACTGGATTAACTGTGACCTCTACTACCGTAGTCTTGATCTGTAGTGAGTCGAACTTATATTCAGTAAGAAGTGAGTATTAGGCCCCTTATATTCTACTGAAGGTCTCAGCTGTATATTTTATTCCTACTTATAAAATCGCTTGTTATGTTTCGACAAATGTCACCGTCTCTAGGCTAGCTTCTTACTTGGTGGATTATCGTACTCGAAGTCTGTGATTATTCGAGACGATCTAGAGCGAGACACTTCGTCTATGTTTATATATGGTGAATTATGACGAAGATATTAAATTATTATTTTATCGGATTGCCTCCTGGTTATGATTTACAAAATCCTATTAAGTTGATCATTTATGCTAAACATAGCCAGTTGTGACCGTAATCCAACACCTTGTTACTAAGAAGACTAAGGAGAGTTATCCCGAACTCCCGGGAGTTCTCCGCTCCTGCTACCCAGCCTCACACATAACTTCTCTTATTTGTAACAAGGAGGAAGACAACAGTCAAGGACCAGGTAATCAGGCTGAGGAAGGAAGGTGGGGAACTCACAAGAAACGACCGAGAAGTATGTGAGGAGCTCAACACCAGATTTATAGAAGTATTTACAGGGGAGACAGAAAGGTCTCCAGGAAGTCAGAACAGTGAGGTACACCAACAAGTGTTGGACGAAATACACACAACTGAGGAGGAGGTGAAGAAGCTGCTAAGTGACCTTGATACCTCAAAGGCGGTGGGACCAGACAACATCTCTCCGTGGGTCCTTAAAGAGGGAGCAGAGACACTGTGTGTGCCACTAACAACAATCTTCAACACATACATTGAAACAGGGCTACTACCTGAGGTATGGAAGAGACAAATGGTGTCCCAGTTTTAAGAAAGGAGACAGACACGAGGCATTAAACTACAGACCAGTGTCACTGACGTGTATAGTATGCAAAGTCATGGAGAAGATTATCAGGAGGAGAGTGGTGGAGCACCTGGAAGGAAAAAAGGTTATAAACGACATCCAGCATGGATTCAGGGAAGGAAATCCTGTGCCAAATACCTATTGGATTTTTATGACAAGGTAACGGAAGTATGACACGAGAGAGAGGGCTGGGTAGACTGCATCTTCTTGGACTGCAAGAAGGCCTTCGACACAGTTCCTCACGAGAGATAAGTGCAAAAGCTAGAGGACCAGGCACATAACAGGAAGGGCACTGCAATGGATCAGAGAATACCTGACAGGGAGGCAACAACGAGTCATGGTACGTGATGAGGTATCACAGTGGGCGCCTGTGACGAGCGGGGTCTCACAGGGGTCAGTCCTAGGACCAGTGCTATTTTTGATATATGTAAACGACATGATGGATAATGTGATAATGTGAAGTTAATGAGAAGGATTAAATCAGATGAGGACCAGACAGGTCTACAAAGAGACCTGGACAGGCTGGACACCTGGTTCAGCAACTGGCTCATCGAAGTTTACCCCATCAGATGTCAAGTCGTGAAGATCGGAGGAGGGCAAACAAGACCGCAGACAGAGTATAGGCTAGGTGGACAAAGACTACAGACCTCACTCAGGGAGAAAGACCTTGGGGTGACCATAACACCGAGCACATCACCGGAGGCACACATCAACCAAATAACCGCTGCAGCATACGGGCGCCTGGCAAACCTGAGAATAGCGTTCCGATACCTTAATAAGGAATCGTTCAAGACACTGTACACTGTGTATGTTAGGCCCATACTGGAGTATGCAGCACCAGTCTGGAACCCACACCTGGTCAAGCACGTCAGGAAGTTAGAGAAAGTACAAAGGTTTGCAACAAGGCTAGTCCCAGAGCTAAGGGGAATGTCCTATGAAAAAAGGTTGAGGAAAATTGGACTGACGACACTGGAGGACAGGAGGGTCAGGGGAGATATGATAGCGACATACAAAATACTGCGTGGAATAGATAAGGTGGACAGAGACAGGATGTTCCAGAGATGGGACACAGAAACAAGAGGTCACAATTGGAAGTTGAAGACTCAGATGAGTCAGAGAGAGATGTCAGGAAGTATTTCTTCAGTCACAGAGTTGTCAGGAAGTGGAATAGCCTAGCAACTGATGTAGTGGAGGCAGGAACCATACATAGCTTTAAGACGAGGTATGATAAAGCTCATGGAGCAGAGAGAGAAAGAGGACCTAGTAGCGACCAGTGACGAGGCGGGGCCAGGAGCTATGAATCGACCCCTGCAACCACAAATAGGTGAATACACACACACACACACACACACACACACACACACACACACACCACAACACACACACACACACAACACACCACACACACACTAACCCACCACACACCACCCCCTACCACCCCACACCCCCACCCCCCACAGACAACACAAACCCCACCCATTGACTCCTCTTTACATATACACACGATACAAAACACCAAACCAAAAGCCTTTTAGAAAACCTCTTTGCAAGCCTCATTGAAGTACAGCTGATAAAAACCCACCCAGGGGCAAACTCGCGTAAAAACCACGCCAAAAACCCACCCTGTCAATTCTTTTTTTTTCTGGTCTAAAAAGATAATAATTGATCCAAATTGAGTTGATGATCATTGAGAGTGGTTGGTGGGTTAGTAGGTGGGTTGGTGGGTTAGTAGGTGGTTGGTGGGTTAGTAGGTGGGTTGGTGGGTTAGTTGGTGGGTGGTGGGTTAGTAGGTGGGTTGGTGGGTTAGTAGGTGGGTGGTGGGTTAGTTGGTGGGTTGGTGGGTTAGTAGGTGGGTTGGTGGGTTAGTAGGTGGGTTGGTGGTTAGTGGTGGGTTGGTGGGTTAGTAGGTGGGTTTGGTGGGTTAGTAGGTGGGTTGGTGGGTTAGTAGTGGGTTGGTGGGTTAGTAGGTGGGTTGGTGGGTTAGTAGGTGGGTTGGTGGGTTAGTTGTGGGTTAGTGTGGGTTAGTAGGTGGTTGTGGGTTTAGTAGGTGGGTTGGTGGGTTAGTAGGTGGGTTGGTGGGTTAGTAGGTGGGTTGGTGGGTTAGTAGGTGGGTTGGTGGGTTAGTAGGTGGGTTGGTGGGTTAGTAGGTGGGTTGGTGGGTTAGTAGGTGGGTTGGTGGGTTAGTAGGTGGGTTGGTGGGTTAGTAGGGGGGTTGGGGGGTTAGAGGGGGGTTTTGGGGGGGTTAGAGGTGGGTGGTGGGTTTGTGGGTTTTTGTAGGTGGGGTTAGTAGGTGGGTTGGTGGGTTTTAGGGGGGTTGGTGGTTAATAGGTGGGGTTGGGGGGT